>CM055747.1:16028820-16058820 GCA_029465975.1 Dallia pectoralis | reverse complement strand
GTTTATATACTGTAGAGATGGTTAGGGTTAGATACTGTATAGATGGTTAGGGTTAGATACTGTAGAGATGGTTAGGGTTAGATACTGTAGAGATGGTTAGGGTTAGATACTGTATAGATGGTTAGGGTTAGATACTGTAGAGATGGTTAGGGTTAGATACTGTATAGATGGTTAGGGTTAGATACTGTAGAGATGGTTAGGGTTAGATACTGTAGAGATGGTTAGGGTTAGATACTGTAGAGATGGTTAGGGTTAGATACTGTAGAGATGGTTAGGGTTTAGATACTGTAGAGATGGTTAGGGTTAGATACTGTATAGATGGTTAGGGTTAGATACTGTATAGATGGTTAGGGTTAGATACTGTATAGATGGTTAGGGTTAGATAATGTAGAGATGGTTAGGGTTAGATACTGTAGAGATGGTTAGGGTTAGATACTGTAGAGATGGTTAGGGTTAGATACTGTAGAGATGGTTAGGGTTAGATACTGTATAGATGGTTAGGGTTAGATACTGTAGAGATGGTTAGGGTTAGATACTGTAGAGATGGTTAGGGTTAGATACTGTATAGATGGTTAGGGTTAGATACTGTATAGATGGTTAGGGTTAGATACTGTATAGATGGTTAGGGTTAGATAATGTAGAGATGGTTAGGGTTAGATACTGTAGAGATGGTTAGGGTTAGATACTGTAGAGATGGTTAGGGTTAGATACTGTAGAGATGGTTAGGGTTAGATACTGTATAGATGGTTAGGGTTAGATACTGTAGAGATGGTTAGGGTTAGATACTGTAGAGATGGTTAGGGTTAGATACTGTAGAGATGGTTAGGGTTAGATACTGTAGAGATGTTTAGGGTTAGATACTGTAGAGATGGTTAGGGTTAGATACTGTAGAGATGGTTAGGGTTAGATACTGTAGAGACGGTTAGGGTTAGATAATGTAGAGATGGTTAGGGTTAGATACTGTAGAGATGGTTAGGGTTAGATACTGTAGAGATGGTTAGGGTTAGATACTGTAGAGATGGTTAGGGTTAGATACTGTATAGATGGTTAGGGTTAGATACTGTAGAGATGGTTAGGGTTAGATACTGTAGAGATGGTTAGGGTTAGATACTGTATAGATGGTTAGGGTTAGATACTGTAGAGATGGTTAGGGTTAGATACTGTAGAGATGGTTAGGGTTAGATACTGTATAGATGGTTAGGGTTAGATACTGTATAGATGGTTAGGTTTAGATACTGTATAGATGGTTAGGGTTAGATACTGTAGAGATGGTTAGGGTTAGATACTGTATAGATGGTTAGGGTTAGATACTGTATAGATGGTTAGGGTTAGATAATGTAGAGATGGTTAGGGTTAGATACTGTAGAGATGGTTAGGGTTAGATACTGTATAGATGGTTAGGGTTAGATACTGTATAGATGGTTAGGGTTAGATACTGTAGAGATGGTTAGGGTTAGATACTGTATAGATGGTTAGGGTTAGATACTGTATAGATGGTTAGGGTTAGATACTGTATAGATGGTTAGGTTTAGATACTGTAGAGATGGTTAGGGTTAGATACTGTATAGATGGTTAGGGTTAGATACTGTATAGATGGTTAGGGTTAGATACTGTAGAGATGGTTAGGGTTAGATACTGTATAGATGGTTAGGGTTAGATACTGTATAGATGGTTAGGGTTAGATACTGTAGAGATGGTTAGGGTTAGATACTGTAGAGATGGTTAGGGTTAGATACTGTAGAGATGGTTAGGGTTAGATACTGTAGAGATGGTTAGGGTTAGATACTGTATAGATGGTTAGGGTTAGATACTGTAGAGATGGTTAGGGTTAGGGTTAGATACTGTAGAGATGGTTAGGGTTAGATACTGTATAGATGGTTAGGGTTAGATACTGTAGAGATGGTTAGGGTTAGATACTGTAGAGATGGTTAGGGTTAGATACTGTAGAGATGGTTAGGGTTAGATACTGTATAGATGGTTAGGTTTAGATACTGTATAGATGGTTAGGGTTAGATACTGTAGAGATGGTTAGGGTTAGATACTGTAGAGATGGTTAGGGTTAGATACTGTATAGATGGTTAGGGTTAGATACTGTAGAGATGGTTAGGGTTAGATACTGTAGAGATGGTTAGGGTTAGATACTGTAGAGATGGTTAGGGTTTAGATACTGTAGAGATGGTTAGGGTTAGATACTGTATAGATGGTTAGGGTTAGATACTGTATAGATGGTTAGGGTTAGATACTGTATAGATGGTTAGGGTTAGATAATGTAGAGATGGTTAGGGTTAGATACTGTAGAGATGGTTAGGGTTAGATACTGTAGAGATGGTTAGGGTTAGATACTGTAGAGATGGTTAGGGTTAGATACTGTATAGATGGTTAGGGTTAGATACTGTAGAGATGGTTAGGGTTAGATACTGTAGAGATGGTTAGGGTTAGATACTGTATAGATGGTTAGGGTTAGATACTGTATAGATGGTTAGGGTTAGATACTGTATAGATGGTTAGGGTTAGATAATGTAGAGATGGTTAGGGTTAGATACTGTAGAGATGGTTAGGGTTAGATACTGTAGAGATGGTTAGGGTTAGATACTGTAGAGATGGTTAGGGTTAGATACTGTATAGATGGTTAGGGTTAGATACTGTAGAGATGGTTAGGGTTAGATACTGTAGAGATGGTTAGGGTTAGATACTGTAGAGATGGTTAGGGTTAGATACTGTAGAGATGTTTAGGGTTAGATACTGTAGAGATGGTTAGGGTTAGATACTGTAGAGATGGTTAGGGTTAGATACTGTAGAGATGGTTAGGGTTAGATAATGTAGAGATGGTTAGGGTTAGATACTGTAGAGATGGTTAGGGTTAGATACTGTAGAGATGGTTAGGGTTAGATACTGTAGAGATGGTTAGGGTTAGATACTGTATAGATGGTTAGGGTTAGATACTGTAGAGATGGTTAGGGTTAGATACTGTAGAGATGGTTAGGGTTAGATACTGTATAGATGGTTAGGGTTAGATACTGTAGAGATGGTTAGGGTTAGATACTGTAGAGATGGTTAGGGTTAGATACTGTATAGATGGTTAGGGTTAGATACTGTATAGATGGTTAGGTTTAGATACTGTATAGATGGTTAGGGTTAGATACTGTATAGATGGTTAGGGTTAGATACTGTATAGATGGTTAGGGTTAGATACTGTATAGATGGTTAGGGTTAGATAATGTAGAGATGGTTAGGGTTAGATACTGTAGAGATGGTTAGGTTTAGATACTGTATAGATGGTTAGGGTTAGATACTGTAGAGATGGTTAGGGTTAGATACTGTAGAGATGGTTAGGGTTAGATACTGTATAGATGGTTAGGGTTAGATACTGTATAGATGGTTAGGGTTAGATACTGTATAGATGGTTAGGTTTAGATACTGTAGAGATGGTTAGGGTTAGATACTGTATAGATGGTTAGGGTTAGATACTGTATAGATGGTTAGGGTTAGATACTGTAGAGATGGTTAGGGTTAGATACTGTATAGATGGTTAGGGTTAGATACTGTATAGATGGTTAGGTTTAGATACTGTATAGATGGTTAGGGTTAGATACTGTATAGATGGTTAGGGTTAGATACTGTAGAGATGGTTAGGGTTAGGGTTAGATACTGTAGAGATGGTTAGGGTTAGATACTGTATAGATGGTTAGGGTTAGATACTGTAGAGATGGTTAGGGTTAGATACTGTAGAGATGGTTAGGGTTAGATACTGTAGAGATGGTTAGGGTTAGATACTGTATAGATGGTTAGGTTTAGATACTGTATAGATGGTTAGGGTTAGATACTGTAGAGATGGTTAGGGTTAGATACTGTAGAGATGGTTAGGGTTAGATACTGTAGAGATGGTTAGGGTTAGATACTGTATAGATGGTTAGGTTTAGATACTGTATAGATGGTTAGGGTTAGATACTGTAGAGATGGTTAGGGTTAGATACTGTAGAGATGGTTAGGGTTAGATACTGTATAGATGGTTAGGTTTAAATACTGTATAGATGGTTAGGGTTAGATACTGTATAGATGGTTAGGGTTAGATACTGTAGAGATGGTTAGGGTTAGATACTGTAGAGATGGTTAGGGTTAGATACTGTAGAGATGGTTAGGGTTAGATACTGTATAGATGGTTAGGGTTAGATAATGTAGAGATGGTTAGGGTTAGATACTGTAGAGATGGTTAGGGTTAGATACTGTAGAGATGGTTAGGGTTAGATACTGTAGAGATGGTTAGGGTTAGATACTGTAAAGATGGTTAGGGTTAGATACTGTAGAGATGGTTAGCGTTAGATACTGTAGAGATGTTTAGGGTTAGATACTGTAGAGATGGTTAGGGTTAGATACTGTAGAGATGTTTAGGGTTAGATACTGTAGAGATGGTTAGGGTTAGATACTGTTGAGATGGTTAGGGTTAGATACTGTAGAGATGGTTAGGGTTAGATACTGTATAGATGGTTAGGGTTAGATACTGTAGAGATGGTTAGGGTTAGATACTGTAGAGATGGTTAGGGTTAGATACTGTATAGATGGTTAGGGTTAGATACTGTAGAGATGGTTAGGGTTAGATACTGTATAGATGGTTAGGGTTAGATACTGTATAGATGGTTAGGGTTAGATACTGTATAGATGGTTAGGGTTAGATAATGTAGAGATGGTTAGGGTTAGATACTGTAGAGATGGTTAGGGTTAGATACTGTAGAGATGGTTAGGGTTAGATACTGTAGAGATGGTTAGGGTTAGATACTGTATAGATGGTTAGGGTTAGATACTGTAGAGATGGTTAGGGTTAGATACTGTAGAGATGGTTAGGGTTAGATACTGTATAGATGGTTAGGGTTAGATACTGTATAGATGGTTAGGGTTAGATACTGTATAGATGGTTAGGGTTAGATAATGTAGAGATGGTTAGGGTTAGATACTGTAGAGATGGTTAGGGTTAGATACTGTAGAGATGGTTAGGGTTAGATACTGTAGAGATGGTTAGGGTTAGATACTGTATAGATGGTTAGGGTTAGATACTGTAGAGATGGTTAGGGTTAGATACTGTAGAGATGGTTAGGGTTAGATACTGTAGAGATGGTTAGGGTTAGATACTGTAGAGATGGTTAGGGTTAGATACTGTAGAGATGGTTAGGGTTAGATACTGTAGAGATGGTTAGGGTTAGATACTGTAGAGATGGTTAGGGTTAGATAATGTAGAGATGGTTAGGGTTAGATACTGTAGAGATGGTTAGGGTTAGATACTGTAGAGATGGTTAGGGTTAGATACTGTAGAGATGGTTAGGGTTAGATACTGTATAGATGGTTAGGGTTAGATACTGTAGAGATGGTTAGGGTTAGATACTGTAGAGATGGTTAGGGTTAGATACTGTATAGATGGTTAGGGTTAGATAATGTAGAGATGGTTAGGGTTAGCTACTGTATAGATGGTTAGGGTTAGATACTGTAGAGATGGTTAGGGTTAGATAATGTAGAGATGGTTAGGGTTAGATACTGTAGAGATGGTTAGGGTTAGATACTGTAGAGATGGTTAGGGTTAGATACTGTAGAGATGGTTAGGGTTAGATACTGTAGAGATGGTTAGGGTTAGATACTGTAGAGATGGTTAGGGTTAGATACTGTAGAGATGGTTAGGGTTAGATACTGTAGAGATGGTTAGCGTTAGATACTGTAGAGATGGTTAGGGTTAGATACTGTAGAGATGGTTAGGGTTAGATACTGTAGAGATGGTTAGGGTTAGATACTGTATAGATGGTTAGGGTTAGATACTGTAGAGATGGTTAGGGTTAGATACTGTAGAGATGGTTAGGGTTTAGATACTTTATAGATGGTTAGGGTTAGATACTGTATAGATGGTTAGGGTTAGATACTGTAGAGATGGTTAGGGTTAGATACTGTAGAGATGGTTAGGGTTAGATAATGTAGAGATGGTTAGGGTTAGATACTGTAGAGATGGTTAGGGTTAGATACTGTAGAGATGGTTAGGGTTAGATACTGTAGAGATGGTTAGGGTTAGATACTGTAGAGATGTTTAGGGTTAGATACTGTAGAGATGGTTAGGGTTAGATACTGTAGAGATGGTTAGGGTTAGATACTGTAGAGATGGTTAGGGTTAGATACTGTAGAGATGGTTAGGGTTAGATACTGTATAGATGGTTAGGGTTAGATACTGTGGAGATGGTTAGGGTTAGGGTTAGATACTGTAGAGATGGTTAGGGTTAGATACTGTATAGATGGTTAGGGTTAGATACTGTAGAGATGGTTAGGGTTAGATACTGTATAGATGGTTAGGGTTAGATACTGTAGAGATGGTTAGGGTTAGATACTGTATAGATGGTTAGGGTTAGATACTGTATAGATGGTTAGGGTTAGATACTGTATAGATGGTTAGGGTTAGATACTGTAGAGATGGTTAGGGTTAGATAATGTAGAGATGGTTAGGGTTAGATACTGTAGAGATGGTTAGGGTTAGATACTGTAGAGATGGTTAGGGTTAGATACTGTAGAGATGGTTAGGGTTAGATACTGTAGAGATGGTTAGGGTTAGATACTGTAGAGATGGTTAGGGTTAGATACTGTAGAGATGGTTAGGGTTAGATACTGTAGAGATGGTTAGGGTTAGATACTGTAGAGATGGTTAGGGTTAGATACTGTAGAGATGGTTAGGGTTAGATACTGTAGAGATGGTTAGGGTTAGATACTGTAGAGATGGTTAGGGTTAGATACTGTAGAGATGGTTAGGGTTTAGATACTTTATAGATGGTTAGGGTTAGATACTGTATAGATGGTTAGGGTTAGATACTGTATAGATGGTTAGGGTTAGATACTGTAGAGATGGTTAGGGTTAGATAATGTAGAGATGGTTAGGGTTAGATACTGTAGAGATGGTTAGGGTTAGATACTGTAGAGATGGTTAGGGTTAGATACTGTAGAGATGGTTAGGGTTAGATACTGTAGAGATGGTTAGGGTTAGATACTGTAGAGATGGTTAGGGTTAGATACTGTAGAGATGGTTAGGGTTAGATACTGTAGAGATGGTTAGGGTTAGATACTGTAGAGATGGTTAGGGTTAGATACTGTATAGATGGTTAGGGTTAGATATTGTAGAGATGTAAAGCTCACTCTGAGACAAAAATGCTCACATAACGTTCCACATAAAGAATATGTGGTTCATATTAAAAGACACACATTCCCCAATTTGGAAATAAAGGTTGCCTTTGTTTTTTTAATCAGAGTAAAGATTAGATATATATTTCTGTCTAGGAAATTTGTGTTAATATTTTGAGACTAATACATTGCTAGTGCCCTCCTAGTTTATATCTGACTTTGGAAAACTAGAGCACACTCGCTGGAATAATTTATCTCAGAGTTTGCAGAGTTTCCTGCAAAAACAGCCTCACGACATTCAGGTATAATAACATAAAATGAGCTAGAAGCAAGAAACTGGAATAACCCTCACCCTTTACCATCCTAACCCTAACCCTAACCCTTTACCATCCTAACCCTAACCTAACCCTAACCCTTTACCATCCTAACCCTAACCCTAACCCATGTTGGATTAAATGATTGATATTAAAGATGAATTACTGTGCTAATATATACACATCTATATGAATCTGAATGTGCTATGTTATCCCAAAGTTTAATTTATCATAATAATTACTCATTAAATCTGGTAACATCCTTGTATTTACAAAATCACTTTGATATAATATGGCATCTAATATAAACAGTGGTAGTCTGTAGGCCTCATCTGGTCGGCATGTAAAAGAACACACAGTCATTGTATACTGGTGCAAATCCAGTTCTAAAAATAGAAAAGGATCTCTAGTAATCTGTGTGAATAATTCAACCGTCACATTTACTACACAGCCATGCAATCAGGTTGGCCTTGACCTATATTTTCTAAACCGGAGTCACAAATCCTTCTAGAATCTTCCATTAGCTTGCTTATACCGGGCTCCACAGATGTCTGGGCGGGGATTTCTACACAAAAAGACCCAGAGCCTTCTCAAAAGAAGAACCTTAAGGAACCCTTAAAAGGAGTCACCCTAACCCAGCCAACTTGCAAAGACTCATACAGACACACCCACTTACTCATCTCCTTCTCTTATGTCCATATGGAAGAGAAATAAAAACTATGACAGAGAAAGTCATGCCATTATCAAATAGCAAAGAAATCCTGACTTTAAATGATATCTTATGACAAATGAATGACAATGAGAGATGAATGTCTTATGGTGTCCAGGTGTGATGTTACCTTGGAATTGGTAATGTACACCCCCACAGATGTTGCTTGAGCGTCTGCACCCAGCCTGTATCACGTATTGGCTGACAGAGCTGGATGTAGTGGTACTGTTTTAACACAACCCTTTAAATGAATCAGAAGGTCACTCGTTAGGTTTGGGAGAAGTTCATCTAGAAGAGCATCGAAATTTGACAACCTCGTAAAACTAATCATGATTACTAATCGTGATTGAATGATGGTAATGATTTCAGAGAAAACTCCAAATGCCACTTATTTGTCAAACCCCCATTTGAGAGATCATTATATTGTATTCGTATTGACCCAATAAATGCACCTTATTCTGGAATAATATTCTATGCATCCTTGAATTGCACATTGCTGTATAATTTTGATGAAGTCTTGGAATATATTGGGAAAACATTAAATAATATATTCCTTCATGAAATAATATATTCCTCAGTTCTTTTTCACAATATGCAGCTCTTCATAAGGATGACAGAATGTTATTAATAATTAAAATTACTAAAGATAATCTCAAGGTATATTCTCTTCCATGTGGATTCACTCACAAATCAACTCATATCTTACAAAGACTGCACCACAAAAACATGTCAACAAATACTTCCAATAACTTTGTTTTACTCACCTCTATACTTCTCAACAGAAATAACAAAGAGGCCACTGCTGTTTCTGCTTTTGCATTTATTCATAGTATTTCATTAAATAGGAGCAAGCAGAGAAACACAAGCACATCACAGTTGAACACTTGTTCTCAAAACATAACGTCTTTGATCGACTATGACTTTGATTGATTATTTCTTATGCTTGAATTAAATGTTGAAAGCACCGGGTGTTGGACGTCAGCACTTTAAATGTAAGAGGGTTAAGGTTAGAGGGTTAAGGTTAGAGGGTTAAGGTTAGAAGGTTAGAGGGTTAAGGTTAGGGGGTTAGAGGGTAAAGGTTAGAGGGTTAAGGTTAGAGGGTTAAGGTCAGAGGGTTAGAGGGTTAAGGTTAGAAGGTTAGAGGGTTAAGGTTAGAGGGTTAGAGGGTTAAGGTTAGAGGGTTAGAGGATAAAGGTTAGAGGGTTAAGGTTAGAGGGTTAATGTTAGAGGGTTAAGGTTAGAGTGTTAAGGTCAGAGGGTTAGAGGGTTAAGGTTAAAGGGTTAAGGGTAGAGGGTTAAGGTTAGAGGGTTAAGGTTAGAGGGTAAAGGTTAGAGGGTTAAGGTCAACAGGGTTAACCCTAAACCTTTCTTCCTGTGTTCCCTCCCGAACCAAAGGCTTCAAAAGGCTAATGAGATGCCCCTCCCCCTAATGAGATTCCCCTCCCCCTAATGAGATGCCCCTCCCCCTCTGCACCGGGTGCACAAGCTCAGTGGAATACAGGGAACCCTAACATGCGTGGAGGGGAGGAGTCAGTGGAATACAGGGAACCCTAACATGCGTGGAGGGGAGGAGTCAGTGGAATACAGGGAACCCTAACATACGTGGAGGGGAGGAGTCAGTGGAATACAGGGTACCCAAACATATGTGGAGGAGTCAGAGGTTGCTAAATAGGACACCATACAACAACTACACAAGAGAGTGACTCGGGGGTGTGGGAAGGTTGGGTGGCCAATGCAGACACAATGCCTGAATCTGTGATGTCCTAGTCCCTTCCAGGAATTAGAGACACTGATCTGGTCTAGTTCAAAACCACTATGACACCAGCAGATGTGTTGCAGATATGTGAGGCAGATAAGTGTAGCAAATATGTGTGGCAGATATGTGTAGCAGATATGTGTGGCAGATATGTGTGGCAGATATGTGTGGGAGATATGTGTAGCAAATATGTGTAGCAGATATGTGTGGCAGATATGTGTGGCAGATATGTGTGGCAGATATGTGTGGCAGATATGTGTAGCAGATATGTGTAGTAGATATGTGTAGCAAATATGTGTAGCAGATATGTGTAGCAGATATGTGTGGCAGATTAGCAGATATGTGTAGCAGATATGTGAGGCAGATATGTGTAGCAGATACGTGTGGCAGATATGTGTGGCAGATATGTGTGGGAGATATGTGTAGCAAATATGTGTAGCAGATATGTGTAGCAGATATGTGTGGCAGATATGTGTGGCAGATATGTGTGGGAGATATGTGTAGCAAATATGTGTAGCAGATATGTGTGGCAGATATGTGTGGCAGATATGTGTGGCAGATATGTGTGGCAGATATGTGTAGCAGATATGTGTAGTAGATATGTGTAGCAAATATGTGTAGCAGATATGTGTAGCAGATATGTGTGGCAGATATGTGTAGCAGATATGTGTAGCAGATATGTGTCGCAGATATGTGTGGGAGATATGTGTGGCAGATTAGCAGATATGTGTGGCAGATATGTGAGGCAGATAAGTGTAGCAAATATGTGTGGCAGATATGTGTAGCAAATATGTGTGGCAGATATGTGTGGGAGATATGTTTAGCAGATATGTGTAGCAAATATGTGTAGCAGATATGTGAGGCAGATAAGTGTAGCAAATATGTGTGGCAGATATGTGTAGCAGATATGTTTAGCAGATATGTGTGGGAGATATGTTTAGCAGATATGTGTAGCAAATATGTGTAGCAGATATGTGTGGCAGATATGTGTGGCAGATACGTGTGGCAGATTAGCAGATATGTGTAGCAGATATGTGTGGCAGATATGTGTAGCAGATATGTGTGGCAGATATGTGTGGCAGATTAGCAGATATGTGGCAGATTAGCAGATATGTGTAGCAGATATGTGTGGCAGATATGTGTAGCAGATATGTGTGGCAGATATGTGTGGCAGATATGTGTAGCAGATATGTGTGGCAGATATTGGCAGATATGTGTAGCAGATATGTGTGGCAGATATGTGTAGCAGGCAGATATGTGTAGCAGATATGTGTGGCAGATATGTAGCAGATATGTGTAGCAGATATGTGTAGCAGATTAGCAGATATGTGTAGCAAATATGTGAGCAGATATGTGGCAGATTAGCAGATATGTGTAGCAGATATAGCAGATATGTGTGTGAAGATATGTTAGCAGATATGTGTGGCAGATATGTGTGGCAGATTAGCAGATATGTGTAGCAGATATGTGTGGCAGATTAGCAGATATGTGTAGCAGATATGTGTGGCAGATTAGCAGATATGTGTAGCAGATATGTGGCAGATTAGCAGATATGTGTGGCAGATTAGCAGATATGTGTGGCAGATTAGCAGATATGTGTGGCAGATTAGCAGATATGTGATTAGCAGATATGTGTGGCAGATTAGCAGATATGTGTGGCAGATTAGCAGATATGTGTGGCAGATTAGCAGATATGTGTATCAGATATGTGTGGCAAATTAGCAAATATGTGTAGCAGATTAGCAGATATGTGTAGCAGCAAATTAGCAGATATGTGTGGCAGATTAGCAGATATGTGTGGCAGATTAGCAGATATGTGTGGCAGATTAGCAGATATGTGTAGCAGATATGTGTAGCAGATATGTGTAGCAGATATGTGTGGCAGATTAGCAGATATGTGTGGCAGATTAGCAGATATGTGTAGCAGATATGTGTGGCAGATATGCAGATATGTGTAGCAGATATGTGTGGCAGATATGTGGCAGATTAGCAGATATGTGTAGTAGATATGTGTAGCAGATATGTGTAGCAGATTAGCAGATATGTGTAGCAGATATGTGTAGCAGATTAGCAGATATGTGTGGCAGATATGTGTGGCAGATTAGCAGATATGTGTAGTAGATATGTGTAGCAGATATGTGTAGCAGATTAGCATATATGTGTAGCAGTTATGTGTAGCAGATTAGCAGATATGTGTGGCAGATTAGCAGATATGTGTAGTAGATATGTGTAGCAGATATGTGTAGCAGATTAGCAGATATGTGTAGCAGATATGTGTGGCAGATATGTGTGGCAGATATGTGTAGCAGATATGTGTGGCAGATTAGCAGATATGTGTAGCAGATATGTGTGGCAGATATGTGTGGCAGATATGTGTAGCAGACATGTGTGGCAGATATGTGTGGCAGATATGTGTAGCAGATATGTGTAGCAGATATGTGTGGCAGATATGTGTGGCAGATATGTGTAGCAGATATGTGTGGCAGATTAGCAGATATGTGTAGCAGATATGTGTGGCAGATTAGCATATATGTGTGGCAGATTAGCAGATATGTGTAGCAGATATGTGTGGCAGATTAGCAGATATGTGTAGCAAATATGTGAGGCAGATATGTGTGGCAGATTAGCAGCTATGTGTAGCAGATATGTGTAGCAGATATGTGTGGCAGATATGAAGATATGTGTAGCAGATATGTGTAGCAGATATGTGTGGCAGATTAGCAGCTATGTGTAGCAGATATGTGTAGCAGATATGTGTGGCAGATTAGCAGATATGTGTGGCAGATTAGCAGATATGTGTGGCAGATTAGCAGATATGTGTATCAGATATGTGTGGCAAATTAGCAAATATGTGTAGCAGATTAGCAGATATGTGTAGCAGATATGTGTGGCAAATTAGCAGATATGTGTGGCAGATTAGCAGATATGTGTAGCAGATATGTGTGGCAGATTAGCAGATATGTGTGGCAGATTAGCAGATATGTGTAGCAGATATGTGTAGCAGATTAGCAGATATGTGTAGCAGATATGTGTAGCCGATATGTGTAGCAGATTAGCAGATATGTGTTGCAGATTAGCATATATGTGTAGCAGATTAGCAGATATGTGTAGCAGATATGTGTGGCAGATATACAGATATGTGTAGCAGATATGTTTAGCAGATATGTGTGGCAGATATGTGTGGCAGATATACAGATATGTTTAGCAGATATGTGTGGCAGATATGTGTAGCAGATATGTATGGCAGATATGTGCCATTTAAAAGACTGGTCAAAACTCAATATATCTCATTCAAGAAACGACATACATATGATGCAAATATTGTTTAGCTGCTCGACCTAATATAATGAAATCAGACAGGATTTCTGGAGAGCATACTACATTTAAAAAGCCATTGAAGGCATTAGATTTACTTACACCTATACAGAATTTATGTTAATTGAATCAATCAAATCCACACACACACACACACACACACACACACGCCACACACACACACACCACCTAGGGGAAAAGGATGGTTGTTTCAGGTATGTTTCAGTCCAACACAAACAAACTAACAAAAACAACATGCATTAATCAGAAACAAAGAAGAAAACTGACAAAAATGTAAATAAAAAAATATACATGTCAAACAGGCAGCATTCAACTTACCATCACATCGGTACTATTTGGGACATATTACAAAAAACAGCTATTAGCCAAAAATATCAGTAATTTATACCTACAATGTATAAGTAAAACGTAATAAATATATATATAAGAACCTGAACCATAAATCAGGTGAAGACAGTCTGGACTGGTCAACCATTAGTCTGTATGACTGGTCTACCATTAGTCTGTATGACTGGTCTACCATTAGTCTGTATGACTGGTCTACCATTAGTCTGTATGACTGGTCTACCATTAGTCTGTATGACTGGTCTACCATTAGTCTGTATGACTGGTCTACCATTAGTCTGTATGACTGGTCTACCATTAGTCTGTATGACTGGTCTACCATTGGTCTGTGTGGCTGGTCTACCATGCGTCTGTATGACTGGTCTACCATTAGTCTGTATGACTGGTCTACCATTAGTCTGTATGACTGGTCAACCATTAGTCTGTATGACTGGTCTACCATTAGTCCGTATGACTGGTCTACCATTAGTCTGTATGACTGGTCTACCATTAGTCTGTATGACTGGTCAACCATTAGTATGTATGACTGGTCTACCATTAGTCTGTATGACAGGTCAACCATTAGTCTGTATGTCTGGTCTACCATTAGTCTGTATTACTGGTCTACCATTAGTCTGTATGACTGGTCTACCATTAGTCTGTATGACTGGTCTACCATTAGTCTGTATTACTGGTCTACCATTAGTCTGTATGACTGGTCTACCATTAGTCTGTGTGGCTGGTCAACCATTAGTCTGTATGACTGGTCTACCATTAGTCTGTGTGGCTGGTCAACCATTAGTCTGTATGACTGGTCTACCATTAGTCTGTATGACTGGTCTACCATTAGTCTGTATGACTGGTCTACCATTAGTCTGTATGACTGGTCTACCATTAGTCTGTATGACTGGTCTACCATTAGTCTGTATGACTGGTCTACCATTAGTCTGTATGACTGGTCTACCATTAGTCTGTATGACTGGTCTACCATTAGTCTGTGTGGCTGGTCAACCATTAGTCTGTATGACTGGTCTACCATTAGTCTGTATGACTGGTCTACCATTAGTCTGTATGACTGGTCTACCATTAGTCTGTATGACTGGTCTACCATTAGTCTGTATGACTGGTCTACCATTAGTCTGTATGACTGGTCTACCATTAGTCTGTATGACTGGTCTACCATTAGTCTGTATGACTGGTCTACCATTAGTCTGTATGACTGGTCTACCATTAGTCTGTATGACTGGTCTACCATTAGTCTGTATGACTGGTCTACCATGCGTCTGTGTGGCTGGTCTACCATTAGTCTGTATGACTGGTCTACCATTAGTCTGTATGACTGGTCTACCATTAGTCTGTATGACTGGTCTACCATTAGTCTGTATGACTGGTCTACCATTAGTCTGTATGACTGGTCTACCATTAGTCTGTATGACTGGTCTACCATTAGTCTGTATGACTGGTCTACCATTAGTCTGTGTGGCCTGGGTTTAAAGCATGTTAAGAACCAGAGTGGCAATTTCCTGTTGATGCTGAGTGAAATGTAATGTAGCTTCTTACATTTATAATGTAATTATAATCGCACAACAGTAATATTTAACTCAGTGGAAATAATCATCAAATGACTGGTCTGGTAATGTGTAATCAGCTTACAGTTACCACTCCAAACTTAGAAACAAGGTTGATGAAATAATTCCTGTCGGGACTTCAGAAATAACTTCAAAATGCATTTTCCTGCAGATGTTCAAAACTATTTGAATGATAAGTTATGAGGTTTCAACGTTGTCCTGACAATTATATGTTTCAAAACCATTCCCACATCTTTAACAATCAATAGTTATTAATTTTACAACATAAGACAATGCATTTGAGAACAGTATAAAAGTTCAAAGCATCTTAGTAATGACAATTGGATACAGAGCAAACACAAACCAAGCCATCAATAGAGAAGAAAAACCAAGATGCACATTTATCAAAGATTTTCAGACTCTTATTCTAGGTGACATCTTTGCATAAATTTAGCAAGTTACAGCTAAGCAATTCAACAGTCTTCTTTTCCCCCAAAATCCTTGATAAATTTAACAAAGCAATCTGTTCATTTGGAAGCCTGAAGCCAAACACACAGCATTGCTAGTTGGTGACATCATGCAACAACAGCACATAGCAATCAATGGGTAACCAGGCAGCCGGTAGTCATAGCAACCGTAAGATGGATACGTGGAGAGAGGGGATTGGTGAGTGTCAGAACAGATGCACACGCCCCTCGTTAGTGTAATGATTTAATGTGATGTGAGGAAGCAACAGCATGTCATGTCCTCACCCTGTCAATTACTACTCATAAGTTAGCCAATAGAGTCAAGAGATGACCCAGATAGGAAACGTATTGTAATAGTTACTTAGAATTTCAGATTGCTGTTGTTTTTTCCTTCCCTATTATATCAACTGTATCTTCTTTTCCATTTGCTTTTGCAATGTAAACAAAAGCTTTCTATGTCGATGAAGCCTGTTACATAAAAAAAAATATTGAAAGAGTAGAGAGAACACAGAGAGAAAACAGAGAGAAAACAGAGAGAAAACAGAGAGAAAACAGAGAGAAAACAGAGAGAACACAGAGAGAAAACAGAGAGAAAACAGAGAGAACACAGAGAGAACACAGAGAGAACACAGAGAGAACACAGAGAAAACAGAGAGAAAACAGAGAGAAAACAGAGAGAAAACAGAGAGAACACAGAGAGAAAACAGAGAGAAAACAGAGAGAACAGAGAGAAAACAGAGAGAACACAGAGAGAAAACAGAGAGAAAACAGAGAGAGAAAAGAGAGAGAGAAAATAGAAAGAAAACAGAGAGAAAACAAAGACAAAACAGAGAGAAAACAGAGAGAAAACAGAGAGAAAACAGAAAGAAAACAGAGAGAAAACAGAGAGCGATTTTGCAGACTTTGTGTTCTTTCCCTCAAAGAAGAATGAAAAATAGTATTGCTAAATTCTTTTTACTCTTTTGCCTCAGCCAGTTTGTTGTTCATCTCTTTACTTTTCTCCTTGTCCCCCTCCGCAGGTTTGGACATGGTGGGCTCTGAGGTTTTCTTGGCGCCACGTAGACCTGTGCTTCCCTGCTGCTTCTGCTCTTTGGCAATCTTCACAGGTTTTCCCGCCTGGCCCGCTAAAGTGGTACCGGCCTTTTTGGGTTTGGATCGGGGAGCACTGTTGGACCTCTCAACCTGGGCACAGAAAAAAGGAGATACCTAATTTATATCATGTCACTTAAGATAGTTGTCTCATGTAGTATTTAATTAGTCAACTGGAGAGGTGCTACATGGTGGCGACAGGACACGAGCTACAGACAGGAGACAGGAGACAGGAGACGAGCTACAGGGAGGAGACAGGAGACGAGCTACATGGAGAAGACAGGAGACGAGCTACATGGAGGAGACAGGAGACGAGCTACAGGGAGGAGACAGGAGACGAGCTACAGCGAGGAGACAGGAGACGAGCTACATGGAGAAGACAGGAGACAAGCTACATGGAGGAGACAGGAGACAGGAGACGAGCTACATGGAGGAGACAGGAGACAGGAGACGAGCTACATGCTGGCTGAACATTACTACCTTGGTCTCCTGCAGTCCTTTGTACGGCTCATTATAAAGACTCCGTATCCTCCTCCTGTCCAGAGTCTTGTTGTCATCGGGTTGCTGCAGGGACTGCACTCCTCTATAGGTGGCGCTATAGCTTGTCTCCAGGCTGGTCTTCTCATCAGGGGGTAGGAACTGAGACTTGGCTCGGATCATCTTCACAGGCTTCACATCCCTGTAGGCTTTGAACTCAGTCCTGCAAGAAGAATCAGCATCAAATGCAGAGTAAAAACAATTAAGTACGAAACATTGTGTAGAAAAACCAGCAGTCATCTACAAACGATTTATATTAAGCACAGACGACTAACCCTAACCCCTAACCCCTAACCCCTAACTCCTAACTCCTAACCCGTAACCCCTAACTCCTAACCCTAACCCCTAACCCTAACTAGTAGGGGTGTGACAAGATTTCTCGTCCAACTGAAAAGCTGTCTCGCAATTTCAGCATGACGTGTGAAGTTTCATAGAAGTAGTCCAGTAATATTATAACTTGACCTCCCACAAAAGATATATTTAACGGTGTTTTCTTTAACATGCAAAAAGTTGTAATTATAAATCTGAAGGGAAAGTTAAGAAATTAATTATGAAATTTGTGAAGTAAAATGTAAATTTGTACATGTCACATGGGGTGGGCGTGGCATATCACAGCGCCACCATGAGGCATATAACATGCAGGTGACTGTGACCAATATGCCACCTTTCACTGGTCCACTGGTCGAGACAAAAAATCAGAGATATCATGCATCTACGTTTTAATGACACAAGCACAAGAGCTTCTGGAATTCAGACTGACAGTTTTCCATGATATCTGAGATATTAAATACATTTATGAAAACATTTGTGCTTCCTACAACCCCAGTGTGAACATAACTATTGATAAACAGCTATTCCCTACAAACGCTCACTGTGGATTCACACGTACATGACTAATTAACCAACATTTGGGATATAGTTCATTGTGTGCGAGAACTGAAAGTGTTTTATGCAAAATGAAAATGGTTTTTAGATTAGTAAATCTGTACCAGCCTGGTGTAATGTGACACACTAGTCATTATGTGTAGATTAGTAAATCTGTACCAGCCTGGTTTAATGTGACACACTAGTCATTATGTGTAGATTAGTAAATCTGTACCAGCCTGGTTTAATGTGACACACTAGTCATTATGTGTAGATTAGTAAATCTGTACCAGCCTGGTGTAATGTGACACACTAGTCATTATGTGTAGATTAGTAAATCTGTACCAGCCTGGTGTAATGTGACACACTAGTCATTATGTGTAGATTAGTAAATCTGTACCAGCCTGGTGTAATGTGACACACTAGTCATTATGTGTAGATTAGTAAATCTGTACCAGCCTGGTGTAATGTGACACACTAGTCATTATGTGTAGATTAGTAAATCTGTACCAGCCTGGTGTAATGTGACACACTAGTCATTATGTGTAGATTAGTAAATCTGTACCAGCCTGGTTTAATGTGACACACTAGTCATTATGTGTAGATTAGTAAATCTGTACCAGCCTGGTTTAATGTGACACACTAGTCATTATGTGTAGATTAGTAAATCTGTACCAGCCTGGTTTAATGTGACACACTAGTCATTATGTGTAGATTAGTAAATCTGTACCAGCCTGGTGTAATGTGACACACTAGTCATTATGTGTAGATTAGTAAATCTGTACCAGCCTGGTGTAATGTGACACACTAGTCATTATGTGTAGATTAGTAAATCTGTACCAGCCTGGTTTAATGTGACACACTAGTCATTATGTGTAGATTAGTAAATCTGTACCAGCCTGGTGTAATGTGACACACTAGTCATTATGTGTAGATTAGTAAATCTGTACCAGCCTGGTTTAATGTGACACACTAGTCATTATGTGCAGATTAGTAAATCTGTACCAGCCTGGTGTAATGTGACACACTAGTCATTATGTGTAGATTAGTAAATCTGTACCAGCCTGGTGTAATGTGACACACTAGTCATTATGTGTAGATTAGTAAATCTGTACCAGCCTGGTTTAATGTGACCAGCCTGGTAGTAATGTGACACACTAGTCATTATGTGTAGATTAGTAAATCTGTACCAGCCTGGTTTAATGTGACACACTAGTCATTATGTGTAGATTAGTAAATCTGTACCAGCCTGTGTGTAATGTGTACCAGCCACACTAGTCATTATGTGTAGATTAGTAAATCTGTACCAGCCTGGTGTAATGTGACACACTAGTCATTATGTGTAGATTAGTAAATCTGTACCAGCCTGGTTTAATGTGACACACTAGTCATTATGTGTAGATTAGTAAATCTGTACCAGCCTGGTTTAATGTGACACACTAGTCATTATGTGTAGATTAGTAAATCTGTACCAGCCTGGTTTAATGTGACACACTAGTCATTATGTGTAGATTAGTAAATCTGTACCAGCCTGGTGTAATGTGACACACTAGTCATTATGTGTAGATTAGTAAATCTGTACCAGCCTGGTGTAATGTGACACACTAGTCATTATGTGTAGATTAGTAAATCTGTACCAGCCTGGTGTAATGTGACACACTAGTCATTATGTGTAGATTAGTAAATCTGTACCAGCCTGGTTTAATGTGACACACTAGTCATTATGTGTAGATTAGTAAATCTGTACCTGGTTTAAGCCTAGTCATTATGTGTAGATTAGTAAATCTGTACCAGCCTGGTGTAATGTGACACACTAGTCATTATGTGTAGATTAGTAAATCTGTACCAGCCTGGTGTAATGTGACACACTAGTCATTATGTGTAGATTAGTAAATCTGTACCAGCCTGGTGTAATGTGACACACTAGTCATTATGTGTAGATTAGTAAATCTGTACCAGCCTGGTTTAATGTGACACACTAGTCATTATGTGTAGATTAGTAAATCTGTACCAGCCTGGTGTAATGTGACACACTAGTCATTATGTGTAGATTAGTAAATCTGTACCAGCCTGGTGTAATGTGACACACTAGTCATTATGTGTAGATTAGTAAATCTGTACCAGCCTGGTGTAATGTGACACACTAGTCATTATGTGTAGATTAGTAAATCTGTACCAGCCTGGTGTAATGTGACACACTAGTCATTATGTGTAGATTAGTAAATCTGTACCAGCCTGGTGTAATGTGACACACTAGTCATTATGTGTAGATTAGTAAATCTGTACCAGCCTGGTGTAATGTGACACACTAGTCATTATGTGTAGATTAGTAAATCTGTACCAGCCTGGTGTAATGTGACACACTAGTCATTATGTGTAGATTAGTAAATCTGTACCAGCCTGGTGTAATGTGACACACTAGTCATTATGTGTAGATTAGTAAATCTGTACCAGCCTGGTGTAATGTGACACACTAGTCATTATGTGTAGATTAGTAAATCTGTACCAGCCTGGTTTAATGTGACACACTAGTCATTATGTGTAGATTAGTAAATCTGTACCAGCCTGGTTTAATGTGACACACTAGTCATTATGTGTAGATTAGTAAATCTGTACCAGCCTGGTGTAATGTGACACACTAGTCATTATGTGTAGATTAGTAAATCTGTACCAGCCTGGTTTAATGTGACACACTAGTCATTATGTGTAGATTAGTAAATCTGTACCAGCCTGGTGTAATGTGACACACTAGTCATTATGTGTAGATTAGTAAATCTGTACCAGCCTGGTTTAATGTGACACACTAGTCATTATGTGTAGATTAGTAAATCTGTACCAGCCTGGTAGATTGTAATGTGACACACTAGTCATTATGTGTAGATTAGTAAATCTGTACCAGCCTGGTTTAATGTGACACACTAGTCATTATGTGTAGATTAGTAAATCTGTACCAGCCTGGTTTAATGTGACACACTAGTCATTATGTGTAGATTAGTAAATCTGTACCAGCCTGGTTTAATGTGACACACTAGTCATTATGTGTAGATTAGTAAATCTGTACCAGCCTGGTTTAATGTGACACACTAGTCATTATGTGTAGATTAGTAAATCTGTACCAGCCTGGTGTAATGTGACACACTAGTCATTATGTGTAGATTAGTAAATCTGTACCAGCCTGGTGTAATGTGACACACTAGTCATTATGTGTAGATTAGTAAATCTGTACCAGCCTGGTGTAATGTGACACACTAGTCATTATGTGTAGATTAGTAAATCTGTACCAGCCTGGTTTAATGTGAGTCATTATGTGTAGATTAGTAAATCTGTACCAGCCTGGTTTAATGTGGCACTAGTCATTATGTGTAGATTAGTAAATCTGTACCAGCCTGGTGTAATGTGACACACTAGTCATTATGTGTAGATTAGTAAATCTGTACCAGCCTGGTGTAATGTGACACACTAGTCATTATGTGTAGATTAGTAAATCTGTACCAGCCTGGTGTAATGTGACACACTAGTCATTATGTGTAGATTAGTAAATCTGTACCAGCCTGGTGTAATGTGACACACTAGTCATTATGTGTAGATTAGTAAATCTGTACCAGCCTGGTGTAATGTGACACACTAGTCATTATGTGTAGATTAGTAAATCTGTACCAGCCTGGTGTAATGTGACACACTAGTCATTATGTGTAGATTAGTAAATCTGTACCAGCCTGGTGTAATGTGACACACTAGTCATTATGTGTAGATTAGTAAATCTGTACCAGCCTGGTGTAATGTGACACACTAGTCATTATGTGTAGATTAGTAAATCTGTACCAGCCTGGTGTAATGTGACACACTAGTCATTATGTGTAGATTAGTAAATCTGTACCAGCCTGGTGTAATGTGACACACTAGTCATTATGTGTAGATTAGTAAATCTGTACCAGCCTGGTGTAATGTGACACACTAGTCATTATGTGTAGATTAGTAAATCTGTACCAGCCTGGTGTAATGTGACACACTAGTCATTATGTGTAGATTAGTAAATCTGTACCAGCCTGGTGTAATGTGACACACTAGTCATTATGTGTAGATTAGTAAATCTGTACCAGCCTGGTGTAATGTGACACACTAGTCATTATGTGTAGATTAGTAAATCTGTACCAGCCTGGTGTAATGTGACACACTAGTCATTATGTGTAGATTAGTAAATCTGTACCAGCCTGGTGTAATGTGACACACTAGTCATTATGTGTAGATTAGTAAATCTGTACCAGCCTGGTGTAATGTGACACACTAGTCATTATGTGTAGATTAGTAAATCTGTACCAGCCTGGTCATTATGTGTAATGTACCAGCCTGGTGTAACACACTAGTCATTATGTGTAGATTAGTAAATCTGTACCAGCCTGGTTTAATGTGACACACTAGTCATTATGTGTAGATTAGTAAATCTGTACCAGCCTGGTGTAATGTGACACACTAGTCATTATGTGTAGATTAGTAAATCTGTACCAGCCTGGTGTAATGTGACACACTAGTCATTATGTGTAGATTAGTAAATCTGTACCAGCCTGGTTTAATGTGACACACTAGTCATTATGTGTAGATTAGTAAATCTGTACCAGCCTGGTGTAATGTGACACACTAGTCATTATGTGTAGATTAGTAAATCTGTACCAGCCTGGTGTAATGTGACACACTAGTCATTATGTGTAGATTAGTAAATCTGTACCAGCCTGGTGTAATGTGACACACTAGTCATTATGTGTAGATTAGTAAATCTGTACCAGCCTGGTGTAATGTGACACACTAGTCATTATGTGTAGATTAGTAAATCTGTACCAGCCTGGTGTAATGTGACACACTAGTCATTATGTGTAGATTAGTAAATCTGTACCAGCCTGGTTGTAATGTCATTATGTGTAGATTGACTGTACCAGCCTGGTTTAACTAGTCATTATGTGTAGATTAGTAAATCTGTACCAGCCTGGTTTAATGTGACACACTAGTCATTATGTGTAGATTAGTAAATCTGTACCAGCCTGGTGTAATGTGACACACTAGTCATTATGTGTAGATTAGTAAATCTGTACCAGCCTGGTTTAATGTGACACACTAGTCATTATGTGTAGATTAGTAAATCTGTACCAGCCTGGTTTAATGTGACACACTAGTCATTATGTGTAGATTAGTAAATCTGTACCAGCCTGGTGTAATGTGGCACACTAGTCATTATGTGTAGATTAGTAAATCTGTACCAGCCTGGTGTAATGTGACACACTAGTCATTATGTGTAGATTAGTAAATCTGTACCAGCCTGGTGTAATGTGACACACTAGTCATTATGTGTAGATTAGTAAATCTGTACCAGCCTGGTTTAATGTGACACACTAGTCATTATGTCGATATCACGCCCTATTGAATAGCAATATTAAGCTATTTCTAGATTAGTAAACATAAATAAGTAAACATTTATTTGGTTTAATTTAAAATAATCAGCGTGGTAATTTAAGTGTGATAATATCACGTTTGGTCATATATATTTCTTTAGATAATGCGCCTTGGTTTTTATGTTTAATGCGCCACCTGGTGATGGACAAGATATACAGGTGAAAGTATATGAATATCTAGGAGCATTCCTAAAAGGAAATTTCTTTATAAAGTTTATAAACTGCCGCAATTCAAATTACCCACTTCCGGTACTTCTAGTGTTAAAACAGAGCTGGGTCTACATTACAGTTTAAAAAAAAAACATCTGGGTCTACATTACAGTTTAAAAAAAAAACATCTGGGTCTACATTATGGTTTAAAAAAAAAACATCTGGGTCTACATTATGGTTTAAAAAAAAAACACCTGGGTCTACATTATGGTTTAAATTAACATCTGGGTCTACATTACAGTTTAAAAAAAACATCTGGGTCTACATTACAGTTTAAAATAACATCTGGGTCTACATTACAGTTTAAAATAACATCTGGGTCTACATTACAGTTTAAAACAAACATCTGGGTCTACATTACAGTTTAAAACAAACATCTGGGTCTACATTACAGTTTAAAACAAACATCTGGGTCTACATTACAGTTTAAAACAAACATCTGGGTCTACATTACAGTTTAAAACAAACATCTGGGTCTACATTACAGTTTAAAACAAACATCTGGGTCTACATTACAGTTTAAAACAAACATCTGGGTCTACATTACAGTTTAAAACAAACATCTGGGTCTACATTACAGTTTAAAACAAACATCTGGGTCTACATTACAGTTTAAAACAAACATCTGGGTCTACATTACAGTGTAAAACAAACATCTGGGTCTACATTACAGTTTAAAACAAACATCTGGGTCTACATTACAGTTTAAAACAAACATCTGGGTCTACATTACAGTTTAAAACAAACATCTGGGTCTACATTACAGTTTAAAACAAACATCTGGGTCTACATTACAGTTTAAAACAAACATCTGGGTCTACATTACAGTTTAAAACAAACATCTGGGTCTACATTCGAGTTTAAAACAAACATCTGGGTCTACATTCGAGTTTAAAACAAACATCTGGGTCTACATTACAGTTTAAAACAAACATCTGGGTCTACATTACAGTTTAAAACAAACATCTGGGTCTACATTACAGTTTAAAACAAACATCTGGGTCTACATTACAGTTTAAAACAAACATCTGGGTCTACATTACAGTGTAAAACAAACATCTGGGTCTACATTACAGTGTAAAACAAACATCTGGGTCTACATTACAGTTTAAAACAAACATCTGGGTCTACATTACAGTTTAAAACAAACATCTGGGTCTACATTACAGTTTAAAACAAACATCTGGGTCTACATTACAGTTTAAAACAAACATCTGGGTCTACATTAGAGTTTAAAACAAACATCTGGGTCTACATTACAGTTTAAAACAAACATCTGGGTCTACATTACAGTTTAAAAAAACATCTGGGTCTACATTACAGTTTAAAACAAACATCTGGGTCTACATTACAGTTTAAAACAAACATCTGGGTCTACATTACAGTTTAAAACAAACATCTGGGTCTACATTACAGTTTAAAACAAACATCTGGGTCTACATTACAGTTTAAAACAAACATCTGGGTCTACATTACAGTTTAAAACAAACATCTGGGTCTACATTACAGTTTAAAACAAACATCTGGGTCTACATTACAGTGTAAAACAAACATCTGGGTCTACATTACAGTTTAAAAAAAACATCTGGGTCTACATTACAGTTTAAAACAAACATCTGGGTCTACATTACAGTTTAAAACAAACATCTGGGTCTACATTACAGTTTAAAACAAACATCTGGGTCTACATTACAGTTTAAAACAAACATCTGGGTCTACAATACAGTTTAAAACAAACATCTGGGTCTACATTACAGTTTAAAACAAACATCTGGGTCTACAATACAGTTTAAAACAAACATCTGGGTCTACAATACAGTGTAAAACAAACATCTGGGTCTACATTACAGTTTAAAACAAACATCTGGGTCTACAATACAGTTTAAAACAAACATCTGGGTCTACATTACAGTTTAAAACAAACATCTGGGTCTACATTACAGTTTAAAACAAACATCTGGGTCTACATTACAGTTTAAAACAAACATCTGGGTCTACATTACAGTTTAAAACAAACATCTGGGTCTACATTACAGTTTAAAACAAACATCTGGGTCTACATTACAGTTTAAAACAAACATCTGGGTCTACATTACAGTTTAAAACAAACATCTGGGTCTACATTACAGTTTAAAACAAACATCTGGGTCTACATTACAGTTTAAAACAAACATCTGGGTCTACATTACAGTTTAAAACAAACATCTGGGTCTACATTACAGTTTAAAACAAACATCTGGGTCTACATTAGAGTTTAAAACAAACATCTGGGTCTACATTACAGTTTAAAACAAACATCTGGGTCTACATTACAGTTTAAAAAAACATCTGGGTCTACATTACAGTTTAAAACAAACATCTGGGTCTACATTACAGTTTAAAACAAACATCTGGGTCTACATTACAGTTTAAAACAAACATCTGGGTCTACATTACAGTTTAAAACAAACATCTGGGTCTACATTACAGTTTAAAACAAACATCTGGGTCTACATTACAGTTTAAAACAAACATCTGGGTCTACATTACAGTGTAAAACAAACATCTGGGTCTACATTACAGTTTAAAAAAAACATCTGGGTCTACATTACAGTTTAAAACAAACATCTGGGTCTACATTACAGTTTAAAACAAACATCTGGGTCTACATTACAGTTTAAAACAAACATCTGGGTCTACATTACAGTTTAAAACAAACATCTGGGTCTACAATACAGTTTAAAACAAACATCTGGGTCTACATTACAGTTTAAAACAAACATCTGGGTCTACAATACAGTTTAAAACAAACATCTGGGTCTACAATACAGTGTAAAACAAACATCTGGGTCTACATTACAGTTTAAAACAAACATCTGGGTCTACAATACAGTTTAAAACAAACATCTGGGTCTACATTACAGTTTAAAACAAACATCTGGGTCTACATTACAGTTTAAAACAAACATCTGGGTCTACATTACAGTTTAAAACAAACATCTGGGTCTACAATACAGTTTAAAACAAACATCTGGGTCTACAACAGAGTTTAAAACAAACATCTGGGTCTACAACAGAGTTTAAAAAAAACATCTGGGTCTACAACAGAGTTTAAAACAAACATCTGGGTCTAACCCTAACCTCCGGCGGAGCTTTTCAGGCATCCCTGTGGAGGTTGGGGGCATTGAACCTGAGTGGGCAATGTTCAAAGTAGGGGTGTGCGATATGACGATATTTAATCGTGGACTATTAAAATGTCTCCACGATTCACTTTTTCGGAAATATCGTAGAATCGCGCTCCAGTGCACGTTCAATTAGATGCAGATCTATGGCGTTTTTTCAGCTACGTATCAACATGCAATGCGCGGCGCGCTAGATGTCAGCGTGTTAACACTAGAAGCGCCAACAGCCCATGCCCGCGGGCGTTGCAGTTAGTAATTAAAATAAATATATAATGTTGAAAAGCTACAGCCTCGTTCTTCCATGACTTTTCCTAAATACCTGCATTTTACCATGTCCCGTTTTCAGAAACTGGACGCGTTTTGGTCTGATCTCGTTTTGGTCTGATCTATATTGGACGCGTTTTGGTCTGATCTCGTTTTGGTCTGATCTATATTGGACTCGTTTTGGTCTGGTCTATATAAAACTGGACGCGTTTTGGTCCGATCTATATGAAACTGGATATATGTAACAGATTAAGCACTGCTGTCTCATGTGCACTCATAACATCACTAATGAACACTCTGCGCAGTGCAACCGGTTAGTATGCGTGTCCTGCTCAGGCAGACAAAAGCTGCGAAATATACATAGATAATATATTGATTGGCTTGGTTGAATTTGAATGAACTAAAAAAAAGAGGTAGGCCTACGTTTATAAAGAAATATATGTTTTACTAAATAAACAGAACGAAAATATAAAACGAAATTGATTAATGTATCTACCGGGTAACAGCAGAATATACCCGACCGTGACCAATATACAAACTGTGTTGTAAAATACGTGTTTCATTGTCTACAGTGCCTTAGTTACTGGACTGTAATTACTATAATACATTTTACAAATGTAAATGATCAAATTATACACTGTAGCCTAATGTTTTTATTTCAAGAGTCTGTGTTGCAATATATACGGCCAATCATGCGCAAAACATTTGATTGCGCGTCGCTTGTGATCTAAAATGTTTTAGCATTTATTACATCAAAATAGGACATACAGTTTGATGGATTTTCATTTATTCGATCATTAGAAATTTAAATATCATAGCCTGTGCATTTTAAAATCATGGTTTTAAATTTGTATTGTATGGTTACAAAAGACAATAAATAGGCTACATACTATTTTAGTAAAATGTTTTACTTGATAATTCATAATTCATTTAATTCAGGATGATAACACAGTAGATCATCTGATGCTGTAGATGGATGGCAGGTTACACAGTGAATGGATGGTGAAGCTGCGGATGAGAATGAAGGTGCTTCTTTGCACAATTGCACTTCCATTAAATATACACGTGATTAAAATATGCTACTTTAAATTTTTTTCCCTTTTATGTTTTGTTACCTTGTATCGCTATATTTTTTAAATGGAGATATAATTTGCTTGTATTGCAGCTCAGTAATTTGCAAAATAGTCTTAAAAATCAACATGAAAAAGAATCGTGATAAAATCGTGAATCGTGATTTTTCCTGAAAAAATCGTGATATGATATTTTTCCCATATCGCCCACCCCTAGTTCAAAGCTTCTATTGCTGAAGCTGCGGCGGTGAGCTGTGGTCTCAAGGTCCTAGGTGCCTCAAGGGGTGGTAACCCTAGAACACCGTGGTGGACCACGGTGGTCAGGGAAGCTGTCCGACTGAAGAAGGAGGCCTTCAGGGATATGCTATCCCTGGGGACTCCGGAGGCAGTTGCAGGGTACCGACAGGCCCGAAGGGCTGCAGCCGCTGCCGTGTCAGAGGCAAAGCAGCGGGTGTGGGAGAAGTTTGGAGAAGCTATGGAGAAGGACTTTCGGTCGGCACCAAGATGCTTCTGGAAAACCGTCCGAAGGGGAAAACGGGGAACCATCCAAGCTGTGTACAGTAAGGATGGGACACTGTTGACCTCAACTGATGATGTGATCGGGCGCTGGAAAGAGCATTTTGAGGAGCTCCTGAATCCGACCTACACGCCCTCTAGTACAGAGGCAGAGCTGGAGGCTGATGGAGGGTCATCGTCAGTTTCCCTGGGGTAAGTCGCTGAGGTAGTCAAACAACTCCACAGTGGCAAAGCCCCAGGGACTGATGAGATTCGTCCAGAAATGCTAAAAGCTTTGGGTGGGGAAGGGCTGTATTGGTTGACACGCCTCTTCAACATTGCATGGAAGTCTGGGACAGTGCCAGAGGAGTGGCAGACCGGGGTGGTGGTTCCCCTCTTTAAAAAGGGGGACCAGAGAGTGTGTGCCAATTACAGAGGTATCACACTCCTCAGCCTCCCTGGTAAAGTGTACTCCAAAGTGCTGGAAAGGAGGGTTCGGCCAATAGTCGAACCTCAGATTGAAGAGGAACAATGCGGTTTTCGTCCTGGCCGGGAACCACGGACCAGCTCTTTACTCTCGCAAGGATCCTGGAGGGGGGCCTGGGAGTATGCCCATCCAGTCTACATGTGTTTTGTGGATCTGGAGAAGGCATATGACCGGGTACCCGGGATCTTTGTGGGAGGTGCTGCGGAGTATGGGGTGAGGGGGTCTCTTCTCAGGGCCATCCAATCTCTGTACGCTCAAAGCATGAGCTCTGTCCGTGTCCTCGGCAGTAAGTCGGATTCGTTCCCGGTGGGGGTTGGCCTCCGCCAGGGCTGCGCTTTGTCACCAATCCTGTTTGTAATATTCATGGACAGGATATCAAGGCGTAGTCATGGGGGGGAGGGGTTCCCGTTCGGTGGGCTGATGGTCACATCACTGCTTTTTGCGGATGATGTGGTCCTGATGGCCTCATCGGTCGGTGACCTTCAGCACTCACTGGATCGGTTCGCAGCCGAGTGTGAAGCGGCTGGGATGAGGGTTAGCACCTCTAAATCTGAGGCCTCCAGCTGGGAGGAGACCTCGCAGCTGGAGGCCTCAGATTTAGAGGTGCTAACCCTCCAGCTGGGCCTCCAGCTGCGAGGTCTCCTCCCAGCTGGAGGCCTCAGATTTAGAGGTCTCCAGCTGGGAGGAGACCTCGCAGCTGGAGGCCCAGCTGGAGGGTTAGCACCACTAAATCTGAGGCCTCCAGCTGCGAGGTCTCCTCCCAGCTGGAGG
>CM055747.1:15903820-16021320 GCA_029465975.1 Dallia pectoralis | reverse complement strand
TGGGGGGGTAACACTGGCAGATTGGGGTAACCACAATAGGTCATTAGATATACTGTAATAGTGGGGGGGGTAACACTGGCAGATTGGGGTAACCACAATAGGTCATTAGATATACTGTAATAGTGGGGGGTAACACTGGCAGATTGGGGTAACCACAATAGGTCATTAGATATACTGTAATAGTGGGGGGGGTAACACTGGCAGATTGGGGTAACCACAATAGGTCATTAGATATACTGTAATAGTGGGGGGTAACACTGGCAGATTGGGGTAACCACAATAGGTCATTAGATATACTGTAATAGTGGGGGGGGTAACACTGGCAGATTGGGGTAACCACAATAGGTCATTAGATATACTGTAATAGGGGGGGTAACACTGGCAGATTGGGGTAACCACAATAGGTCATTAGATATACTGTAATAGTGGGGGTAACACTGGCAGATTGGGGTAACCACAATAGGTCATTAGATATACTGTAATAGTGGGGGGGGTAACACTGGCAGATTGGGGTAACCACAATAGGTCATTAGATATACTGTAATAGTGGGGGGGGTAACACTGGCAGATTGGGGTAACCACAATAGGTCATTAGATATACTGTAATAGTGGGGGGGGTAACACTGGCAGATTGGGGTAACCACAATAGGTCATTAGATATACTGTAATAGTGGGGGGGTAACACTGGCAGATTGGGGTAACCACAATAGGTCATTAGATATACTGTAATAGTGGGGGGTAACACTGGCAGATTGGGGTAACCACAATAGGTCATTAGATATACTGTAATAGTGGGGGGGGGTAACACTGGCAGATTGGAGTAACCACAATAGGTCATTAGATATACTGTATTAGTGGGGGGGGGGAAACACTGGCAGATTGGGGTAACCACAATAGGTCATTAGATATACTGTAATAGTGGGGGGGGTAACACTGGCAGATTGGGGTAACCACAATAGGTCATTAGATATACTGTAATAGTGGGGGGGGTAACACTGGCAGATTGGGGTAACCACAATAGGTCATTAGATATACTGTAATAGTGGGGGGTAACACTGGCAGATTGGGGTAACCACAATAGGTCATTAGATATACTGTAATAGTGGGGGGGGTAACACTGGCAGATTGGGGTAACCACAATAGGTCATTAGATATACTGTATTAGTGGGGGGGGTAACACTGGCAGATTGGGGTAACCACAATAGGTCATTAGATATACTGTAATAGTGGGGGGTAACACTGGCAGATTGGGGTAACCACAATAGGTCATTAGATATACTGTAATAGTGGGGGGGGTAACACTGGCAGATTGGGGTAACCACAATAGGTCATTAGATATACTGTAATAGTGGGGGTAACACTGGCAGATTGGGGTAACCACAATAGGTCATTAGATATACTGTAATAGTGGGGGGTAACACTGGCAGATTGGGGTAACCACAATAGGTCATTAGATATACTGTAATAGTGGGGGGGGTAACACTGGCAGATTGGGGTAACCACAATAGGCCATTAGATATACTGTAATAGTGGGGGGTAACACTGGCAGATTGGGGTAACCACAATAGGTCATTAGATATACTGTAATAGTGGGGGGGGGTAACACTGGCAGATTGGGGTAACCACAATAGGTCATTAGATATACTGTAATAGTGGGGGGTGGTAACACTGGCAGATTGGGGTAACCACAATAGGTCATTAGATATACTGTAATAGTGGGGGGGGTGGTAACACTGGCAGATTGGGGTAACCACAATAGGTCATTAGATATACTGTAATAGTGGGGGGGGTAACACTGGCAGATTGGGGTAACCACAATAGGTCATTAGATATACTGTAATAGAGGGGGGTAACACTGGCAGATTGGGGTAACCACAATAGGTCATTAGATATACTGTAATAGTGGGGGGTAACACTGGCAGATTGGGGTAACCACAATAGGTCATTAGATATACTGTAATAGTGGGGGGGGTAACACTGGCAGATTGGGGTAACCACAATAGGTCATTAGATATACTGTATTAGTGGGGGGGGTAACACTGGCAGATTGGGGTAACCACAATAGGTCATTAGATATACTGTAATAGTGGGGGTGGGGGGTAACACTGGCAGATTGGGGTAACCACAATAGGTCATTAGATATACTGTAATAGTGGGGGGGGTAACACTGGCAGATTGGGGTAACCACAATAGGTCATTAGATATACTGTATTAGTGGGGGTAACACTGGCAGATTGGGGTAACCACAATAGGTCATTAGATATACTGTAATAGTGGGGGGTAACACTGGCAGATTGGGGTAACCACAATAGGTCATTAGATATACTGTAATAGTGGGGGGGGTAACACTGGCAGATTGGGGTAACCACAATAGGTCATTAGATATACTGTAATAGTGGGGGTAACACTGGCAGATTGGGGTAACCACAATAGGTCATTAGATATACTGTAATAGTGGGGGGGTAACACTGGCAGATTGGGGTAACCACAATAGGTCATTAGATATACTGTAATAGTGGGGTGTAACACTGGCAGATTGGGGTAACCACAATAGGCCATTAGATATACTGTAATAGTGGGGGGTAACACTGGCAGATTGGGGTAACCACAATAGGTCATTAGATATACTGTAATAGTGGGGGGGGTAACACTGGCAGATTGGGGTAACCACAATAGGTCATTAGATATACTGTAATAGGGGGTAACACTGGCAGATTGGGGTAACCACAATAGGTCATTAGATATACTGTAATAGTGGGGGGTAACACTGGCAGATTGGGGTAACCACAATAGGTCATTAGATATACTGTAATAGTGGGGGGTAACACTGGCATATTGGGGTAACCACAATAGGTCATTAGATATACTGTAATAGTGGGGGGGGTAACACTGGCAGATTGGGGTAACCACAATAGGTCATTAGATATACTGTAATAGTGGGGGGGGTAACACTGGCAGATTGGGGTAACCACAATAGGTCATTAGATATACTGTAATAGTGGGGGGTAACACTGGCAGATTGGGGTAACCACAATAGGTCATTAGATATACTGTAATAGTGGGGTGTAACACTGGCAGATTGGGGTAACCACAATAGGTCATTAGATATACTGTAATAGTGGGGGGTAACACTGGCAGATTGGGGTAACCACAATAGGTCATTAGATATACTGTAATAGTGGGGGGGGTAACACTGGCAATTTCTTTCAACATGGAGCAGGATAGACAGCAAGGAATAGGAAGAGCTCAAGGGATCTGTCAGAGAGGTGGGCATGGGCACCAACAGAGAGGTGGGCATGGGCACCAACAGAGAGGTGGGCATGGGCACCAACAGAGAGGTGGGCATGGGCACTAACAGAGAGGTGGGCATGGGCACTAACAGAGAGGTCAGAGAGGTGGGCATGGGCACCAACAGAGAGGTGGGCATGGGCACTAACAGAGAGGTCAGAGAGGTGGGCATGGGCACCAACAGAGAGGTCAGAGAGGTGGGCATGGGCACCAACAGAGAGGTGGGCATGGGCACCAACAGAGAGGTGGGCATGGGCACTAACAGAGAGGTCAGAGAGGTGGGCATGGGCACCAACAGAGAGGTGGGCATGGGCACCAACAGAGAGGTGGGCATGGGCACTAACAGAGAGGTCAGAGAGGTGGGCATGGGCACCAACAGAGAGGTGGGCATGGGCACTAACAGAGAGGTCAGAGAGGTGGGCATGGGCACCAACAGAGAGGTGGGCATGGGCACCAACAGAGAGGTCAGAGAGGTGGGCATGGGCACCAACAGAGAGGTCAGAGAGGTGGGCATGGGCACCAACAGAGAGGTGGGCATGGGCACCAACAGAGAGGTGGGCATGGGCACTAACAGAGAGGTCAGAGAGGTGGGCATGGGCACCAACAGAGAGGTGGGCATGGGCACTAACAGAGAGGTCAGAGAGGTGGGCATGGGCACCAACAGAGAGGTCAGAGAGGTGGGCATGGGCACCAACAGAGAGGTGGGCATGGGCACTAACAGAGAGGTCAGAGAGGTGGGCATGGGCACCAACAGAGAGGTCAGAGAGGTGGGCATGGGCACCAACAGAGAGGTGGGCATGGGCACCAACAGAGGGGTCATAGAGGTGGACATGGGCACTAACAGAGGGGTCATAGAGGTGGGCATGGGCACTAACAGAGGGGTCATAGAGGTGGGCATGGGCACTAACAGAGAGGTCATAGAGGAGGGCATGGGCACCAACATAGAGGTCATAGAGGTGGGCATGGGCACCAACAGAGAGGTGGGCATGGGCACCAACAGACAGGCGGGCATGGGCACCAACAGAGAGGTCATAGAGGTGGGCATGGGCACCAACAGAGAGGTGGGCATGGGCACCAACATTGAGGTCATAGAGGTGGGCACGGGCACCAACATAGAGGTCATAGAGGTGGGCATGGGCACCAACAGAGAGGTCATAGAGGTGGGCATGGACACCAACATAGAGGTCATAGAGGTGGGCATGGGCACCAACAGAGAGGTCATAGAGGTGGGCATGGGCACCAACAGAGAGGTGGGCATGGGCACCAACAGAGAGGTGGGCATGGGCACCAACATAGAGGTCATAGAGGTGGGCATGGGCACCAACAGAGAGGTCATAAAGGTGGGCATGGGCACCAACAGAGAGGTGGGTAGAAGTACTAAACTGAAAGAAGATCATACTGTTGTGTTTCGGTGATTAAACCAAATGTTCCCATTAGGGATGCACCGATGCATCGGCTGAACATCGGTATTGGCCGATATTTGCCTCGTTAACTGCCATCGGGAAATAAAAATGACATCCGCCGATGTTTATATGTGTCATGAACGCTGTGCTCAGGAGAAACTTGGAGAGCTTGCTGGAACAAAAGCGCGCACTTGCTACATGCTGCAGACTACGACCTCCCGGCCACTCTCAGTGCGCAGGTGACTCCGTGCCAGATCCGTTTCTAAACCGGCAAATCCGCGTTACAGTCACCTTCGGGACCCAGACTACAGGTGTCTCGGAGCCGGATCCGTCTCTAAACCGGCAAATCCGCGTTAGTACACCCGGGTGATCGGCGGACAGAAACCTCTGTGTGCTTATAGTTAGGGACCGTCAATAAAGTACAAGAGCCGAAAGACTTGTATGTTTCCGTGGCACAAAAGAAGGAATAAATAACAAAAATAAAAAACATCGGCATCGGCCAAATTGTTATGTTAAACATCGGTATCGGTCCAGAATTTCCCAATCGGTGCATTCCTAGTTCTCATTACATATTACAATAATCTGGTGTTTGAAACAATGATTATGTGGACTGAAAGCATGACTAGCTGCGTTACAAGTGTGATCAGTTTGGATGTTTGTACTAAGATTTTTGAAAATGTACACCTTACTTAGTACCAAAGCGAATAAAAAAAACTATACACATGTATTGAACATTTTGTCAAACTAAATTTAACAAATTCCAGACAGTCATGATAAAATAAAAATGGTTCGGTAATGGGGCACATGTCTTTGGCCAGAAAGTATGCCACCGCGTCTGTTAATTTGTAATGCCTCTCCGAGGTAGACTGATAAAATGTAGCGCTATTAAAATGCGTCTTTTATTGACGACTGTGTTGCAGTTGGGGTTGTTGCCCTGCTCTTCTCATTTAGATTTTTTACTTTTAGTTTGTCATAGGTGACTGTGATTAATTTTTAGGTGGTTGAAAAGATTCATGGTATTACCTACTGGTGCAGACACCACCGTGAAGCAAATCTTGCATATTACTTGTTTCTGCTCCACGTCAGATTGCTCAAATCCGAACATTTGCCACAACGGAATTTACTCAGCCCATTTTGTTCACCAAATGATGCTTTTCTCCCTCTGCCATCTTCACTCGCGTTGATTTTTTTAAATGACACCACCAGACACCTGCTGGCAGTGTTGGCTGAGTGAGTTTAGCCTTCTGGAACTGGCGAAAGTGCGCACACACACACACAAACACACACACACACACACACACACAATGTGCAGTTCTCTAACCATTGATTCAGTCAGTGACTCGCGGTTTTATCATCCACTCAGAGACAGATCAGAGGATTCAGTGTTGCATAAAAGCAAGGACAAATTTGACCCTCTGATAAGAAGTCAGATAGGCCTGTAAATGTGTCACTCATCGGACGGCCCTATCCCAAGGAGCCTGGGCACACGTGGCTACGCCCACAACACTGAGTGAGCATGCATGTGTCAGACACAAATACACATCTGACCTGCTTATAGCTCTGGTATGTCACATCTGACCTGCTAATAGCTCTGGTATGTCACATCTGACCTGATTATAGCTCTGGTATGTCACATCTGACCTGCTTATAGCTCTGGTATGTCACAACACAGCTGACCTGCTTATAGCTCTGGTATGTCACATCTTACCTGCTTATAGCTCTGGTATGTCACATCTGACCTGCTTATAGCTCTGGTATGTCACATCTGACCTGCTTATAGCTCTGGTATGTCACATCTGACCTGATTATAGCTCTGGTATGTCACATCTGACCTGATTATAGCTCTGGTATGTCACATCTGACCTGATTATAGCTCTGGTATGTCACATCTGACCTGATTATAGCTCTGGTATGTCACATCTGACCTGATTATAGCTCTGGTATGTCACATCTGACCTGATTATAGCTCTGGTATGTCACATCTGACCTGATTATAGCTCTGGTATGTCACATCTGACCTGATTATAGCTCTGGTATGTCACATCTGACCTGATTATAGCTCTGGTATGTCACATCTGACCTGATTATAGCTCTGGTATGTCACATCTGACCTGATTATAGCTCTGGTATGTCACATCTGACCTGATTATAGCTCTGGTATGTCACATCTGACCTGATTATAGCTCTGGTATGTCACATCTGACCTGATTATAGCTCTGGTATGTCACATCTGACCTGATTATTGCTCTGGTATGTCACATCTGACCTGATTATAGCTCTGGTATGTCACATCTGACCTGATTATAGCTCTGGTATGTCACATCTGACCTGCTTATAGCTCTGGTATGTCACATCTGACCTGATTATAGCTCTGGTATGTCACATCTGACCTGCTTATGGCTCTTGTATGTCACAACACAGCTGACCTGGTCTTCCAAATGAACTAGGACCCCAAGCATACTTCGACCAAGTCTGCCAGAAATAAAAATAAATGAATAAATAAATAAATGCATCAGTACAAGTATTTTAGATCAAAATATACGTAAAAAATGTTTATCTATCGTTTTATAAATAGAAGAAAACAAATATATAAATAGAAGAAAACAACAGATTAATACATTTTTAATTATATAATTTTTTTCTTACGTATATTTTGATGTAAAATACTTGTACTGATGCATTTATTTATTCATTCATTTATTTTGAATTCTGGCAAACTTGGTCCTCCATAATGTTTGGCCCAAGTTAAATAAATTAATGACAATGCTACCGAATACTAACTGTATTAACAGTCTATGTAAACTTCTGATCCAATGAGAAAGTGATTACTGAAACAAAAAAACAGAAATACATAATTCTACTATTATCAGAAAATTAAGTGATGATCCTAACTAACCTAAGACAGGAATTATTAGAAATTTACTAATTGGCAGAAATTGTGGAAAAAAGGGAGCTAAAATGTATTAGGCTAAAGTGCATGAAAGTGCATAAACCTCCGACTTCAAGGGTATGTATAAAAATCATAAAAGATTGACACTTTTGGATTATATTATGCTGACTGTGCATACAAATAAAAGTAAAACACACAAAATGCACCATACCGTTGCAATGACTGGTTCTGTTTCACTAAGCGTGGAGAACTTACTTGTATGAGCTCCGAACAGCAACTTCTTGTTTTAACTGCCTGTTTAGCTCATCCAGTGCGACCCTGCCTCTAGCTCCTGCCGCATCTTGTCTCTCATCCAGTGCGACCCTGCCTCTAGCTCCTGCCGCATCTTGTCTCTCATCCAGTGCGACCCTGCCTCTAGCTCCTGCCGCATCTTGTCTCTCATCCAGTGCGACCCTGCCTCTAGCTCCTGCCGCATCTTGTCTCTCATCCAGTGCGACCCTGCCTCTAGCTCCTGCCGCATCTTGTCTCTCATCCAGTGCGACCCTGCCTCTAGCTCCTGCCGCATCTTGTCTCTCATCCAGTGCGACCCTGCCTCTAGCTCCTGCCGCATCTTGTCTCTCCACTTTCATGCTAACTTTCTTTTCACCATCTTTCTCCATATTATGTTTCTTTTTACTCTCTCCCACAATGTCTTTCTCTTGCACTTTGTCAGCAATTTGGCTTTTCTCCGCACCAGTGTCAACATCCGCAAGTGCATGTGCATGTTTGGACCTATACTGGACGCGGTCAGCACCCGTGGATATAGAAGTGGGTCTGGGAATCCAAGGATGGTCGCTCCTTTTGGGAATGGGCCATGGCTTAAAGTCCTTCTGATATTGGGTCTTATTGTTGAAAGGCTTCTCAGGAGTGTGATATTCGTTCTTAGGCTTACAGCTCGGCTCAGGTCGCACTCTCCAGTGTTTAAAGTCTTGGCGCATTACAGAACCACACACTTCTGTCGCAGTGTTTTCCACCGTGGGGTGCCCCCGGGTCACTACCGCCTGGTCCCCATATTGTGAGGGTTGGGTTTCAATGGCGACCTGGTGATGCACCTGGTGATGCGCCTGGTGATGCTGCATCTCAGAGACATCATACCTTGTAAACACCAATGGCACGGATATGTCCCCCTTGTCCAGCTGGTTCCAGAACCGGGCCATACAGCACGCCCTGGTGATGCAGGGCCACGCCATCAGATTAGATTTATATAAGTATATATCTATAAGTATATATTCCACGGTTCAGAGCAGTGAAATATTTCTATATAAAGAGATACAAAATGTCCGAGTTGCTGAATGTCACAAGCCCCAATATTATCGAGAGTTCAGAAGTGATACATCCATGATGCAAATATTAGGAATTCAAAACCATATCAGATTAATTGGCGTTATTAATCCTTCAATTAATCCTTCAGCCCTGTGCCTGTTGCCAGTGCCCGTTATATCCCGTCATGCACATCGCACTACAATAGACGTCTCCGGTGCACCAAGCAATCCTTAAAGGATGAGAGAAATATCACGTCGTCATCACGCACCGTCTGCAGTATCACATGTCGTCATCACGCACCGTCTGCAGTATCACATGTCGTCATCACGCACCGTCTCAGTATCACATGTCGTCATCACGCACCGTTTGCAGAGGGAGAAAAGGCGTGTGACGCGTGCACTCGTTACATTAAGTGTGCTTGCAAAGGCATAGCACGGCTCTCCAATTTGTGAATAATAATTATAAAAATGTCTTTGGCCAAATAATTATCCTGTATGATTGAAGCTATAATACACACGTACACGTACACATGTACGTACGTACACACGTACAGACATACACACATTAGGGTTGCCACCTTTAATACTGAAAAATAAGGGACGCCTGCCGCGCGGGGGGGGATGTCCGATGATGTGCCAGTAGTGGTAAATCACAACTTAATACATGTTTTAATACAAATATTAAGATTGAACATGGGTTTGACAATAAGACCACAAAAAATAGGCATTTGGAGGAACTTGTGAGATGTGAACCATATTTTATTAACTTATTAAATGAACAGATCCATAACTAACTAATAATGAACTGCAATTATACAGCATTTGTTCATCTTTGTTAATGTAATTTCTACATTTACTAATACTTTATTCAAATCTTGTTAATATTAGTTAATGCAATGTGAACTAACATGAACAGACAATGAACAGCTTTATTTGTATTAACTAACATTAACAAAGATTAATAAATAGTGTAACAAATGTATTACTCATTGTTAGTCCATGTTAGTTAATAATACATTAACTAATGTTTAATAAAGTCACCTTATTGTAAAGTGTTCTCAACCAATCATACCATAACATGATTAATTTACATTTTTAACATTATTTCTTAACAAATAGGCAGCCTATGAAATTTAATGTAATCAATCAGAACATTATTGAGGTGATTAAGAAAACTGTCATTACACTATCTGCCTCAGGAGATGATTGAGGTATGAAGAACTGGGAGACAGTGCTTTGCTTTCTTTGACTTCTGGCATTGCGGGAATGTTGCTCCCCCGCTGCATGCTGTCGCACATCTGACAACCCACCGTGGGCAACAGAGACACTCGCCGAAACATTTTGCAGTTGGCTTGATATTCATTTACGCTGACACTTTCCAGCCACGTATTTGTTTCCTCCAACTCTCGTCTATATTTTTGCATTCGCTTTCGTTTCAGCACTGAACGCGGGGGTATCTGGAGCAGCCTCCGCCATTCTTTTAAATAGACTCTCTGCCAAGAGACCCGCCCTCCTCTGACTCTGATTGGTCGTGACCCTGAAACAAACCAATCAATCCAACGATGGCAGCCGCGAGTATTACCCAATCAGGGGCAGAATAGGACGAGTCTTCACAGAATGCCGGTGGGATGATTTGCATTGAGAGATGGTGCATTCATTGAGACAACTCCGAAAATACGGGACAAACCCCGTCCCGTATTGATTCAAAACGGGACGCGCTATTTTATTCTCAAATACGGGACGATTCCGTATTTTAAGGGACGGGTGACAACCCTAACACACGTACACACGTACACACGTATACACATGTACACACGTACACACGTATACACACGTACACACGTACACAATAGCTATAGAAACAATAGAAATATTGGAAACGTGTTTTAATTGTAACAAAATTAAGATGGGCCTCTAGTACATTTCAATGGGAAATACATACCATATCATTGCATAGGTTTTCTAAAACCTAAAGGCCATCCCAAATTGAAATGTAAGGTTTTATAAAATATTCACTATTAATTTGTAAACATTTTAGATAGATAAAAACGTATTTGTTGTTCATGTTGATTGTTCATTTCGGTCTTTACTTTTCATAGATTCTGGTACAACAACTCAACAGAGGAGAGGTCTGAGCAGTGATTATTGATTGTTATAAGAGGGTGTGTACACTTATGCAACCAGGTTATTGTAAGGTTTTTATCTTTTGCATTTCCACCTCAAAGATTGCATTGTGTTTTTCAAATGAATTGTTCGGATTATAGGTCACATCAAAGGTGGATGTAGTTCCAAGGGTGTGTAGACTTATAATACCCACTGTATATTAGAGAGCCGTGATATTATATTAGAGAACGGTGATACTCAAATGTAAACCAGCTGTGACTGACTACTAACCAACACCCTCCTAGTCCACTAGGAACCGTGATACTCTAATTAAACCCCAATATAAACCAGATGTGACTGACTACTAACCAACACCCTCCTAGTCCACTAGGAACCGTGATACTCTAATTAAACCCCAATATAAACCAGATGTGACTGAAACTACTAACCAACACCCTCCTAGTCCACTAGGAACCGTGATACTCTAATTAAACCCCAATATAAACCAGATGTGACTGACTACTAACCAACACCCTCCTAGTCCACTAGGAACCGTGATACTCTAATTAAACCCCAATATAAACCAGCTGTGACTGACTACTAACCAACACCCTCCTAGTCCACTAGGAACCGTGATACTCTAATTAAACCCCAATATAAACCAGATGTGACTGACTACTAACCAACACCCTCCTAGTCCACTAGGAACCGTGATACTCTAATTAAACCCCAATATAAACCAGATGTGACTGACTACTAACCAACACCCTCCTAGTCCACTAGGAACCATGATACTCTAATTAAACCCCAATATAAACCAGATGTGACTGACTACTAACCAACACCCTCCTAGTCCACTAGGAACCATGTTACTCTAATTAAACCCCAATATAAACCAGATGTGACTGAAACTACTAACCAACACCCTCCTAGTCCACTAGGAACCGTGATACTCTAATTAAACCCCAATATAAACCAGATGTGACTGACTACTAACCAACACCCTCCTAGTCCACTAGGAACCGTGATACTCTAATTAAACCCCAATATAAACCAGATGTGACTGAAACTACTAACCAACACCCTCCTAGCCCACTAGGAACCGTGATACTCTAATTAAACCCCAATATAAACCAGATGTGACTGAAACTACTAACCAACACTCTCCTAGTCCACTAGGAACCATGTTACTCTAATTAAACCCCAATATAAACCAGATGTGACTGAAACTACTAACCAACACCCTCCTAGTCCACTAGGAACCGTGATACTCTAATTAAACCCCAATATAAACCAGATGTGACTGACTACTAACCAACACCCTCCTAGTCCACTAGGAACCGTGATACTCTAATTAAACCCCAATATAAACCAGATGTGACTGACTACTAACCAACACCCTCCTAGTCCACTAGGAACCGTGATACTCTAATTAAACCCCAATATAAACCAGATGTGACTGACTACTAACCAACACCCTCCTAGTCCACTAGGAACCGTGATACTCTAATTAAACCCCAATATAAACCAGCTGTGACTGACTACTAACCAACACCCTCCTAGTCCACTAGGAACCGTGATACTCTAATTAAACCCCAATATAAACCAGATGTGACTGACTACTAACCAACACCCTCCTAGTCCACTAGGAACCGTGATACTCTAATTAAACCCCAATATAAACCAGATGTGACTGACTACTAACCAACACCCTCCTAGTCCACTAGGAACCGTGATACTCTAATTAAACCCCAATATAAACCAGATGTGACTGAAACTACTAACCAACACCCTCCTAGCCCACTAGGAACCGTGATACTCTAATTAAACCCCAATATAAACCAGATGTGACTGAAACTACTAACCAACACCCTCCTAGTCCACTAGGAACCATGTTACTCTAATTAAACCCCAATATAAACCAGATGTGACTGAAACTACTAACCAACACCCTCCTAGTACACTAGGAACCGTGATACTCTAATTAAACCCCAATATAAACCAGATGTGACTGACTACAAACCAACACCCTCCTAGTCCACTAGGAACCGTGATACTCTAATTAAACCCCAATATAAACCAGATGTGACTGACTACTAACCAACACCCTCCTAGTCCACTAGGAACCGTGATACTCTAATTAAACCCCAATATAAACCAGATGTGACTGACTACTAACCAACACCCTCCTAGTCCACTAGGAACCGTGATACTCTAATTAAACCCCAATATAAACCAGCTGTGACTGACTACTAACCAACACCCTCCTAGTCCACTAGGAACCGTGATACTCTAATTAAACCCCAATATAAACCAGATGTGACCGACTACTAACCAACACCCTCCTAGTCCACTAGGAACCGTGATACTCTAATTAAACCCCAATATAAACCAGCTGTGACTGACTACTAACCAACACCCTCCTAGTCCACTAGGAACCGTGATACTCTAATTAAACCCCAATATAAACCAGATGTGACTGACTACTAGCCAACACCCTCCTAGTCCACTAGGAACCGTGATACTCTAATTAAACCCCAATATAAACCAGATGTGACTGACTAATAACCAACACCCTCCTAGTCCACTAGGAACCGTGATACTCTAATTAAACCCCAATATAAACCAGCTGTGACTGAAACTACTAGCCAACACCCTCCTAGCCCACTAGGAACCGTGATACTCTAATTAAACCCCAATATAAACCAGATGTGACTGAAACTACTAACCAACACCCTCCTAGTCCACTAGGAACCATGTTACTCTAATTAAACCCCAATATAAACCAGATGTGACTGACTACTAACCAACACCCTCCTAGTCCACTAGGAACCGTGATACTCTAATTAAACCCCAATATAAACCAGCTGTGACTGACTACTAACCAACACCCTCCTAGTCCACTAGGAACCGTGATACTCTAATTAAACCCCAATATAAACCAGCTGTGACTGACTACTAACCAACACCCTCCTAGTCCACTAGGAACCATGTTACTCTAATTAAACCCCAATATAAACCAGCTGTGACTGACTACTAGCCAACACCCTCCTAGTCCACTAGGAACCGTGATACTCTAATTAAACCCCAATATAATCCAGCTGTGACTGACTACTAACTAACACCCTCCTAGTCCACTAGGAACCGTGATACTCTAATTAAACCCCAATATAAACCAGATGTGACTGACTAATAACCAACACCCTCCTAGTCCACTAGGAACCGTGATACTCTAATTAAACCCCAATATAAACCAGATGTGACTGACTACTAACCAACACCCTCCTAGTCCACTAGGAACCGTGATACTCTAATTAAACCCCAATATAAACCAGTTGTGACTGACTACTAACCAACACCCTCCTAGTCCACTAGGAACCGTGATACTCTAATTAAACCCCAATATAAACCAGATGTGACTGACTACTAACCAACACCCTCCTAGACCACTAGGAACCGTGATACTCTAATTAAACCCCAATATAAACCAGCTGTGACTGACTACTAACCAACACCCTCCTAGCCCACTAGGAAACGTGTTACTCTAATTAAACCCCAATGTAAACCTAAATATGATTTTAGTCGTGTCCTGTCTTGTCCGGTTATGCCCCCTCCTGGTCCTTGTGTGTCATTGTTTTGTGTTTCCTCTGTAGTCTTTTGATTCGTAACACCTGTGTCTAGTGGCCCCTAACTAGTTCTTTTATTTAGTTTTGTCCTAAATGATACCTATATATTTCACGTACACATTTGAATATTCAATGGCTTCATGCTACAATTAATTGCATGCTAAGTTACAATGAAAATACAAATGAAGTGTTCTATTGTAGGTTTGTGTTCATGACTAAGTGAACCACAAATACCAGGTAGGTCAAAGGTCTTGAACATAGAGATAAGGGCAAAGAAAGTAACCAAAGCATTAAAAGAACTGCCAAGAAAATACGTTGCGACATGAAGGGAGAGGCAGACTTTGGACCCACTTCACTAACATCTCTCCTGGGTGTCCTTGTCCGAGATTTTCGCCTTCCGTCTGCTTGACCTGCTTAGATCTGGGCTCCCCTGGTCCGCAAAATGAAGATCCAGTTTGCCCCGGCTGACCTGCCCCTAACTAGAAGACTGCAGACGGCCTCAGTGCTGCAGTGGGTCTTCTCTTTCATAGGCCTGGGTGAGTCTTTGTAATTGTTCTTCAGTGCATTACAAGTGTTTAGTCTATCACCAGGTTATGTTTACCTAACTTGTTGCTTTAATCTTCTGTTCATTACAAGTGTTTAGTCTATCACCAGGTTATGTTTACCTAACTTGTTGCTTTAATCTTCTGTTCATTACAAGTGTTTAGTCTATCACCAGGTTATGTTTACCTAACTTGTTGCTTTAATCTTCTGTTCATTACAAGTGTTTAGTCTATCTCCAGGTTATGTTTAACTAACTTATTGCTCTTTGTGGAGAAGCTTTAGACTTCTAAGAGCCACTTGCAAATCAAACTCAATGCTAGCTGAATGTATCCCGGGCATTTATTCTGAAGACAGGTCAAGTTTAATATATTCATACAGAAGAAACTTCCTAGAGTTACTAACACTTCAATAAAATGTGTTGGACATTGGAGATTAATTTGTGCTCTGCATATCATGATTAAATATTAGTTGGTGTCACAACCGATTTATTAAGTCTTTCATGGCCAAAAATGGATTTGATGCCATGCATCAGTGTGCCACCTAGTGGACAGAAAGAGAGCAGACTGTCTGCTATGGTCAAGTGATCAGAAAAATGCCATAGTTGGTTCATCCCTCACACGTCTTTAGTTGTAGTACCACTTGGTTCTTCCCTCACACATCTTTAGTTGTAGTACCACTTGGTTCTTCCCTCACACGTCTTTAGTTGTAGTACCACTTGGTTCTTCCCTCACACGTCTTTAGTTGTAGTACCACTTGGTTCTTCCCTCACACGTCTTTAGTTGTAGTACCACTTGGTTCTTCCCTCACACGTCTTTAGTTGTAGTACCACTTGGTTCTTCCCTCACACGTCTTTTGTGGTAGTACCACTTGGTTCTTCCCTCACACGTCTTTAGTTGTAGTACCACTTGGTTCTTCCCTCACACGTCTTTTGTTGTAGTACCACTCGGTTCTTCCCTCACACGTCTTTAGTTGTAGTACCACTTGGTTCTTCCCTCACACGTCTTTTGTGGTAGTACCACTTGGTTCTTCCCTCACACGTCTTTTGTTGTAGTACCACTTGGTTCTTCCCTTACACGTCTTTAGTTGTAGTACCACTTGGTTCTTCCCTCACACGTCTTTTGTTGTAGTACCACTTGGTTCTTCCCTCACACGTCTTTTGTTGTAGTACCACTCGGTTCTTCCCTCACACGTCTTTTGTTGTAGTACCACTTGGTTCTTCCCTTACACGTCTTTAGTTGTAGTACCACTTGGTTCTTCCCTCACACGTCTTTAGTTGTAGTACCACTTGGTTCTTCCCTCACACGTCTTTAGTTGTAGTACCACTTGGTTCTTCCCTCACACGTCTTTAGTTGTAGTACCACTTGGTTCTTCCTTCACACGTCTTTAGTTGTAGTACCCCTTGGTTCTTCCCTCACACGTCTTTAGTTGTAGTACCACTTGGTTCTTCCCTCACACGTCTTTTGTTGTAGTACCACTTGGTTCTTCTCTCACACGTCTTTAGTTGTAGTACCACTTGGTTCTTCCCTCACACGTCTTTAGTTGTAGTACCACTTGGTTCTTCCCTCACACGTCTTTTATTGTAGTACCACTTGGTTCTTCCCTTACACGTCTTTAGTTGTAGTACCACTTGGTTCTTCCCTCACACGTCTTTAGTTGTAGTACCACTTGGTTCTTCCCTCACACGTCTTTTGTTGTAGTACCACTCGGTTCTTCCCTCACACGTCTTTTGTTGTAGTACCACTTGGTTCTTCCCTTACACGTCTTTAGTTGTAGTACCACTTGGTTCTTCCCTCACACGTCTTTTGTTGTAGTACCACTCGGTTCTTCCCTCACACGTCTTTAGTTGTAGTACCACTTGGTTCTTCCCTCACACGTCTTTTGTTGTAGTACCACTCGGTTCTTCCCTCACACGTCTTCATCTCAATCCTCTTTTCACACTTAATTAACCCTAACCCTACAGTAACATTGCACTACATTACAACATAATACATTTTCCTTTAGCTTCCCTAAGTTCCACGCTTGTCACGTATGCTCCGGCGTAGTGTGGTAAAAGCCATTGGTAGAGCCAGATGATCCGTTCAAACAAGGTTTATTAAGGACACAACTCAAAACAAACCGTAAAACGGCAAACAAAAGGCTAGACTGTTGAAACTAGAAATCAAAAAGCGCGCATCGCGTCTTACAACAATGCATACAAAACAACAGCACATCCTCAAGTATACCACTCACCTCCAAATAACTACGTGACATGAAACAATGCTAAGCAACGAGTGACTTGCTAGCAACCCCTTTATATCCCCACTGCTTACAACAAGACACAGCTGTGAATGACAAAATGTAAACAAGGAAGTGCACACCGAAATCATACTGTGCAGCCATGCCCCCACACCAATCGTGACAGTATCCCTCACTAAAAGGCTAGCTCCCCAGATAGCCGAAAGAAAACACAAAAACAAAACAAGGAAGCAACAGGAGAGGAACCACAGTCAAACCCAAAGGTTCAGTCCAGGACCGCAGGTCCTGCCCCCAATAGGCCTCGGTGGGCCAACCGCCATCTTGAGTGGCTGAGGGGCTGCCATCTTGAGCGGCTGAGGGGCGGCCATCACGGGCGCTGGCGTGGCGGCCATCTCAGGAGCTGGCGTGGCGACGGCCATCTCGGGCGCTGGCATGGCGGCGGCCATCTCGGGCGCTGGCGTGGCGGCGGCTATCTCGGGTGCTGGCGTGGCGGCGGCTATCTCGAGCGTAGGCGTAGCCGAGGCCATCTCTCCGGCGTAGGCGTGTTCTGTATGTACATTACTGTACTACCTGGGTTTAAACAAGCATAAACGATCACACGACATCTCTTGTCAATGTTTAAATAAATGTTTCCCAGGAATATGATCTGTCTGTACTGGTTGTCTTCCACAGCTCCGTGCTGCATTGTGTTGTTCACCAGGAATATGATCTGTCTGTCTGTACTGGTTGTCTTCCACAGCTCTGTGCTGCATAGTGCCGTTCACCAGGAATATGATCTGTCTGTACTGGTTGTCTCCCACAGCTCTGTGCTGCATAGTGCCGTTCACCAGGAATATGATCTGTCTGTACTGGTTGTCTTCCACAGCTCTGTGCTGCATAGTGCCGTTCACCAGGAATATGATCTGTCTGTACTGGTTGTCTCCCACAGCTCTGTGCTGCATAGTGCCGTTCACCAGGAATATGATCTGTCTGTACTGGTTGTCTTCCACAGCTCTGTGCTGCATAGTGCCGTTCACCAGGAATATGATCTGTCTGTACTGGTTGTCTTCCACAGCTCTGTGCTGCATAGTGCCGTTCACCAGGAATATGATCTGTCTGTACTGGTTGTCTCCCACAGCTCTGTGCTGCATAGTGCCGTTCACCAGGAATATGATCTGTCTGTACTGGTTGTCTCCCACAGCTCTGTGCTGCATAGTGCCGTTCACCAGGAATATGATCTGTCTGTACTGGTTGTCTTCCACAGCTCTGTGCTGCATAGTGCCGTTCACCAGGAATATGATCTGTCTGTACTGGTTGTCTCCACAGCTCTGTGCTGCATAGTGCCGTTCACCAGGAATATGATCTGTCTGTACTGGTTGTCTCCCACAGCTCTGTGCTGCATAGTGCCGTTCACCAGGAATATGATCTGTCTGTACTGGTTGTCTCCCACAGCTCTGTGCTGCATAGTGCCGTTCACCAGGAATATGATCTGTCTGTACTGGTTGTCTTCCACAGCTCTGTGCTGCATAGTGCCGTTCACCAGGAATATGATCTGTCTGTACTGGTTGTCTCCCACAGCTCTGTGCTGCATAGTGCCGTTCACCAGGAATATGATCTGTCTGTACTGGTTGTCTTCCACAGCTCCGTGCTGCATTGTGTTGTTCACCAGGAATATGATCTGTCTGTCTGTACTGGTTGTCTTCCACAGCTCTGTGCTGCATAGTGCCGTTCACCAGGAATATGATCTGTCTGTACTGGTTGTCTCCCACAGCTCTGTGCTGCATAGTGCCGTTCACCAGGAATATGATCTGTCTGTACTGGTTGTCTCCCACAGCTCTGTGCTGCATAGTGCCGTTCACCAGGAATATGATCTGTCTGTACTGGTTGTCTTCCACAGCTCTGTGCTGCATAGTGCCGTTCACCAGGAATATGATCTGTCTGTACTGGTTGTCTCCCACAGCTCTGTGCTGCATAGTGCCGTTCACCAGGAATATGATCTGTCTGTACTGGTTGTCTTCCACAGCTCTGTGCTGCATAGTGCCGTTCACCAGGAATATGATCTGTCTGTACTGGTTGTCTCCCACAGCTCTGTGCTGCATAGTGCCGTTCACCAGGAATATGATCTGTCTGTACTGGTTGTCTTCCACAGCTCTGTGCTGCATAGTGCCGTTCACCAGGAATATGATCTGTCTGTACTGGTTGTCTCCCACAGCTCTGTGCTGCATAGTGCCGTTCACCAGGAATATGATCTGTCTGTACTGGTTGTCTCCCACAGCTCTGTGCTGCATAGTGCCGTTCACCAGGAATATGATCTGTCTGTACTGGTTGTCTTCCACAGCTCTGTGCTGCATAGTGCCGTTCACCAGGAATATGATCTGTCTGTACTGGTTGTCTCCCACAGCTCTGTGCTGCATAGTGCCGTTCACCAGGAATATGATCTGTCTGTACTGGTTGTCTCCCACAGCTCTGTGCTGCATAGTGCCGTTCACCAGGAATATGATCTGTCTGTACTGGTTGTCTCCCACAGCTCTGTGCTGCATAGTGCCGTTCACCAGGAATATGATCTGTCTGTACTGGTTGTCTTCCACAGCTCTGTGCTGCATAGTGCCGTTCACCAGGAATATGATCTGTCTGTACTGGTTGTCTCCCACAGCTCTGTGCTGCATAGTGCCGTTCACCAGGAATATGATCTGTCTGTACTGGTTGTCTTCCACAGCTCTGTGCTGCATAGTGCCGTTCACCAGGAATATGATCTGTCTGTCTGGTTGTCTTCCACAGCTCCGTGCTGCATAGTGCTGTTCTTCACATTGCTGTTCACTCGCTTCTGGCTAATCAGTGTGCTGTACTCTTGCTGGTGGTTCATTGACTGGGAAACCCCATCCCAGGGGGGTCGCAGGGTTCACTTCCTGTGTCGCCTACGTGTCTGGGAATACATGAGGGATTACTTCCCTATAAAGGTGGGTCCACTTCCTGTGTCGCCTACATGTCTGTGAATAAACCGTACTGAACCGAGTGTCTGTATAGAAGTCAGTGTGAGGTACACCGTACTGAACCCAGTGTCTGTATAAAAGTGTGAGGTACACCGTACTGAACCCAGTGTCTGTATAGATGTGTGAGGTACACCGTACTGAACCCAGTGTCTGTATAGAAGTGTGAGGTACACCGTACTGAACCGAGTGTCTGTATAGAAGTGTGAGGTACACCGTACTGAACCGAGTGTCTGTATAGAAGTGTGAGGTACACCGTACTGAACCGAGTGTCTGTATAGAAGTCAGTGTGAGGTACACCGTACTGAACCCAGTGTCTGTATAGAAGTCAGTGTGAGGTACACCGTACTGAACCGAGTGTCTGTATAGAAGTCAGTGTGAGGTACACCGTACTGAACCCAGTGTCTGTATAGAAGTGTGAGGTACACCGTACTGAACCCAGTGTCTGTATAGAAGTGTGAGGTACACCGTACTGAACCCAGTGTCTGTATAGAAGTGTGAGGTACACCGTACTGAACCCAGTGTCTGTATAGAAGTGTGAGGTACACCGTACTGAACCCAGTGTCTGTATAGAAGTGTGAGGTACACCGTACTGAACCGAGTGTCTGTATAGAAGTGTGAGGTACACCGTACTGAACCCAGTGTCTGTATAGAAGTGTGAGGTATACCGTACTGAACCCACTGTAATGATAGAAATAAGACCGAACTGAGATCTTCAGCTCTACCCTTTAACATTTGCCAATAGCTTCCATGCGGCACGACGGCCCTTATAAGTAATGAACCATTTTGTTGTTAACATAATTAGCATTAATATATAGTTCCTATGTAGTGAATGTGCTATCTTACAGCTGGTGAAGACTGCAGACTTGGACCCCAGGCAGAACTACATCATAGGGTTCCATCCACATGGGGTTCTGGTGGCTGGAGCTTTCTCTAACTTCTGCACGTACGCTACCGGGTTCAGGAAAATGTTTCCTGGCCTGAAAAGCTACCTGTTGATGCTGCCTCTCTGGTTCAGAGTCCCCTTCTTCAGAGACTACATCATGATGGCAGGTTAGTGGAGTTGTTGATGCTGCCTCTCTGGTTCAGAGTCCCCTTCTTCAGAGACTACATCATGATGGCAGGTTAGTGGAGTTGTTGATGCTGCCTCTCTGGTTCAGAGTCCCCTTCTTCAGAGACTACATCATGATGGCAGGTTAGTGGAGTTGTTGATGCTGCCTCTCTGGTTCAGAGTCTCCTTCTTCAGAGACTACATCATGATGGCAGGTTAGTGGAGTTGTTGATGCTGCCTCTCTGTTTCAGAGTCCCCTTCTTCAGAGACTACATCATGATGGCAGGTTAGTGGAGTTGTTGATGCTGCCTCTCTGGTTCAGAGTCCCCTTCTTCAGAGACTACATCATGATGGCAGGTTAGTGGAGTTGTTGATGCTGCCTCTCTGGTTCAGAGTCCCCTTCTTCAGAGACTACATCATGATGGCAGGTTAGTGGAGTTGTTGATGCTGCCTCTCTGGTTCAGAGTCCCCTTCTTCAGAGACTACATCATGATGGCAGGTTAGTGGAGTTGTTGATGCTGCCTCTCTGGTTCAGAGTCCCCTTCTTCAGAGACTACATCATGATGGCAGGTTAGTGGAGTTGTTGATGCTGCCTCTCTGGTTCAGAGTCCCCTTCTTCAGAGACTACATCATGATGGCAGGTTAGTGGAGTTGTTGATGCTGCCTCTCTGGTTCAGAGTCCCCTTCTTCAGAGACTACATCATGATGGCAGGTTAGTGGCGTTGTTGATGCTGCCTCTCTGGTTCAGAGTCCCCTTCTTCAGAGACTACATCATGATGGCAGGTTAGTGGAGTTGTTGATGCTGCCTCTCTGGTTCAGAGTCCCCTTCTTCAGAGACTACATCATGATGGCAGGTTAGTGGAGTTGTTGATGCTGCCTCTCTGGTTCAGAGTCCCCTTCTTCAGAGACTACATCATGATGGCAGGTTAGTGGAGTTGTTGATGCTGCCTCTCTGGTTCAGAGTCCCCTTCTTCAGAGACTACATCATGATGGCAGGTTAGTGGAGTTGTTGATGCTGCCTCTCTGGTTCAGAGTCTCCTTCTTCAGAGACTACATCATGATGGCAGGTTAGTGGAGTTGTTGATGCTGCCTCTCTGGTTCAGAGTCCCCTTCTTCAGAGACTACATCATGATGGCAGGTTAGTGGAGTTGTTGATGCTGCCTCTCTGGTTCAGAGTCCCCTTCTTCAGAGACTACATCATGATGGCAGGTTAGTGGAGTTGTTGATGCTGCCTCTCTGGTTCAGAGTCCCCTTCTTCAGAGACTACATCATGATGGCAGGTTAGTGGAGTTGTTGATGCTGCCTCTCTGGTTCAGAGTCCCCTTCTTCAGAGACTACATCATGATGGCAGGTTAGTGGAGTTGTTGATGCTGCCTCTCTGGTTCAGAGTCCCCTTCTTCAGAGACTACATCATGATGGCAGGTTAGTGGAGTTGGGATTAAAGCTCAGTGTCAAGACTAGTAACAGATGGCATTGTAAAGATGAACATTACATTTTAAACATTTGTTCAATCGTTTTATCGGTTTATTTATTGATAGATTAGCTAATTATGGACACTACCATAATCCCAAAAAAACATTAGATATTAGTTTGACTGTGAAAAATGGTTTACTTAAATGACCTCCCCGTAACATACAGCTTCCCTGTCTACTGTTTACATATCAGGTCTGATTCCCTCAGACAAGGAGAGCGCCAGATATCTGTTACATCAAAAAGGAGGTGGAAATGCAGTTGTAATCGCAGTGGGCGGCGCCCCAGAGGCCCTGGATGCACGTCCGGGGGCTTTCACCATTATTTTAGCCAATAAGAAGGGTTTTGTGAAACTGGCAATGGAACATGGGTAAGAGTTGGGTCCAATGTGCTGGGACACATATCACACTCTGTGTCTCTGATCACAATATTAAGTAAAATAGTCATGACTATAGTTGTATTATTACAAATCATTCTCCCAGTGCATATAATATCATGTGAACATTGTTTACTGTGATTCCTGAAATTGTGCTTGTACAGAATAATGTACCTCACACTAAAAACATTTATTCCTGATGTACATTGAATTTATTCTTACAAACCTGAAGACAAAATTCCTGTCTCAACTAACTTGAACTTCACTCCGTCCTCTGCACCTCAATTCATTTCCAACTTTCTCCTTTCTGGTTGACTCGTCTCCTTGTCCTCTCTGCTCCTCACATCGCCTCCCTAGTGCACATCTGGTTCCAGTCTTCTCCTTCGGGGAGAACGAGTTGTTTGACCAGGTAGAGAACCCTCGAGGCACCTGGCTTCGCTGGATTCAGGAAAAGCTCCAGAGCATAATGGGAATCTCACTGCCTCTCTTCCATGGACGAGGTGTCTTTCAGTACAGCTTTGGTATCATTCCCTACAGGAAACCCATCAACACTGTGGGTGAGTCACTGTCTCAATAATGTCATTGAATTATTACATGGGATAATGGTCCTGTCTCAATAATGTCAATGAATTATTACATGGGACAATGGTCTGTCACGATAATGTCATTGAATTATTACATGGGACAATGGTCCTGTCTCAATAATGTCAATGAATTATTACATGGGACAATGGTCTGTCACGATAATGTCATTGAATTATTACATGGGACAATGGTCCTGTCTCAATAGTGTCATTGAATTATTACATGGGACAATGGTCCCGTCTCAATAATGCCATTGAATTATTACATGGGATAATGGTCCTGTCTCAATAATGTCAATGAATTATTACATGGGACAATGGTCTGTCACGATAATGTCATTGAATTATTAAATGGGACAATGGTCTGTCACGATAATGTCATTGAATTATTACATGGGACAATGGTCCTGTCTCAATAATGTCATTGAATTATTACATGGGACAATGGTCCCGTCTCAATAATGCCATTGAATTATTACATGGGATAATGGTCCTGTCTCAATAATGTCAATGAATTATTACATGGGATAATGGTCCTGTCTCAATAATGTCAATGAATTATTACATGGGATAATGGTCCTGTCTCAATAATGTCAATGAATTATTACATGGGACAATGGTCTGTCACGATAATGTCATTGAATTATTACATGGGACAATGGTCTGTCACGATAATGTCATTGAATTATTACATGGGACAATGGTCCTGTCTCAATAATGTCATTGAATTATTACATGGGACAATGGTCCCGTCTCAATAATGCCATTGAATTATTACATGGGATAATGGTCCTGTCTCAATAATGTCAATGAATTATTACATGGGATAATGGTCCTGTCTCAATAATGTCAATGAATTATTACATGGGATAATGGTCCTGTCTCAATAATGTCATTGAATTATTACATGGGGCAATGGTCCTGTCTCAATAATGCCATTGAATTAGTACATGGGACAATGGTCCTGTCTCAATAATGTCATTGAATTATTACATGGGACAATGGTCTGTCACGATAATGTCATTGACTTATTACATGGGATAATGGTCCTGTCTCAATAATGTCAATGAATTATTACATGGGATAATGGTCCTGTCTCAATAATGTCAATGAATTAGTACATGGGACAATGGTCCTGTCTCAATAATGCCATTGAATTATTACATGGGATAATGGTCCTGTCTCAATAATGTCAATGAATTATTACATGGGATAATGGTCCTGTCTCAATAATGTCAATGAATTATTACATGGGATAATGGTCCTGTCTCAATAATGTCAATGAATTATTACATGGGATAATGGTCCTGTCTCAATAATGTCAATGAATTATTACATGGGATAATGGTCTGTCACGATAATGTCATTGAATTATTGCATGGGACAATGGTCCTGTCTCAATAATGTCAATGAATTATTACATGGGATAATGGTCCTGTCTCAATAATGTCATTGAATTATTACATGGGGCAATGGTCCTGTCTCAATAATGCCATTGAATTATTACATGGGACAATGGTCTGTCACGATAATGTCATTGAATTATTACATGGGACAATGGTCCTGTCTCAATAATGTCATTGAATTATTACATGGGACAATGGTCCCTTCTCAATAATGCCATTGAATTATTACATGGGATAATGGTCCGTCTCAATAATGTCATTGAATTATTACATGGGACAATGGTCCCGTCTCAAAAATGCCATTGAATTATTACATGGGATAATGGTCCTGTCTCAATAATGTCATTGAATTATTACATGGGATAATGGTCCTGTCTCAATAATGTCAATGAATTATTACATGGGATAATGGTCCTGTCTCAATAATGTCATTGAAATATTACATGGGGCAATGGTCCTGTCTCAATAATGCCATTGAATTAGTACATGGGACAATGGTCCTGTCTCAATAATGTCATTGAATTATTACATGGGACAATGGTCTGTCACGATAATGTCATTGAATTATTACATGGGACAATGGTCCGTCTCAATAATGTCATTGAATTATTACATGGGATAATGGTCCTGTCTCAATAATGTCATTGAATTACTACATGTTACAATGGTCCATCTCAATAATGTCATTGAATTATTACATGGGACAATGGTCCCGTCTCAATAATGCCATTGAATTATTACATGGGATAATGGTCCTGTCTCAATAATGCCATTGAATTATTACATGGGACAATGGTCCTGTCTCATACTGAAGTTGAACAGAAAACTCAATGTTTTAGAAATGTTGGTATACAGTTGAATCCAGCTGGGTTATCAGTAGTAAACAATACCAGCCAAACACTCATTTCTCAAGCTTAGTCATATGATGCGAAGTTGATTGTTGTTTTTGGCAAGTTTGATATCAGTAAACTCACTGACAGAGACACTTCTGTCATTAAACAGTGAAAGCAGTATTGATAGAAGGATGAAAAGTGACCCTAGGAAATATTTGAGTTACTGTTGGCCTCAGTTTGCAACATTCACATAGCAACGTGGTTGGCAAACGATCAACTGGTATATAGACATTATTATATGTTGGTATATACACACATTATTAAGTGATGGTATACACACATTATTATATGTTACTATACACACATTATAATATGTTGGTATACACACATTATTATATGTTGGAATATACACACATTATTATATGTTTGTATACACACATTATTATATGTTACTATACGCACATTATAATATGTTGGTATACACACATTATTATATATTGGTATACACACATTATTATATGTTTGTATACACACATTATTATATGTTACTATATGCACATTATAATATGTTGGTTTACACACATTATTATATGTTGGTTTACACACATTATTGTATGTTGGTACATACACACATTATTATATGTTGGTTTACACACATTATTATATGTTGGTTTACAAACATTATTATATGTTGTATACACACATTATTATATGTTGGTTTACACACATTATTATATGTTGGTATACACACGTTATTATATGTTGGTATACACACGTTATTATATGTTGGTATACACACGTTATTATATGTTGGTTTACACACATTATTATATGTTGGTATACACACGTTATTATATATTGGTATACACACGTTATTATATGTTGGTTTACACACATTATTATATGTTGGTATACACACATTACTATATGTTGGTATACACACGTTATTATATGTTACTTGGTCTATAAACATTATTATATGTTGATTTACAATCATTATTATATGTTACTTGGTCTATATCACATTATTATATGTTGGTATACACACGTTATTATATATTACTTGGTCTATAAACATTATTATATGTTGATTTACACACATTATTATATGTTACTTGGTCTATAAACATTATTATATGTTGATTTACACACATTATTATATGTTACTTGGTCTATAAACTTTATTATATGTTGATTTACACACGTTATTATATATTACTTGGTCTATAAACATTATTATATGTTGATTTACACACATTATTATATGTTACTTGGTCTATAAACATTATTATATGTTGATTTTCACACATGATTATATGTTACTTGGTCTATAAACATTATTATATGTTGATTTACACACATAATTATATGTTACTTGGTCTATAAACATTATTATATGTTGATTTACACACATTATTATATGTTACTTGGTCTACAAACATTATTATATGTTGATTTACACACATCCCTTTCACATCTAAACAGTCGGACGGCCAATCAGAGTGAAGAAAAACGAGAAGCCTACAGAAGAGGAGCTGGACGACCTGCATCAGCTCTACATGGATGAACTCTACCAGCTGTTTGAGGAGTACAAGGGAAAGTACGGAGTGCCAGAACATGAACATCTAAGCTTTGTCTAAAGACTCCCAAGTGAAAGAAAGGGAGAGAGGTGGAGAGGTGGGGACAAATGGTAGAGAGGTGGGGACAAATGGTAGAGAGGTGGAGACAAATGGTAGAGAGGTGGAGACAAATGGTAGAGAGGTGGAGACAAATGGTAGAGAGGTGGAGACAAATGGTAGAGAGGTGGAGACAAATGGTAGAGAGGTGGGGACAAATGGTAGAGAGGTGGGGACAAATGGTAGAGAGGTGGAGACAAATGGTAGAGAGGTGGAGACAAATGGTAGAGAGGTGGGGACAAATGGTAGAGAGGTGGAGACAAATGGTAGAGAGGTGGAGACAAATGATAGAGAGGTGGAGACAAATGGTAGAGAGGTGGGGACAAATGGTAGAGAGGTGGAGACAAATGGTAGAGAGGTGGAGACAAATGGTAGAGAGGTGGAGACAAATGGTAGAGAGGTGGAGACAAATGGTAGAGAGGTGGAGACAAATGGTAGAGAGGTGGAGACAAATGGTAGAGAGGTGGAGACAAATGGTAGAGAGGTGGAGACAAATGGTAGAGAGGTGGGGACAAATGGTAGAGAGGTGGAGACAAATGGTAGAGAGGTGGGGACAAATGGTAGAGAGGTGGAGACAAATGGTAGAGAGGTGGGGACAAATGGTAGAGAGGTGGAGACAAATGGTAGAGAGGTGGAGACAAATGGTAGAGAGGTGGAGACAAATGGTAGAGAGGTGGAGACAAATGGTAGAGAGGTGGAGACAAATGGTAGAGAGGTGGAGACAAATGGTAGAGAGGTGGGGACAAATGGTAGAGAGGTGGGGACAAATGGTAGAGAGGTGGAGACAAATGGTAGAGAGGTGGGGACAAATGGTAGAGAGGTGGGGACAAATGGTAGAGAGGTGGGGACAAATGGTTGTTTATGTTCTCTCACTTTACTTTCTTGAACAAGTCAAACATATACATCCTTAATCGACTAGAATAATCCAGCCCAAACTACAGAAGATAAGAAACAGAAATATTTAAATGAGAAATTATTAGGTATATTATATATTATGCAAATGTTATTTTAGCCTATTTTATGTTATTTTTAAATAATAAAGTATACACTGATGAGCCAGAACATAATGACCTTCTCTCTAATATTCTGCAAAAACAGCAGGGACTCTATTTGTCCATGGCTTCTAGAAAACCCTAACACTATTGGTCCGTAGCCTCTAGAAAACCCTAACCCTATTGGTCCGTGGCCTCTAGAAAACCCCAACCCTATTGGTCCGTGGCCTCTAGAAAACCCTAACCCTATTGGTCCGTGGCCTCAAGAAAACCCTAACCCTATTGGTCGTGGCCTCTACAAAACCCTAACCCTATTGGTCCGTGGCCTCTAGAAAACCCTAACCCTATTGGTCCGTGGCCTCTAGAAAACCCTAACCCTATTGGTCCGTGGCCTCTAGAAAACCCTAACCCTATTGGTCCGTGGCCTCTAGAAAATCCTAACCCTATTGGTCCGTGGCCTCTAGAAAACCCTAACCCTATTGGTCCGTGGCCTCTAGAAAACCCTAACCCTATTGGTCCGTGGCCTCTAGAAAACCCTAACCCTATTGGTCCGTGGCCTCTAGAAAACCCTAACCCTATTGGTCCGTGGCCTCTAGAAAACCCTAACCCTATTGGTCCGTGGCCTCTAGAAAACCCTAACCCTATTGGTCCGTGGCCTCTAGAAAACCCTAACCCTATTGGTCCGTGGCCTCTAGAAAACCCTAACCCTATTGGTCCGTGGCCTCTAGAAAACCCTAACCCTATTGGTCCGTGGCCAAAGACTGCTTTTTTATAACTGCAATAGCAATTTAGTGTTACATAAAGTATTTACAAATGGACAGCAGACAGGTCACATGATGTTGAGTGTCCAGAACCAACCAAGAGAGAAAATAAAACTCTGATAGCAATGCTTTGTCTTTTCTGTTCTTGTGTACCACATAAATAAGTCCAAATGGTGTTCCTTGATTATGCATTTCATTACAACTAATACAAACTAGATCAATTGGCTCTTTATCCATTTAACTATAAAAGATAATCACAAAAAGGCAGAAATTCTGAAAAAAATTCTACATTACCTGATAATGAAGTGAATGCATATCTGTATTATACGATCCCTATATATGAATGTAGGATATTAGACATGTCTTCTCTGTTAAGTATTTTCCAGTGAGCAGATGGTTCCCAGTTGCAGTATATGAATTCCTTTTTTTCCTTTAGTCTGTAGCCTAATTTGAGGTATGGATGTAGTGAGTGTCAGGAAGACGCTACCAACCATAGTGCCTACTGCAAAGTTTGGTAGAGGAGGTATATTGGTCTGGGGCTGTGTTTGAGGGTTTGGGCTAGACTCTTATTACCGCTACCAACCATAGTGCCTACTGCAGTTTTGGTAGAGGAGGTATATTGGTCTGGGGCTGTGTTTCAGGGTTTGGGCTAGACTCTTATTACCGCTACCAACTATAGTGCCTACTGCAAAGTTTTGGTAGAGGAGGTATATTGGTCTGGGGCTGTGTTTCAGGGTTTGGGCTAGACTCCTATTACCGCTACCAACCATAGTGCCTACTGCAAAGTTTTGGTAGAGGAGGTATATTGGTCTGGGGCTGTGTTTCAGGGTTTGGGCTAGACTCTTATTACCGCTACCAACCATAGTGCCTACTGCAAAGTTTTGGTAGAGGAGGTATATTGGTCTGGGGCTGTGTTTCAGGGTTTGGGTTTGGCACTTATTTCCAGTGAAAAGTCATTATTTTGCTACTGGATATTTTAGATATCTGGGCGCTTCCAACAATGTGGCAACCGTTTGTGGAGGAATCCCTTTACCAGTACGACTTTACCCATGTGCACAAAGCAGGGTCCATAAAGACATGGATCAACAAGGTTGAGACTATATTAATGACCATGGTTTCGAAACGGAATGTCCAACAAGCTGATATTGATGTGATGGTCCAGTATCTACAAGCTCTATAGTTTAACCAGAGTAATATTGATGTGATGGTCCAGTATCTACAAGCTCTATAGTTTAACCAGAGTAATATTGATGTGATGGTCCAGTATCTACAAGCTCTATAGTTTAACCAGAGTAATATTGATGTGATGGTCCAGTATCTACAAGCACTATAGTTTAACCAGAGTAATATTGATGTGATGGTCCAGTATCTACAAGCTCTATAGTTTAACCAGAGTAATATTGATGTGATGGTCCAGTATCTACAAGCTCTATAGTTTAACCAGAGTAATATTGATGTGATGGTCCAGTATCTACAAGCACTATAGTTTAACCAGAGTAATATTGATGTGATGGTCCAGTATCTACAAGCTCTATAGTTTAACCAGAGTAATATTGATGTGATGGTCCAGTATCTACAAGCTCTATAGTTTAACCAGAGTAATATTGATGTGATGGTCCAGTATCTACAAGCTCTATAGTTTAACCAGAGTAATATTGATGTGATGGTCCAGTATCTACAAGCACTATAGTTTAACCAGAGTAATATTGATGTGATGGTCCAGTATCTACAAGCTCTATAGTTTAACCAGAGTAATATTGATGTGATGGTCCAGAATCTACAAGCTCTATAGTTTAACCAGAGTAATATTGATGTGATAGTCCAGTATCTACAAGCTCTATAGTTTAACCAGAGTAATATTGATGTGATGGTCCAGTATCTACAAGCTCTATAGTTTAACCAGAGTAATATTGATGTGATGGTCCAGTATCTACAAGCTCTATAGTTTAACCAGAGTAATATTGATGTGATGGTCCAGTATCTACAAGCTCTATAGTTTAACCAGAGTAATATTGATGTGATGGTCCAGTATCTACAAGCTCTATAGTTTAACCAGGGTAATATTGATGTGATGGTCCAGTATCTACAAGCTCTATAGTTTAACCAGAGTAATATTGATGTGATGGTCCAGTATCTACAAGCTCTATAGTTTAACCAGAGTAATATTGATGTGATGGTCCAGTATCTACAAGCTCTATAGTTTAACCAGAGTAATATTGATGTGATGGTCCAGTATCTACAAGCTCTATAGTTTAACCAGAGTAATATCAGTGTGATGGTCCAGTATCTACAAGCTCTATAGTTTAACCAGAGTAATATTGATGTGATAGTCCAGTATCTACAAGCTCTATAGTTTAACCAGAGTAATATCGATGTGATGGTCCAGTATCTACAAGCACTATAGTTTAACCAGGGTAATATTGATGTGATGGTCCAGTATCTACAAGCTCTATAGTTTAACCAGAGTAATATCGATGTGATGGTCCAGTATCTACAAGCTCTATAGTTTAACCAGAGTAATATTGATGTGATGGTCCAGTATCTACAAGCTCTATAGTTTAACCAGAGTAATATTGATGTGATGGTCCAGTATCTACAAGCTCTATAGTTTAACCAGAGTAATATTGATGTGATGGTCCAGTATCTACAAGCTCTATAGTTTAACCAGAGTAATATTGATGTGATGGTCCAGTATCTACAAGCTCTATAGTTTAACCAGAGTAATATTGATGTGATGGTCCAGTATCTACAAGCTCTATAGTTTAACCAGAGTAATATTGATGTGATGGTCCAGTATCTACAAGCTCTATAGTTTAACCAGAGTAATATCGATGTGATAGTCCAGTATCTACAAGCTCTATAGTTTAACCAGAGTAATATTGATGTGATGGTCCAGTATCTACAAGCTCTATAGTTTAACCAGAGTAATATCGATGTGATAGTCCAGTATCTACAATGTTCAGGCTGACAAGCCAAAGTCCAGTTGGAATGATGACCACTTGGCAGTATTATCCAATGTGTTGTGTTTATGTGTGATTTCTCACTAACAGACATTAATTAACAGCAATAACAAATAAACACAAACAATGTGTTGTGTTTATTTGTGATTTCTCACAGATATTAATTCACAGCAATAACAAATAAACACAAACAATGTGTTCTTGTGTTGTGTTTATTTGTGATTTCTTACAGATATTAATTCACAGCAATAACACTGACAAAGAGATACAAACATAAAAGAACACATAAGTCGACCTATATGATAATATTCTGTAGGTAGGACTGTGACAACCAATCCTCAAGGGTCAACAACAGTACAGTAGATTAGATTTCAGCCAAATATTACACCATCTGTATTACACCATCTGTATCACACCATCTGTATCACACCATCTGTATCACACCATCTGTATCACACCATCTGTATTACACCATCTGTATTACACCATCTGTATCACACCATCTGTATTACACCATCTGTATCACACCATCTGTATCACACCATCTGTATCACACCATCTGTATCACACCATCTGTATTACACCATCTGTATCATCTGTATCACACCATCTGTATCACACCATCTGTATCACACCATCTGTATTACACCATCTGTATTACACCATCTGTATTACACCATCTGTATCACACCATCTGTATCACACCATCTATACACCATCTGTATTACACCATCTGTATTACACCATCTGTATTACCATCACCATCTGTATTACACCATCTGTATTACACCATCTGTATTACACCATCTGTATTACACCATCTTTATCACACCATCTGTATACACCATCACACCATCTGTATTATACCATCTGTATTACACCATCTGTATTACACCATACACCATCTGTATCACACCATCTGTATCACACCATCTGTATTACACCATCTGTATTACACCATCTACACCATCTGTATTACACCATCTGTATTACACCATCTGTATTACACCATCTGTATTACACCATCTGTATCACACCATCTGTATTACACCATCTGTATTACACCATCTGTATTACACCATCTGTATTACACCATCTGTATTACACCATCTGTATTATACCATCTGTATTACACCATCTGTATTATACCATCTGTATTACACCATCTGTATTATACCATCTGTATTACACCATCTGTATTACACCATCTGTATTACACCATCTGTATTACACCATCTGTATTACACCATCTGTATTATCACCATCATACCATCACCATCTGTATCACACCATCTGTATTCACACCATCTGTATTATATTATCTGTATTACACCATCTGTATTACACCATCTGTATTACACCATACCATCTGTATTACACCATCTGTATACACCATCTGTATTACACCATCTGTATTCATCTGTATTATACCATGTATCACACCATCTGTATTACACCATCTGTATATACACCATCTGTATTACACCATCTGTATTACACCATCTGTATTACACCATCTGTATCTGTTACACCATCTGTATTTACCATCTGTATTACACCATCTGTACACCATTACACCATCTGTATACCATCTGTATTATACCATCTGTATCACACCATCTGTATCACACCATCTGTATTACACCATCTGTATTACACCATCTGTATTACACCATCTGTATCACACCATTTGTATTAAACCACCATCTGTATTATACCATCTGTATTACACCATCTGTATTACACCATCTGTATTACACCATCTATATTATACCATCTGTATATCTACACATCTGTATTATATTATCATCTGTATTACACCATCTGTATTATACCATCTGTATTACACCATCTGTATTACACCATCTGTCACACCATCTGTATCACACCATCTGTATTATACCATCTGTATTACATCTGTATACCTGTTACACCATCTGTATCATACCATCTGTATCACACCATCTGTATCACACCATCTGTATCACACCATCTGTATTACACCATCTGTATTATCACACCATCTGTATTACACCATCTGTATCACACCATACACCATCTGAATCACACCATCTGTATTACACCATCTGTATTACACCATCTGTATCACACCATCTGTATTACACCATCTTTATCACACCATCTGTATCACACCATCTGTATCATACCATCTGTATTACACCATCTGTATTACACCATCTGTATTACACCATCTGTATTATACCATCTGTATTACACCATCTGTATTACACCATCTGTATTATACCATCTGTATTACACCATCTTTATCACACCATCTGTATTATACCATCTGTATTATACCATCTGTATTACACCATCTGTATTACACCATCTTTATCACACCATCTGTATCACACCATCTGTATTACACCATCTGTATTATACCATCTGTATTACACCATCTGTATTATACCATCTGTATTACACCATCTGTATTACACCATCTGTATTACACCATCTGTATTACACCATCTGTATTATACCATCTGTATTATACCATCTGTATCACACCATCTGTATCACACCATCTGTATCACACCATCTGTATCACACCATCTGTATTATACCATCTGTATTATACCATCTGTATTATACCATCTGTATCACACCATCTGTATTACACCATCTGTATTACACCATCTGTATTACACCATCTGTATTACACCATCTGTATCACACCATCTGTATTACACCATCTGTATTACACCATCTGTATCACACCATCTGTATCACACCATCTGTATCACACCATCTGTATCACACCATCTGTATCACACCATCTGTATTATACCATCTGTATTATACCATCTGTATTATACCATCTGTATTATACCATCTGTATTACACCATCTGTATTATACCATCTGTATTACACCATCTGTATTACACCATCTGTATTATACCATCTGTATTACACCATCTGTATTACACCATCTGTATTACACCATCTGTATTACACCATCTGTATTACACCATCTGTATTATACCATCTGTATTATACCATCTGTATTACACCATCTGTATTACACCATCTGTATTACACCATCTGTATCACACCATCTGTATTACACCATCTGTATACACCATCTGTATTACACCATCTGTATTACACCATCTGTATCACACCATCTGTATTACACCATCTGTATCACACCATCTGTATCACACCATCTGTATTATACCATCTGTATCACACCATCTGTATCACACCATCTGTATCACACCATCTGTATCACACCATCTGTATCACACCATCTGTATTACACCATCTGTATTACACCATCTGTATTACACCATCTGTATTACACCATCTGTATTATACCATCTGTATTATACCATCTGTATTACACCATCTGTATACACCATCTGTATTACACCATCTGTATTACACCATCTGTATTACACCATCTGTATTACACCATCTGTATTACACCATCTGTATCACACCATCTGTATCACACCATCTGTATTACACCATCTGTATTACACCATCTGTATTACACCATCTGTATTATACCATCTGTATCTCACCATCTGTATCACACCATCTGTATCACACCATCTGTATTACACCATCTGTATTACACCATCTGTATCACACCATTTGTATTAAACCATCTGTATTACACCATCTGTATTATACCATCTGTATTACACCATCTGTATTACACCATCTATATTATACCATCTGTATTACACCATCTGTATTATACCATCTGTATTACACCATCTGTATTACACCATCTGTATCACACCATCTGTATCACACCATCTGTATTATACCATCTGTATTACACCATCTGTATCACACCATCTGTATCATACCATCTGTATTACACCATCTGTATCACACCATCTGTATCACACCATCTGTATCACACCATCTGTATCACACCATCTGTATTACACCATCTGTATCACACCATCTGTATTACACCATCTGAATCACACCATCTGTATTACACCATCTGTATTACACCATCTGTATCACACCATCTGTATTACACCATCTTTATCACACCATCTGTATCACACCATCTGTATTATACCATCTGTATTACACCATCTGTATTACACCATCTGTATTACACCATCTGTATTACACCATCTGTATTACACCATCTGTATTATACCATCTGTATTACACCATCTGTATTACACCATCTGTATTATAACATCTGTATTACACCATCTTTATCACACCATCTGTATTATACCATCTGTATTATACCATCTGTATTACACCATCTGTATTACACCATCTTTATCAAACCATCTGTATCACACCATCTGTATTACACCATCTGTATCACACCATCTGTATCACACCATCTGTATTACACCATCTGTATTACACCATCTGTATTACACCATCTGTATTACACCATCTGTATTACACCATCTGTATTATACCATCTGTATTACACCATCTGTATTACACCATCTGTATTACACCATCTGTATTACACCATCTGTATTATACCATCTGTATTACACCATCCGTATTACACCATCTGTATCACACCATCTGTATCACACCATCTGTATCACACCATCTGTATTACACCATCTGTATTACACCATCTGTATTACACCATCTGTATTACACCATCTGTATTATACCATCTGTATCACACCATCTGTATCACACCATCTGTATCACACCATCTGTATTACACCATCTGTATTACACCATCTGTATCACACCATTTGTATTAAACCATCTGTATTACACCATCTGTATTACACCATCTGTATCACACCATCTGTATTACACCATCTGTATTACACCATCTGTATTACACCATCTGTATTATACCATCTGTATCACACCATCTGTATTATACCATCTGTATTACACCATCTGTATTACACCATCTGTATCACACCATCTGTATTATACCATCTGTATTACACCATCTGTATCACACCATCTGTATCACACCATCTGTATCACACCATCTGTATTATACCATCTGTATTACACCATCTGTATCACACCATCTGTATTATACCATCTGTATTACACCATCTGTATCACACCATCTGTATTACACCATCTTTATCACACCATCTGTATCACACCATCTGTATTACACCATCTTTATCACACCATCTGTATTACACCATCTGTATTACACCATCTGTATTACACCATCTGTATTACACCATCTGTATTATACCATCTGTATTACACCATCTGTATTACACCATCTGTATTACACCATCTGTATTACACCATCTGTATTACACCATCTGTATTATACCATCTGTATTACACCATCTGTATTACACCATCTGTATCACACCATCTGTATCACACCATCTGTATCACACCATCTGTATTACACCATCTGTATTACACCATCTGTATTACACCATCTGTATTACACCATCTGTATTATACCATCTGTATCACACCATCTGTATCACACCATCTGTATCACACCATCTGTATTACACCATCTGTATTACACCATCTGTATCACACCATTTGTATTAAACCATCTGTATTACACCATCTGTATTACACCATCTGTATCACACCATCTGTATTACACCATCTGTATTACACCATCTGTATTACACCATCTGTATTATACCATCTGTATCACACCATCTGTATCATACCATCTGTATTACACCATCTGTATTACACCATCTGTATCACACCATCTGTATTATACCATCTGTATTACACCATCTGTATCACACCATCTGTATCACACCATCTGTATCACACCATCTGTATTATACCATCTGTATTACACCATCTGTATCACACCATCTGTATTATACCATCTGTATTACACCATCTGTATCACACCATCTGTATTACACCATCTTTATCACACCATCTGTATCACACCATCTGTATTACACCATCTTTATCACACCATCTGTATTATACCATCTGTATTACACCATCTGTATTACACCATCTGTATTATACCATCTGTATCACACCATCTGTATCACACCATCTGTATTACACCATCTGTATCACACCATCTGTATCACACCATCTGTATTACACCATCTGTATTATACCATCTTTATCACACCATCTGTATCACACCATCTGTATTACACCATCTTTATCACACCATCTGTATTACACCATCTGTATTATACCATCTGTATTATACCATCTGTATTACACCATCTGTATTACACCATCTGTATTATACCATCTGTATTACACCATCTGTATTACACCATCTGTATTACACCATCTGTATTACACCATCTGTATCACACCATCTGTATCACACCATCTGTATCACACCATCTGTATTACACCATCTGTATCACACCATCTGTATTACACCATCTGTATTATACCATCTGTATCACACCATCTGTATCACACCATCTGTATCACACCATCTGTATCACACCATCTGTATTACACCATCTGTATCACACCATCTGTATTACACCATCTGTATTACACCATCTGTATTACACCATCTGTATTACACCATCTGTATTACACCATCTGTATCACACCATCTGTATCACACCATCTGTATCACACCATCTGTATTACACCATCTGTAACACACCATCTGTATCACACCATCTGTATTATTCCATCTGTATTATACCATCTGTATTATACCATCTGTATCACACCATCTGTATCACACCATCTGTATTACACCATCTGTATTACACCATCTGTATTACACCATCTGTATTACACCATCTGTATTACACCATCTGTATCACACCATCTGTATTACACCATCTGTATTACACCATCTGTATTACACCATCTGTATTATACCATCTGTATTACACCATCTGTATCACACCATCTGTATTACACCATCTGTATTATACCATCTGTATTACACCATCTGTATTACACCATCTTTATCACACCATCTGTATCACACCATCTGTATTACACCATCTGTATTATACCATCTGTATCACACCATCTGTATCACACCATCTGTATCACACCATCTGTATTACACCATCTGTATCACACCATCTGTATCACACCATCTGTATTACACCATCTGTATTACACCATCTGTATTATACCATCTGTATTACACCATCTTTATCACACCATCTGTATTATACCATCTGTATTACACCATCTGTATTACACCATCTGTATTATACCATCTGTATCACACCATCTGTATCACACCATCTGTATTACACCATCTGTATCACACCATCTGTATCACACCATCTGTATTACACCATCTGTATTATACCATCTTTATCACACCATCTGTATCACACCATCTGTATTACACCATCTTTATCACACCATCTGTATTACACCATCTGTATTATACCATCTGTATTATACCATCTGTATTACACCATCTGTATTACACCATCTGTATTATACCATCTGTATTACACCATCTGTATTACACCATCTGTATTACACCATCTGTATCACACCATCTGTATCACACCATCTGTATCACACCATCTGTATCACACCATCTGTATTACACCATCTGTATCACACCATCTGTATTACACCATCTGTATTATACCATCTGTATCACACCATCTGTATCACACCATCTGTATCACACCATCTGTATCACACCATCTGTATTACACCATCTGTATCACACCATCTGTATTACACCATCTGTATTACACCATCTGTATTACACCATCTGTATTACACCATCTGTATTACACCATCTGTATCACACCATCTGTATCACACCATCTGTATCACACCATCTGTATTACACCATCTGTAACACACCATCTGTATCACACCATCTGTATTATTCCATCTGTATTATACCATCTGTATTATACCATCTGTATCACACCATCTGTATCACACCATCTGTATTACACCATCTGTATTACACCATCTGTATTACACCATCTGTATTACACCATCTGTATTACACCATCTGTATCACACCATCTGTATTACACCATCTGTATTACACCATCTGTATTACACCATCTGTATTATACCATCTGTATTACACCATCTGTATCACACCATCTGTATTACACCATCTGTATTATACCATCTGTATTACACCATCTGTATTACACCATCTTTATCACACCATCTGTATCACACCATCTGTATTACACCATCTGTATTATACCATCTGTATCACACCATCTGTATCACACCATCTGTATCACACCATCTGTATTACACCATCTGTATCACACCATCTGTATCACACCATCTGTATTACACCATCTGTATTACACCATCTGTATTATACCATCTGTATTACACCATCTGTATTACACCATCTGTATTATACCATCTGTATTACACCATCTGTATTACACCATCTGTATTACACCATCTGTATTACACCATCTGTATCACACCATCTGTATCACACCATCTGTATCACACCATCTGTATCACACCATCTGTATTACACCATCTGTATTACACCATCTGTATTACACCATCTGTATTACACCATCTGTATTACACCATCTGTATTATACCATCTGTATTATACCATCTGTATTACACCATCTGTATCACACCATCTGTATTACACCATCTGTATTACACCATCTGTATCACACCATCTGTATCACACCATCTGTATTACACCATCTGTATTACACCATCTGTATTACACCATCTGTATTATACCATCTGTATTATACCATCTGTATTACACCATCTGTATCACACCATCTGTATCACACCATCTGTATTATACCATCTGTATCACACCATCTGTATTACACCATCTGTATTATACCATCTGTATCACACCATCTGTATCACACCATCTGTATCACACCATCTGTATTACACCATCTGTATCACACCATCTGTATCACACCATCTGTATTACACCATCTGTATTACACCATCTGTATTATACCATCTGTATTACAGCATCTGTATTACACCATCTGTATTATACCATCTGTATTACACCATCTGTATTACACCATCTGTATTACACCATCTGTATTACACCATCTGTATTACACCATCTGTATCACACCATCTGTATCACACCATCTGTATCACACCATCTGTATCACACCATCTGTATTACACCATCTGTATTACACCATCTGTATTACACCATCTGTATTACACCATCTGTATTACACCATCTGTATTATACCATCTGTATTATACCATCTGTATTACACCATCTGTATCACACCATCTGTATTACACCATCTGTATTACACCATCTGTATCACACCATCTGTATCACACCATCTGTATTACACCATCTGTATTACACCATCTGTATTACACCATCTGTATTATACCATCTGTATTATACCATCTGTATTACACCATCTGTATCACACCATCTGTATCACACCATCTGTATTATACCATCTGTATCACACCATCTGTATCACACCATCTGTATTACACCATCTGTATTACACCATCTGTAATACACAATTAAATCGTCCATCTTTAGACTTGTTCAGTAACTGGAGCATCAGTGTTTGCAGGTTCAATTATAGGCTCAAAATGGCCTGAAACGACAAAGAAATCTGAAACTTGTCAGTCTATTTTTGTTCTGAGAAATGATGGCTATCCCATTGTGAGAAATTGCCCCAAGAAACAAAATATATTGTACAAAGATGTGTACTACCTCTTCACAAAACCGCACAAACTGGCTTCAACCAGATTTGAAAGAGGAGTGGGAGGACCGGTGCACAACTGAGCATGAAGACATATACATTAGGGTGTCTAGTTTGAGAAACAGATGCCTAATAGCAATAGCATCAACCGGCAGCTTCATTACGTAGTTACCCCGCAAAACACCAGTCTTAACGTCAACAGTGAAGAGATCTTCAAGATGCTGGCCTTCTAGGCAAAGTTGCAAAGAAAAAGCCATATCTCCGACTGGCCAATAAAAAAACGAATAAAAAGAATAACGCAGACAATGGAGAGAGCTGGAGCATTTAGAAAACATATTTGAAGACATATTAAGATGTACACAAAACAGGGCAAAAAGAGAAAAAACACACAACACAAACAGTCAAGAGACCCTGTCTAGTAGACATATGTACTGGGTAAATAAAGAATGTGTAATATGTATCTATATGAATTGCGCAAAGGAGCAGTGTATGATGTGTGAGCAGATTGCAGAAAAATATGGAGCAATGACCAGGTTCAAGTATCAAATTGTGCAAAAGAGCCATATCTAGTTATATATACAGTTGTGCAAACGAAGGGCAATGTCCAGTTATAGTGCAAGATGTCCACTGTGGGGGGTTGGGGGGAGGGTTAAGGGCTGTCTAGTACAAGAGGGAAGAAGCTGTTTGTGAGGCGGGAGGTTTTGGTCTTGATAGACCATAGCTATCTGCCAGAGGGGAGAGTTCTGAATAGTCTGTTACCTGGATGGGAGAAGTCTCCCTCAATCTGTGCTGCCCGCCTCAGTGACCTGACTTTTAAAAGGTCCTTAAGAGACGGCAGCTTACATCCTGTTATCTGCTCTGCAGAGCAGATGATGCGTTGCAGTCTCTCTTTAGCCGTGACAGTGGCTGCAGCGTACCAGACGGTGATGGAGAGGTCAGGATGGACTCGATGATGGCTGTGTAGGCATTGATCTTAATGGACCTTGGTAGTTTGTACTTTCTAAGCTGCCGCAGGCAGTACAGTCTTTGTTGAGCTTTCTTACTGAGAGAGGAGATGTTAAGCTCCCATTTGAGGTCCTGGGCGATGGTGTTGCCCAGGAAGCAAAACGACTCCACTTTATTGATGGGGGAGCCCCCCAGGACAATGGGACAAAGGTCAGCTGGGCTTCTACTAAAGTCCACTCACCCATCAGAGATTAGACCAATGAGGGTGGTGTCATCTGCAAACTTCAGAAGTTTGACAAGAGTGGTGACTGTAGGTGCAGTTGTTTGTGTACAAAGAGAAGAGGGGACAGGACACAACCTTGAGGGGAGCCAGTGCTGATGGTCACAGGGTCCGACACGTGTTTCCCCAACCTCACCTGCTGCCTCCGGTTGGACAGGAAGTCTGATCCATTTGCTTGTTGACCAGGGCACATCCAGAGCGCTTATCCAGGAGGGAATTGTTTTGAACTTGTAGAAAAACACTTTGAGGCTGAACCACACTGATCTGACCCTGAACTTAATTGATTTTTGACCTCTTCAGTAGAAATTATTGAATCAATGATTGAATTCAATTGATCAAAAGCTTGATAACTTCCTTGATTTGTTGCTAATAAGATGATACTGATGTTTGGTTTACTGTGAATACATGTTGATGATTCGTTTTTCAAGCAGACTTTGACCTCAATCCTCTGATGATAGTGGCTGTTTTCAATATTGTCACATCCTTTCAGTGAAAATATGAAATCAGGAGCAGTGAAAGACTCTGTCATAGCAACACATAACCCTAACCTATGACCTATAACCTTATGCCCACTGAGTAAATATGATGCTAACTGTGTCATAGCAACACGTAACCCAAACCTATGACCTATAAACTTATGCCCACTGAGTAAATATGATGCTAACTGTGTCATAGTAACACTTAACCCTAACCTATGACCTATAACCTTATGCCCTCTGAGTAAATTAGATGCTAACTGTGTCATAGCAACACGTAACCCTAACGTATGACCTATAACCTTATGCCCACTGAGTAAATTAGATGCTAACTGTGTCATAGCAACACGTAACCCTAACCTATGACCTATAACCTTATGCCCACTGAGTAAATATGATGCTAACTGTGTCATAGCAACACGTAACCCAAACCTATGACCTATAACCTTATGCCCTCTGAGTAAATTAGATGCTAACTGTGTCATAGTAACACTTAACTCTAACCTATGACCTATAACCTTATGCCCTCTGAGTAAATTAGATGCTAACTGTGTCATAGCAACACATAACCCTAACCTATGACCTATAACCTTATGCCCTCTGAGTAAATTAGATGCTAACTGTGTCATAGCAACACATAACCCTAACCTATGACCTATAACCTTATGCCTACTGAGTAAATATGATGCTGTGTCATAGAAACACGTAACCCTAACCTATGACCTATAACCTTATGCCCACTGAGTAAATATGATGCTAACTGTGTCATAGCAACACGTAACCCTAACCTATGACTTATAACCTTATGCCCACTGAGTAAATATGATGCTAACTGTGTCATAGCAACACGTAACCCTAACCTATGACCTATAACCTTATGCCCACTGAGTAAATTAGATGCTAACTGTGTCATAGCAACACGTAACCCAAACCTATGACCTATAACCTTATGCCCACTGAGTAAGTTAGATGCTAACTGTGGCCAGGCACACATTATTGCTAGTGCTAGTCTTTGTGGGAATTATTACTTTCTTAACAAAAAGTGACTGTGGAGTGGTCTTGTGATCAACTGGAAAAATCTTGGACCTCATGTCAAATATTCCACCTTCACCACAATTAAATGGTTTTGTACAGACCTCCGTTCAAAGTTAGAAAATATAAAGGCTATTTATATATAGCCTATACATTAAATATATATTACACATCGGGGCTAAGGTTCAGATAGGATATACATTGTTAAACACACAGGATGATCACAGCAAACATCACGTGACTGTTTAGTGACCTATAGGCGACCTTATAAATAAGCTGCGCTCCCAGACTGCAGGCTGTCCGGGGGAAACATACCTTATAAATAAGCTGCGCTCCCAGACTGCAGGCTGTCCGGGGGAAACATACCTTATAAATCAGCTGCGCTCCCAGACTGCAGGCTGTCCGGGGGAAACATACCTTATAAATAAGCTGCGCTCCCAGACTGCAGGCTGTCCGGGGGAAACATACCTTATAAATAAGCTGCGCTCCCAGACTGCAGGCTGTCCGGGGGAAACATACCTTATAAATAAGCTGCGCTCCCAGACTGCAGGCTGTCCGGGGGAAACATACCTTATAAATAAGCTGCGCTCCCAGACTGCAGGCTGTCCGGGGGAAACATACCTTATAAATAAGCTGCGCTCCCAGACTGCAGGCTGTCCGGGGGAAACATACCTTATAAATAAGCTGCGCTCCCAGACTGCAGGCTGTCCGGGGGAAACAACATCTTCAGTGTCTTTGTATCGTGAGAGCTTCTACTCATATATGGACATTCACATCCTCTCATACTGGTTTGAATGTGTTCCAGTTTAGTGAGTCGACACCAATGGTGACTAAGAAGCTCTAGAGTTATACAACTTTTTAGCAAAAAGTATTTCCAAGTCTTCTTATCTGTTTATTCCCGCATCTACAGTTATGAAGACAATACTTGCTGCCTACTCCCGTGTCCTAAAAGGTAAGTGATGTGCCCTATAATATAAATCACTGTTACATGCAAACAGGTTATTATTACAGTTTATTGCTCAGGTATATAGGCTTATTGCTCAGGTATATAGGCTTATTGCTCAGGTATATAGGCTTATTGCTCAGGTATATAGGCTTATTGCTCAGGTATATAGGCTTATTGCTCAGGTATATAGGCTTATTGTTCAGGTATATAGGCTTATTGCTCAGGTATATAGGCTTATTGTTCAGGTATATAGGCGTATTGTTCAGGTATATAGGCTTATTGCTCAGGTATATAGGCTTATTGCTCAGGTATATAGGCTTATTGCTCAGGTATATAGGCTTATTGCTCAGGTATATAGGCTTATTGTTCAGGTATATAGGCTTATTGCTCAGGTATATAGGCTTATTGTTCAGGTATATAGGCGTATTGTTCAGGTATATAGGCTTATTGCTCAGGTATATAGGCTTATTGTTCAGGTATATAGGCGTATTGTTCAGGTATATAGGCTTATTGTTCAGGTATATAGGCTTATTGCTCAGGTATATAGGCTTATTGCTCAGGTATATAGGCTTATTGTTCAGGTATATAGGCGTATTGTTCAGGTATATAGGCTTATTGTTCAGGTATATAGGCTTATTGTTCAGGTATATAGGCTTATTGCTCAGGTATATAGGCGTATTGTTCAGGTATATAGGCGTATTGTTCAGGTATATAGGCGTATTGTTCAGGTATATAGGCTTATTTGCGGGTGTGATGCGTGAGTGCGTGTTTCCAGATCTGGATCATTGCAGTTGCTTATACATTGCAGGTTGTCAAATACATTATATCATCATTAAGTATCGAGACCCTCGAGATGATCCTAATTATATATCAAATCGTATGTAGTTAAGATATTGACATATAGAGGTAGATGGCCAATCATTCATATGTATGACTGAGGAACCTGGTACCAAAGCATATTAACAATTATAAAGTTTGCATATTTTCTTTTTTCATAAGAGTGATATTTGACAACAGGTTAACGAGCCATTCTCTGGTTAGACAACATTTTGTGATTAAATGTTTTCTGTGTAAATGGCTGATAGGTAACATTTGACTTTTGTGAGTTGAAATTCATGTTTTGTGATTATCATTTAGTTGTCTAATACACCGATATAAAGGAACAATACGTAATGTGATTATTATGTATTTGTCTAATACACCGATATAAAAAAACAAGACGTAATGTGATTATTATTTAGTTGTCTAATATACCGATATAAAAAAAACAAGACGTAATGTGATTATTATTTAGTTGTCTAATACACCGATATAAAAAAACAAGACGTAATGTGATTATTATTTAGTTGTCTAATACACCGATATAAAAAAACAAGACGTAATGTGATTATTATTTAGTTGTCTAATACACCGATATAAAAAAACAAGACGTAATGTGATTATTATTTAGTTGTCTAATACACCGATATAAAAAAACAAGACGTAATGTGATTATTATTTAGTTGTCTAATACACCGATATAAAAAAACAAGACGTAATGTGATTATTATTTAGTTGTCTAATACACCGATATAAAAAAACAAGACGTAATGTGATTATTATTTAGTTGTCTAATACACCGATATAAAAAAACAAGACGTAATGTGATTATTATGTATTTGTCTAATACACCGATCTAAAAAAACAAGACGTAATGTGATTATTATTTAGTTGTCTAATACACCGATATAAAAAAACAAGACGTAATGTGATTATTATTTAGTTGTCTAATACACCGATATAAAAAAACAAGACGTAATGTGATTATTATGTATTTGTCTAATACACCGATCTAAAAAAACAAGACGTAATGTGATTATTATTTAGTTGTCTAATACACCGATATAAAAAACAAGACGTAATGTGATTATTATTTAGTTGTCTAATACACCGATATAAAAAAACAAGACGTAATGTGATTATTATGTATTTGTCTAATACACCGATATAAAAAAACAAGACGTAATGTGATTATTATGTATTTGTCTAATACACCGATATAAAAAAACAAGACGTAATGTGATTATTATTTAGTTGTCTAATACACCGATATAAAAAAACAAGACGTAATGTGATTATTATTTAGTTGTCTAATATACCGATATAAAAAAACAAGACGTAATGTGATTATTATTTAGTTGTCTAATACACCGATATAAAAAACAAGACGTAATGTGATTATTATTTAGTTGTCTAATACACCGATATAAAAAAACAAGACGTAATGTGATTATTATTTAGTTGTCTAATACACCGATATAAAAAAACAAGACGTAATGTGATTATTATTTAGTTGTCTAATACACCGATATAAAAAAACAAGACGTAATGTGATTATTATTTAGTTGTCTAATACACCGATATAAAAAAACAAGACGTAATGTGATTATTTGGGTCTTATTCTCACTCTCGATAAAGCCCGACATGCACCTCAAGATAAAATGCGTAAAAGTTGTACACTTTGTCTGTTGGCATTTAACTCCTTAAGCCAAATGTTTTTTTCAGTTTTTTGCCTTTTTTAAATCTATTTCCATGACACACATAGGCCTACCTATGATTCATATAAACTCAACTGGTCCACCACGGACACTGGTGCTGCTGTATAATTAAGGTTCTTGCACATGATATTACAGCGCCAAGTAGAATAATGTTTTACTGCAGTCTATTTTATATTTCACCTCAACATTTGGCTGCATTAGCCTACTTTTCTTCTATAATGTTGTTGTTCAATATTTCTAAACACTTAGTTGCCTTCTATTATTTCTGTTCAGCGTTAAATCCTGTTACAGATAAAGAACAGTTGTTTTTTACATAATGATTTTATTCATTATGGCAGACATAATATAATCCTCTGGAGTCTCTGGGGGTCATGTTTATGTCAGTTAGGTAATGTCACGGAGTTCAAGCAGAATTGGATGGAGGAGTGGGCAAAAAGATAAATACAGGAATTATTACCTATTAAAATTGTCTGTTGTTCACTCGCTCTTTTATTATGTTTTAGGTGATGGAATTGATTAAAATGTTGAAGCAATGAATAGAATGAATAGAAAGATAACAGATTAAAGGGGTTGCATGGGGCTCAGCCAATGAACATCTTCATTACATCCCTTCTGTAGACTTCTCAGGACTACGTCTCTAACTCCATCATGTTATGTACAGAACAGCATGCGACATTTACATTTATGTTTGTCTGATCTGGAGGTACTTCTGGTTAGTCTATGATGACTCATGTAGACTCATATATGGTCTCTGGTTAGTGTGTGATGTATCTGAAGACTCATATATGGTCTCTGGTTAGTGTGTGATGTATCTGAAGACTCATATATGGTCTCTGGTTAGTGTGTGATGTATCTGAAGACTCATGTATGGTCTCTGGTTAGTGTGTGATGTATCTGAAGACTCATATATGGTCTCTGGTTAGTGTGTGATGTATCTGAAGACTCATGTATGGTCTCTGGTTAGTGTGTGATGTATCTGAAGACTCATGTATGGTCTCTGGTTAGTGTGTGATGTATCTGAAGACTCATGTATGGTCTCTGGTTAGTGTGTGATGTATCTGAAGACTCATATATGGTCTCTGGTTAGTGTGTGATGTATCTGAAGACTCATATATGGTCTCTGGTTAGTGTGTGATGTATCTGAAGACTCATGTATGGTCTCTGGTTAGTGTGTGATGTATCTGAAGACTCATATATGGTCTCTGGTTAGTGTGTGATGTATCTGAAGACTCATGTATGGTCTCTGGTTAGTGTGTGATGTATCTGAAGACTCATATATGGTCTCTGGTTAGTGTGTGATGTATCTGAAGACTCGTATATGGTCTCTGGTTAGTGTGTGATGTATCTGAAGACTCATGTATGGTCTCTGGTTAGTGTGTGATGTATCTGAAGACTCATGAATGGTCTCTCCATCTCCATTAGGCACCAACTCCAGCTTCCGCTCCGCTCTGCAGGACCTGCCCTCTAATCCTTGGCCGGCTCTGCGATCCAAGATGGAGAAACACCTGCAGGCCATATCAGTTCTGCAGTGGGTCATCACCTTCCTTATATTGGGTGAGACTGGCTCTATATGTAGCTCCAACTGGTACTGGGTGAGACTGGCTCTATATGTAGCTCCAACTGGTACTGGGTGAGACTGGCTCTATATGTAGCTCCAACTGGTACTGGGTGAGACTGGCTCTATATGTAGCTCCAACTGGTATTGGGTGAGACTGGCTCTATATGTAGCTCCAACTGGTACTGGGTGAGACTGGCTCTATATGTAGCTCCAACTGGTACTGGGTGAGACTGGCTCTATATGTAGCTCCAACTGGTACTGGGTGAGACTGGCTCTATATGTAGCTCCAACTGGTACTGGGTGAGACTGGCTCTATATGTAGCTCCAACTGGTATTGGGTGAGACTGGCTCTATATGTAGCTCCAACTGGTACTGGGTGAGACTGGCTCTATATGTAGCTCCAACTGGTACTGGGTGAGACTGGCTCTATATGTAGCTCCAACTGGTACTGGGTGAGACTGGCTCTATATGTAGCTCCAACTGGTATTGGGTGACAGGGGACTGGCTCTATATGTAGCTCCAACTGGTATTGGGTGAGAGGGGACTGGCTCTATATGTAGCTCCAACTGGTATTGGGTGAGAGTGGACTGGCTCTATATGTAGCTCCAACTGGTATTAGGTGAGAGGGGACTGGCTCTATATGTAGCTCCAACTGGTATTGGGTGAGAGGGGACTGGGTCTATATGTAGCTCCAACTGGTATTGGGTGAGTGTGGACTGGCTCTATATGTAGCTCCAACTGGTATTGGGTGAGACTGGCTCTATATGTAGCTCCAACTGGTATTTGGTGAGACTGGCTCTATATGTAGCTCCAACTGGTACTGGGTGAGAGGGGACTGGCTCTATATGTAGCTCCAACTGGTATTGGGTGAGAGGGGACTGGGTCTATATGTAGCTCCAACTGGTATTGGGTGAGTGTGGACTGGCTCTATATGTAGCTCCAACTGGTATTGGGTGAGACTGGCTCTATATGTAGCTCCAACTGGTATTGGGTGAGACTGGCTCTATATGTAGCTCCAACTGGTACTGGGTGAGAGGGGACTGGCTCTATATGTAGCTCCAACTGGTATTGGGTGAGAGGGGACTGGCTCTATATGTAGCTCCAACTGGTATTGGGTGAGAGTGGACTGGCTCTATATGTAGCTCCAACTGGTATTGGGTGAGAGGGGACTGGCTCTATATGTAGCTCCAACTGGTACTGGGTGAGACTGGCTCTATATGTAGCTCCAACTGGTATTGGGTGAGATGGGACTGGCTCTATATGTAGCTCCAACTGGTATTGGGTGAGAATGGCTCTATATGTAGCTCCAACTGGTATTGGGTGAGAGGGGACTGGCTCTATATGTAGCTCCAACTGGTATTGGGTGAGAGTGGACTGGCTCTATATGTAGCTCCAACTGGTATTAGGTGAGAGGGGACTGGCTCTATATGTAGCTCCAACTGGTATTGGGTGAGAGGGGACTGGGTCTATATGTAGCTCCAACTGGTATTGGGTGAGTGTGGACTGGCTCTATATGTAGCTCCAACTGGTATTGGGTGAGACTGGCTCTATATGTAGCTCCAACTGGTATTTGGTGAGACTGGCTCTATATGTAGCTCCAACTGGTACTGGGTGAGAGGGGACTGGCTCTATATGTAGCTCCAACTGGTATTGGGTGAGAGGGGACTGGGTCTATATGTAGCTCCAATTGGTATTGGGTGAGTGTGGACTGGCTCTATATGTAGCTCCAACTGGTATTGGGTGAGACTGGCTCTATATGTAGCTCCAACTGGTATTGGGTGAGACTGGCTCTATATGTAGCTCCAACTGGTACTGGGTGAGAGGGGACTGGCTCTATATGTAGCTCCAACTGGTATTGGGTGAGAGGGGACTGGCTCTATATGTAGCTCCAACTGGTATTGGGTGAGAGGGGACTGGCTCTATATGTAGCTCCAACTGGTATTGGGTGAGACTGGCTCTATATGTAGCTCCAACTGGTATTGGGTGAGAGGGGACTGGCTCTATATGTAGCTCCAACTGGTACTGGGTGAGAGGGGACTGGCTCTATATGTAGCTCCAACTGGTACTGGGTGAGACTGGCTCTATATGTAGCTCCAACTGGTACTGGGTGAGACTGGCTCTATATGTAGCTCCAACTGGTACTGGGTGAGAGGGGACTGGCTCTATATGTAGCTCCAACTGGTACTGGGTGAGACTGGCTCTATATGTAGCTCCAACTGGTACTGGGTGAGACTGGCTCTATATGTAGCTCCAACTGGTACTGGGTGAGACTGGCTCTATATGTAGCTCCAACTGGTACTGGGTGAGACTGGCTCTATATGTAGCTCCAACTGGTATTTGGTGAGACTGGCTCTATATGTAGCTCCAACTGGTACTGGGTGAGAGGAGACTGGCTCTATATGTAGCTCCAACTGGTATTGGGTGAGAGGGGACTGGCTCTATATGTAGCTCCAACTGGTACTGGGTGAGAGGGGACTGGCTCTATATGTAGCTCCAACTGGTACTGGGTGAGACTGGCTCTATATGTAGCTCCAACTGGTACTGGGTGAGACTGGCTCTATATGTAGCTCCAACTGGTACTGGGTGAGAGGGGACTGGCTCTATATGTAGCTCCAACTGGTACTGGGTGAGACTGGCTCTATATGTAGCTCCAACTGGTACTGGGTGAGACTGGCTCTATATGTAGCTCCAACTGGTACTGGGTGAGAGGGGACTGGCTCTATATGTAGCTCCAACTGGTACTGGGTGAGACTGGCTCTATATGTAGCTCCAACTGGTACTGGGTGAGACTGGCTCTATATGTAGCTCCAACTGGTATTGGGTGAGAGTGGACTGGCTCTATATGTAGCTCCAACTGGTATTGGGTGAGAGGGGACTGGCTCTATATGTAGCTCCAACTGGTACTGGGTGAGACTGGCTCTATATGTAGCTCCAACTGGTATTGGGTGAGATGGGACTGGCTCTATATGTAGCTCCAACTGGTATTGGGTGAGAATGGCTCTATATGTAGCTCCAACTGGTATTGGGTGAGAGGGGACTGGCTCTATATGTAGCTCCAACTGGTATTGGGTGAGAGTGGACTGGCTCTATATGTAGCTCCAACTGGTATTAGGTGAGAGGGGACTGGCTCTATATGTAGCTCCAACTGGTATTGGGTGAGACTGGCTCTATATGTAGCTCCAACTGGTATTTGGTGAGACTGGCTCTATATGTAGCTCCAACTGGTACTGGGTGAGACTGGCTCTATATGTAGCTCCAACTGGTATTTGGTGAGACTGGCTCTATATGTAGCTCCAACTGGTACTGGGTGAGAGGGGACTGGCTCTATATGTAGCTCCAACTGGTATTGGGTGAGAGGGGACTGGGTCTATATGTAGCTCCAACTGGTATTGGGTGAGTGTGGACTGGCTCTATATGTAGCTCCAACTGGTATTGGGTGAGACTGGCTCTATATGTAGCTCCAACTGGTATTTGGTGAGACTGGCTCTATATGTAGCTCCAACTGGTACTGGGTGAGAGGGGACTGGCTCTATATGTAGCTCCAACTGGTATTGGGTGAGAGGGGACTGGGTCTATATGTAGCTCCAACTGGTATTGGGTGAGTGTGGACTGGCTCTATATGTAGCTCCAACTGGTATTGGGTGAGACTGGCTCTATATGTAGCTCCAACTGGTACTGGGTGAGAGGGGACTGGCTCTATATGTAGCTCCAACTGGTATTGGGTGAGAGGGGACTGGCTCTATATGTAGCTCCAACTGGTATTGGGTGAGAGGGGACTGGCTCTATATGTAGCTCCAACTGGTATTGGGTGAGACTGGCTCTATATGTAGCTCCAACTGGTATTGGGTGAGAGGGGACTGGCTCTATATGTAGCTCCAACTGGTACTGGGTGAGAGGGGACTGGCTCTATATGTAGCTCCAACTGGTACTGGGTGAGACTGGCTCTATATGTAGCTCCAACTGGTACTGGGTGAGACTGGCTCTATATGTAGCTCCAACTGGTACTGGGTGAGAGGGGACTGGCTCTATATGTAGCTCCAACTGGTACTGGGTGAGACTGGCTCTATATGTAGCTCCAACTGGTATTGGGTGAGAGTGGACTGGCTCTATATGTAGCTCCAACTGGTATTGGGTGAGAGGGGACTGGCTCTATATGTAGCTCCAACTGGTACTGGGTGAGACTGGCTCTATATGTAGCTCCAACTGGTATTGGGTGAGATGGGACTGGCTCTATATGTAGCTCCAACTGGTATTGGGTGAGAATGGCTCTATATGTAGCTCCAACTGGTATTGGGTGAGTGTGGACTGGCTCTATATGTAGCTCCAACTGGTATTGGGTGAGAGGGGACTGGCTCTATATGTAGCTCCAACTGGTATTAGGTGAGAGGGGACTGGCTCTATATGTAGCTCCAACTGGTATTGGGTGAGATGGGACTGGCTCTATATGTAGCTCCAACTGGTATTGTGTGAGAGGGGACTGGCTCTATATGTAGCTCCAACTGGTATTGGGTGAGAGGGGACTGGCTCTATATGTAGCTCCAACTGGTATTGGGTGAGAGGGGACTGGCTCTATATGTAGCTCCAACTGGTATTAGGTGAGAGGGGACTGGCTCTATATGTAGCTCCAACTGGTATTGGGTGAGAGGGGACTGGCTCTATATGTAGCTCCAACTGGTATTGGGTGAGAGGGGACTGGCTCTATATGTAGCTCCAACTGGTATTGGGTGAGAGTGGACTGGCTCTATATGTAGCTCCAACTGGTATTGGGTGAGAGTGGACTGGCTCTATATGTAGCTCCAACTGGTATTAGGTGAGAGTGGACTGGCTCTATATGTAGCTCCAACTGGTATTAGGTGAGTGTGGACTGGCTCTATATGTAGCTCCAACTGGTATTGGGTGAGAGTGGACTGGCTCTATATGTAGCTCCAACTGGTATTAGGTGAGTGTGGACTGGCTCTATATGTAGCTCCAACTGGTATTGGGTGAGAGTGGCTCTATATGTAGCTCCAACTGGTATTGGGTGAGACTGGCTCTATATGTAGCTCCAACTGGTATTGGGTGAGAGTGGACTGGCTCTATATGTAGCTCCAACTGGTATTGGGTGAGTGTGGACTTGCTCTTTATGTAGCTCCAACTGGTATTGGGTGAGTGTGGACTGGCTCTATATGTAGCTCCAACTGGTATTGGGTGAGAGTGGACTGGCTCTTTATGTAGCTCCAACTGGTATTGGGTGAGTGTGGACTGGCTCTATATGTAGCTCCAACTGGTATTGGGTGAGAGGGGACTGGCTCTATATGTAGCTCCAACTGGTATTGGGTGAGAGGGGACTGGCTCTATATGTAGCTCCAACTGGTATTGGGTGAGAGGGGACTGGCTCTATATGTAGCTCCAACTGGTATTGGGTGAGAGGGGACTGGCTCTATATGTAGCTCCAACTGGTATTGGGTGAGAGTGGCTCTATATGTAGCTCCAACTGGTATTGGGTGAGAGGGGACTGGCTCTATATGTAGCTCCAACTGGTATTGGGTGAGAGGGGACTGGCTCTATATGTAGCTCCAACTGGTATTGGGTGAGAGGGGACTGGCTCTATATGTAGCTCCAACTGGTATTGGGTGAGAGGGGACTGGGTCTATATGTAGCTACAACTGGTATTGGGTGAGAGGGGACTGGCTCTATATGTAGCTCCAACTGGTATTGGGTGAGAGGGGACTGGCTCTATATGTAGCTCCAACTGGTACTGGGTGAGACTGGCTCTATATGTAGCTCCAACTGGTATTGGGTGAGAGGGGACTGGCTCTATATGTAGCTCCAACTGGTACTGGGTGAGACTGGCTCTATATGTAGCTCCAACTGGTACTGGGTGAGACTGGCTCTATATGTAGCTCCAACTGGTATTGGGTGAGACTGGCTCTATATGTAGCTCCAACTGGTACTGGGTGAGACTGGCTCTATATGTAGCTCCAACTGGTACTGGGTGAGACTGGCTCTATATGTAGCTCCAACTGGTATTGGGTGACAGGGGACTGGCTCTATATGTAGCTCCAACTGGTATTGGGTGAGAGGGGACTGGCTCTATATGTAGCTCCAACTGGTATTGGGTGAGAGTGGACTGGCTCTATATGTAGCTCCAACTGGTATTAGGTGAGAGGGGACTGGCTCTATATGTAGCTCCAACTGGTATTGGGTGAGAGGGGACTGGGTCTATATGTAGCTCCAACTGGTATTGGGTGAGTGTGGACTGGCTCTATATGTAGCTCCAACTGGTATTGGGTGAGACTGGCTCTATATGTAGCTCCAACTGGTATTTGGTGAGACTGGCTCTATATGTAGCTCCAACTGGTACTGGGTGAGAGGGGACTGGGTCTATATGTAGCTCCAACTGGTATTGGGTGAGAGGGGACTGGCTCTATATGTAGCTCCAACTGGTACTGGGTGAGAGGGGACTGGCTCTATATGTAGCTCCAACTGGTATTGGGTGAGAGGGGACTGGGTCTATATGTAGCTCCAACTGGTATTGGGTGAGTGTGGACTGGCTCTATATGTATCTCCAACTGGTATTGGGTGAGACTGGCTCTATATGTAGCTCCAACTGGTATTGGGTGAGACTGGCTCTATATGTAGCTCCAACTGGTATTGGGTGAGAGGGGACTGGCTCTATATGTAGCTCCAACTGGTATTGGGTGAGAGGGGACTGGCTCTATATGTAGCTCCAACTGGTATTGGGTGAGTGGGGACTGGCTCTATATGTAGCTCCAACTGGTATTGGGTGAGACTGGCTCTATATGTAGCTCCAACTGGTATTGGGTGAGAGGGGACTGGCTCTATATGTAGCTCCAACTGGTACTGGGTGAGAGGGGACTGGCTCTATATGTAGCTCCAACTGGTACTGGGTGAGACTGGCTCTATATGTAGCTCCAACTGGTACTGGGTGAGACTGGCTCTATATGTAGCTCCAACTGGTACTGGGTGAGACTGGCTCTATATGTAGCTCCAACTGGTACTGGGTGAGACTGGCTCTATATGTAGCTCCAACTGGTACTGGGTGAGACTGGCTCTATATGTAGCTCCAACTGGTACTGGGTGAGAGGGGACTGGCTCTATATGTAGCTCCAACTGGTACTGGGTGAGACTGGCTCTATATGTAGCTCCAACTGGTACTGGGTGAGACTGGCTCTATATGTAGCTCCAACTGGTATTGGGTGAGAGTGGACTGGCTCTATATGTAGCTCCAACTGGTATTGGGTGAGGGGACTGGCTCTATATGTAGCTCCAACTGGTACTGGGTGAGACTGGCTCTATATGTAGCTCCAACTGGTATTGGGTGAGATGGGACTGGCTCTATATGTAGCTCCAACTGGTATTGGGTGAGAGTGGCTCTATATGTAGCTCCAACTGGTATTGGGTGAGTGTGGACTGGCTCTATATGTAGCTCCAACTGGTATTGGGTGAGAGGGGACTGGCTCTATATGTAGCTCCAACTGGTATTAGGTGAGAGGGGACTGGCTCTATATGTAGCTCCAACTGGTATTGGGTGAGATGGGACTGGCTCTATATGTAGCTCCAACTGGTATTGGGTGAGAGGGGACTGGCTCTATATGTAGCTCCAACTGGTATTGGGTGAGAGGGGACTGGCTCTATATGTAGCTCCAACTGGTATTGGGTGAGAGGGGACTGGCTCTATATGTAGCTCCAACTGGTATTAGGTGAGAGGGGACTGGCTCTATATGTAGCTCCAACTGGTATTGGGTGAGAGGGGACTGGCTCTATATGTAGCTCCAACTGGTATTGGGTGAGAGGGGACTGGCTCTATATGTAGCTCCAACTGGTATTGGGTGAGAGTGGACTGGCTCTATATGTAGCTCCAACTGGTATTGGGTGAGAGTGGACTGGCTCTATATGTAGCTCCAACTGGTATTAGGTGAGAGTGGACTGGCTCTATATGTAGCTCCAACTGGTATTAGGTGAGTGTGGACTGGCTCTATATGTAGCTCCAACTGGTATTGGGTGAGAGTGGACTGGCTCTATATGTAGCTCCAACTGGTATTAGGTGAGTGTGGACTGGCTCTATATGTAGCTCCAACTGGTATTGGGTGAGAGTGGCTCTATATGTTGCTCCAACTGGTATTGGGTGAGACTGGCTCTATATGTAGCTCCAACTGGTATTGGGTGAGAGTGGACTGGCTCTATATGTAGCTCCAACTGGTATTAGGTGAGAGTGGACTGGCTCTATATGTAGCTCCAACTGGTATTGGGTGAGAGTGGACTGGCTCTATATGTAGCTCCAACTGGTATTGGGTGAGTGTGGACTGGCTCTTTATGTAGCTCCAACTGGTATTGGGTGAGAGGGGACTGGCTCTATATGTAGCTCCAACTGGTATTGGGTGAGAGGGGACTGGCTCTATATGTAGCTCCAACTGGTATTGGGTGAGAGGGGACTGGGTCTATATTTAGCTCCAACTGGTATTGGGTGACAGGGGACTGGCTCTATATGTAGCTCCAACTGGTATTGGGTGAGAGGGGACTGGCTCTATATGTAGCTCCAACTGGTATTGGGTGAGTGTGGACTGGCTCTATATGTAGCTCCAACTGGTATTGGGTGAGAGTGGCTCTATATGTAGCTCCAACTGGTATTAGGTGAGTGTGGACTGGGTCTATATGTAGCTCCAACTGGTATTGGGTGAGTGTGGACTTGCTCTATATGTAGCTCCAACTGGTATTGGGTGAGAGGGGACTGGCTCTATATGTAGCTCCAACTGGTATTGGGTGAGAGGGGACTGGCTCTATATGTAGCTCCAACTGGTATTGGGTGAGAGTGGACTGGCTCTATATGTAGCTCCAACTGGTATTAGGTGAGAGGGGACTGGCTCTATATGTAGCTCCAACTGGTATTGGGTGAGAGGGGACTGGGTCTATATGTAGCTACAACTGGTATTGGGTGAGAGTGGACTGGCTCTATATGTAGCTCTAACTGGTATTGGGTGAGAGGGGACTGGCTCTATATGTAGCTCCAACTGGTATTGGGTGAGAGGGGACTGGCTCTATATGTAGCTCCAACTGGTATTGGGTGAGTGTGGACTTGCTCTATATGTAGCTCCAACTGGTATTGGGTGAGTGTGGACTTGCTCTATATGTAGCTCCAACTGGTATTGGGTGAGTGTGGACTTGCTCTTTATGTAGCTCCAACTGGTATTGGGTGAGTGTGGACTGGCTCTATATGTAGCTCCAACTGGTATTGGGTGAGAGTGGACTGGCTCTTTATGTAGCTCCAACTGGTATTGGGTGAGTGTGGACTGGCTCTATATGTAGCTCCAACTGGTATTGGGTGAGAGGGGACTGGCTCTATATGTAGCTCCAACTGGTATTGGGTGAGAGGGGACTGGCTCTATATGTAGCTCCAACTGGTATTGGGTGAGAGGGGACTGGCTCTATATGTAGCTCCAACTGGTATTGGGTGAGAGGGGACTGGCTCTATATGTAGCTCCAACTGGTATTGGGTGAGAGTGGCTCTATATGTAGCTCCAACTGGTATTGGGTGAGAGGGGACTGGCTCTATATGTAGCTCCAACTGGTATTGGGTGAGAGGGGACTGGCTCTATATGTAGCTCCAACTGGTATTGGGTGAGAGGGGACTGGCTCTATATGTAGCTCCAACTGGTATTGGGTGAGAGGGGACTGGCTCTATATGTAGCTCCAACTGGTATTGGGTGAGAGGGGACTGGCTCTATATGTAGCTCCAACTGGTATTGGGTGAGAGGGGACTGGCTCTATATGTAGCTCCAACTGGTATTTGCTGAAGGATATAGTAGCAATATTTTCATAATATGTCTAGTATGCAAATCAAGCCTGTATTCTGTCCGTCTCCTTCGCTTTTACAACATCAGATATTTTTAGCTAAAATGTTGGTTAGATTTAAACACAGGAAGTCCAGTTCTGATCATTTCTAACACATTTCTTTTGATCACATCATCTCTGGAATTGGACACATTTCTAAATTTTCGATGTGATTCTTCATCAGACCAATCTGTCTATTGTGGTAAAAACGAATGAACCAAACTTTACATTTAACAAAATATATATTGAATGCAGTGTGGCAGTGTTGCAGTGCTAACTCTCTGTTTCCCTGCTTTCTCCCCTATAGGCACAGCCAGTACTGTACTGTTAATTTATTTGTTCTGCACAGACCTCTGGCTAATCGCTGCCATGTACACTGCCTGGCTGGTCTTTGACTGGAACACCCCAAAACAAGGCTAGTACCACTGTCTTTTTTAAATGAAACGGGTGTCCTTTCAAAGTGATTTGTGTCAGTAATCAGAAGGACGAGGTCATTGTGAATGGACACTTTATAAATGGACCTAATTATTCAGCTTCATTCAGTATGCATAATTAGTCAGTATTTTGGGAACAAGTTATTTTTCGGTACTTTGTGTAAACCTATATGTTATTGTTTAGTACTTGGTGTATACTTTATTATTTAGTACTTGGTGTATATGTTATTATTCAGTGATTGGTGTTTATGTTATTATTCAGTGATTGGTGTATACGTTATTATTCAGTGATTGGTGTATACATTATTATTCAGTGATTGGTGTATACATTATTATTCAGTGATTGGTGTATACATTATTATTCAGTGATTGGTGTATACATTATTATTCAGTGATTGGTGTATACATTATTATCCAGTGATTGGTGTATACATTATTATCCAGTGATTGGTGTATACATTATTATTCAGTGATTGGTGTATACATTATTATTCAGTGATTGGTGTATACATTATTATCCAGTGATTGGTGTATACATTATTATTCAGTGATTGGTGTATACATTATTATTCAGTGATTGGTGTATACATTATTATTCAGTGATTGGTGTTTATGTTATTATTCAGTGATAGGGTTAGTATAATTCAGTTTGTCCTTTACAGTATGTCTGACTAAATATCTTAACACATTTCTTTTCAGGTGGCAGGAGGTCCACTTGGGTCAGGAACTGGACAGTGTGGACTTATTTCAGAGACTTCTTTCCAATCAGGGTAAGCAGATTTTTGTAGTTGGCGAGGAATGTTATTGAGTGTGTGTGTCTGCTTGAGTTGCGCTACAGCAGCTAATGCTATCATTACCAGCAGCTAATGCTATCGTTTGCAGCAGCTAATGCTATCATTACCAGCAGCTAATGCTATCGTTTGCAGCAGCTAATGCTATCATTACCAGCAGCTAATGCTATCATTTGCAGCAGCTAATGCTATCGTTTGCAGCAGCTCATGCTATCATTACCAGCAGCTAATGCTATCGTTTGCAGCAGCTAATGCTATCATTACCAGCAGCTAATGCTATCATTTGCAGCAGCTAATGCTATCATTACCAGCAGCTAATGCTATGATTACCAGCAGCCTGTTTACTATTTATTACAGCTATTTATTTTTAAGGAAAAGAGACCGTGAATGGCAAAAAAGACACAGGGTTGCCAACTCTCACGCATCTGGCGTGAGTCTCCAGCTTTAAGCATCAATCTCACGCTCTCACGCACAAGAAAGAAATGTCACGCCAAAATCTAAATTCTCCCCTTTCAATCCGCTAATTTTCTGTTAATGACAGACTAGACTAGACCATATTGTATTAACAGGAGAGGAGGTTAAAGCCCTCAGCTGTAACATATTCTGTCTACAACGTTCTCATTGCAATATTCTCTGATTGTTGATTCGCTGAAAACCTTGAACCTGATACGTCACCGGATACGTCAGTTGCGTGTGAAAAGTTCAGAGAGAATCATGGTTAGGAGCCCGACCCAACTGATGCGCGATTAAAAGTTTGCATGACAATTAAGGTAAGCAGATAATAAAATGGTGTGCCTTGTCTCTACAGCCTTGCCTTAACAGACTCTGTGTGCGGAGAGTTAAACTTTAGTTGCAAACATTGTCTGACGTGCGTTATGTGGGCTAGCTGATGGCTTAATAAAAATAGGCTCATGGTAGAAATTACGTTTTTGTTAGATGAGCTTGCTGAGCTATTTCAAAGATGGACATGGAGAGAAAAGTCAAGAGCTTCAGCAGGTAAGCTTGTCACATAATTTATTATGTTCAGTTGGTTTTTTATAGCAAAAATACATATGATACCTTAGGCTACCCTATTCATTAAAATATGGACAGTGTGCCCTACACCTGATACCCCACCACAACTCAACATGTCTTACCAATGTTAGCACAGGAACATCTAGGCATGTAATTAATAAAGATGTGTTAATATTAGGCTAGCATGGCATTTTAAAGCTGCAGGTTTTAACAGCCTACCTTTTTAGATAGAGGAAAGAGTGGAGGAGAAGGAGGTGGAGGTGCAGGAGCAGAAGGAAGATGCAAGCAAAGAGCATTCTATCCAGCAGAAAAGAAAAGCAAAGTCAGGGGCCGCTGTGTACAACTCAAAATGTATCAGTGTCTGGTGTAAAGAATGGCCTTTCATAAAACCAGGCACGACTGAATTTCACTTTTGGTGTGAAGTCTGCCGGCATGAGTTAGAGTGCAGGCACCAGGGCAGATGTGCAGCAGCATATCACCAGGGAGAGCCACATCAAAAAACAAAAAGTTATTGACAGCACCAAAATAATTGATAGATTTGTTTATTCGAAGGCTGAAGAAATGAATCTGGACACTCAGGTGATAATTTGAATGCAATCTCTTATTGCGTGTGCTTTATTTATGCATATTCTACTGCACATGTAAAATCATAATTGTTTTACAGGCCAGAAGGGCAGAGGTCAAAGTGGCAGTGACCCTGGTCAGCCACAACATCCCATTAGCCTTCACAGATCACCTCAGCCCGCTATTTAAAGAATGCTTTCCCGATTCTAAAATTGCCAAGAAATATGGTTCTGCAAGAACAAAAACATCAGCCATCATTCTATTATTATTTTGCCTAAATCAGGGTTTATACACAGTAAACAAGGACTGAAATATTTTTTAATTAGGGTTAGGTTCACCAAACATTTCCTCTGCAAGCTCATGCGCGCGTTATAGAATTTTACAGAGTCTCACTCCAGCCGGAGTCCCAAAGTTGGCAACCCTGAAGACATATACACTGAATTAAATAAAAGTGTGCTAAATGAGCAAATGACCAAATTACACAGATAATACAAACGAAACAAACACCTACTGGACTGAAACACGTAACTGGAAATAATGCAATATAACATACAAATGATCCAACTTTAATACTCAATTACTAATCTCAAACTGAAAACTGGTGTTTATCATTACAACCAAACAAAGAGTGAAAAAGGTGGTCAACTAAAATGAGGTAAATGAGGTAAATTCCTCAATCCTTTTGCAGTTAGGGCTATGGTGAGCTATAGAGAACTCTCAAAATCATCTTGTTTGGTTTAGAGTTATGCAACTTGGAGCAGCGGTCACTTCCTTCATAAACAACCCATTTCTGACATGGACTTATAACTAATAACCCATAACTAATAACTCATAACTAATAATAACCCATAACTAATATTAACCCATAACTAATAACTCATAACTAATATTAACCCATAACTACTAATAACCCATAACTAATAACCCATAACTAATAACTAATTACCCATTACTAATAAACCATAACTAATAACCCATAACTAATAACCCATAATTACGAACCCATAACTTACACTCACCTAAAGGATTATTAGGAACACCATACTAATACTGTGTTTGACCCCCTTTCGCCTTCAGATCTGCCTTAATTCTACGTGGCATTGATTCAACAAGGTGCTGAAAGCATTCTTTAGAAATGTTGGCCCATATTGATAGGATAGCATCTTGCAGTTGTTGGAGATTTGTGGGATGCACATGCTGGAAGTAGCCATCACAGGATGAGTACATAGGCCCCTTAGTGCCTAAAGTGTGCCAAGAAAACATCCCCACACCATTACACCACCACCACCAGCCTGCACAGTGGTAACAAGGCATGATGGATCCATGTTCTCATTCTGTTTACGCCAAATTCTGACTCCATCTGAATGTCTCAACAGAAATCGAGACTCATCAGACCAGGCAACGTTTTTCCAGTCTTCAACTGTCCAATTTTGGTGATCTCGAGCAAATTGTAGCCTCTTTTTCCTATTTGTAGTGGAGATGAGTGGAACCCGGTGGGGTCTTCTGCTGTTGTAGCCCATCCTCAAGGTTGTGCGTGTTGTGGCTTCACAAATGCTTTGCTGCATACCTCGGTTGTAACGAGTGGTTATTCCAGTCAAAGTTGCTCTTCTATCAGCTTGAATCAGTCGGCCCGTTCTCCTCTGGCCTCTAGCATCAACAAGGCATTTTCACCCACAGGACTGCCGCATACTGGATGTTTTTCCCTTTTCACACCAATCTTTGTAAACCCTAGAAATGGTTGTGCGTGAAAATCCCAGTAACTGAGCAGATTGTGAAATACTCAGACCGGCCCGTCTGGCACCAACAACCATGCCACGCTCAAAATTGCTTCAATCACCTTTCTTTCCCATTCTGACATTCAGTTTGGAGTTCAGGAGATTGTCTTGACCAGGACCACACTCCTAAATGCATTAAAGCAACTGACATGTGATTGGTTGCTTAGATAATTGCATTAATGAGAAATTGAACAGGTATTCCTAATAATCCTTTAGGTGAGTGTATTTACCCCTTTCATTCACTGTGATGATTTGGACTAAACGTGAGTGAGTGATGCACCTTAGAGATTTGGTATTTAAGATATCACACTGATTGGCCAGTGGACCAAGGTTGATAGAATGGAAAACATGTTTTCCGTTGTCAGATTGATTTTGTCTGAATACCAGAGGCATGCAGATAACCTTATCTGAGCCTGTTCAAGTGTCAGCTGTTCCCTTATGATAATATGCTTTAAGGAGATCAGGTTGGAGCAATGGACTTTGTCCTGTCTGATAGGAGAATGATCAGTGCTGAGCTTATGTTTTCCCTCCACTTCAAGGTGTTGTTTGGACACACACACACACACACACACGAGCACACACGCACACATCCTGTTTGTTCCTGTATATCTGCTGTATTAGGTCCAGTTAGTTCCTGTATGTCTGCTGTATTAGGTCCAGTTTGTTCCTGTATGTCTGCTGCATTAGGTCTAGTTTGTTCCTGTATGTCTGCTGCATTAGGTCCAGTTTGTTCCTGTATGTCTGCTGCATTAGGTCCAGTTTGTTCCTGTATGTCTGCTGTATTAGGTCCAGTTTGTTTCTGTATGTCTGCTGTATTAGGTCCAGTTTGTTCCTGTATGTCTGCTGCATTAGGTCCAGTTTGTTCCTGTATGTCTGCTGTATTAGGTCCAGTTTGTTCCTGTATGTCTGCTGTATTAGGTCCAGTTTGTTCCTGTATGTCTGCTGCATTAGGTCCAGTTAGTTTCTGTATGTCTGCTGTATTAGGTCCAGTTAGTTCCTGTATGTCTGCTGCATTAGGTCCAGTTAGTTCCTGTATGTCTGCTGTATTAGGTCCAGTTTGTTCCTGTATGTCTGCTGTATTAGGTCCAGTTTGTTCCTGTATGTCTGCTGCATTAGGTCCAGTTAGTTCCTGTATGTCTGCTGCATTAGGTCCAGTTTGTTCCTGTATGTCTGCTGTATTAGGTCCAGTTAGTTCCTGTATGTCTGCTGTATTAGGTCCAGTTAGTTCCTGTATGTCTGCTGCATTAGGTCCAGTTAGAGGTAACCCCCTCCTCCATTTCTTCCTCTTCCTTTATACATGTTGTCAAGCAACACCTGATTTCAGTACCCAGTGGTAGCCTCTTTATATGCATCACATATGTGCTAATCTGGTAATGTGCTTATGCAATAGACCTTGTTTGTCTACAGTCCTGAGTACACTGAGTACACAACTCTTTGGATCTGCATGTTTGACCCCCTGGACATATTCAGTTCCCCCATTCGAGTACCACTGGCCTCCTGTTTAACTGCTGTTCACAATGAAATGTGCACAACATTTTGTTGTGTTTTTGCCTTGACTTATTTTTTATAATTTGTCCAACAAATCTATGCACAACACCCAGTAAAGACAAAGCAATTTTAGAAATATTTGCAAATGTATTCAAAATGAACAATGGAACATACAGTGAGATTTATAGTTCATTGGACAGTGACGTTGTTTTCTTATTTTGGTTTGAGTTAAAAAAAATACAATGACAATGTGAATGATTTTTTGTCACTACTTTGACTACTACAGTTATTTCTGGGACTTATAGATTCAAACAAATTGTTAACCTACTGAGTTCATAATGTGCAAAGTGTCTCTCTCACATTATATTGTTCTAATTATATTATTTAACCAGTTAGGTTGATTGAGAACAAATTCTCATATGCAACAGCGACCTGGCCAAGATAAGGCGAGAAAATGTGCAAGACAACATATAACACAATAAGGCAATACAGGATCTGTCACATATGGGTGAGCTGTGCTGTACACAGGGTGGTTAGGGAGAGCATGTCTGTGTATATCTGTGTCACATATGGGTGAGCTGTGCTGTACACAGGGTGGTTAGGGAGAGCATTTCTGTGTATATCTGTGTCACATATGGGTGAGCTGTGCTGTACACAGGGTGGTTAGGGAGAGCATGTCTGTGTATATCTGTGGGCTATTTAAGGTCCCTGGTTAGGTTCACAGGTGCTTGTTATTAATATAATATTACATAGGTTAGTTAATTAGTGGGATATTTAAGGTCCCTGGTTAGGTTCACAGGTGCTTGTTATTACTATAATGTTACATAGGTTAGTTAATCAGTGGGCTATTTAAGGTCCCTGGTTAGGTTCAAAGGAGCTTGTTATTAATATAATGTTACATAGGTTAGTTAATCAGTGGGCTATTTAAGGTCCCTGGTTAGGTACACAGGTGCTTGGTATTAATATAATGTTACATAGGTTAGTTAATCAGAGGGCTATTTAGGGTCCCTGGTTAGGTTCACAGGTGCTTGTTATTAATATAATGTTAAATAGGTTAGTTAATCAGTGGGCTATTTAAGGTCCCTGGTTAGGTTCACAGGTGCTTGTTATTAATATAATGTTACATTGGTTAGTTAATCAGTGGGCTATTTAAGGTCCCTGGTTAGGTTCACAGGTGCTTGTTATTAATATAATGTTACATAGGTTAGTTAATCAGTGGGCTATTTAAGGTCCCTGGTTAGGTTCACAGGTGCTTGATATTAATATAATGTAACATATGTTAGTTAATCAGTGGGCAATTTAAGGTCCCTGGTTAGGTTCACAGGTGCTGGTTATTAAGATTATGTTACGTGTCCATGTAGGTTAGTGTTGGATTTTTTATTGTACGTGCACTGTTTTAATGTTGTTTAAGCCGCTTTGTGTAAGCGCACTTTTATTTACGTTACAGTGTCTGTCCAGTTTCCCGTTGGTGTGTCTGTTGGTTTTATTTTGCAATACAGAACAGGATCTCTGGCTCTGCATCTCTCTCTCTCTCCCACTTCACCATAAGGATATCAGGATCAAGTATCAAGTAAGGTAACAGGATCAAGTATACAGGATGAGCTATAGGAAGTACAGTTGAGCAGCATTGATAAGGCAATAACAAATCTATAAAAATACCAGGAGTATCTATATACAGGATGTAGAAGAACTAAAGTGTGTCTAGCAGGTAGATCATTTGAGTGCATGGATTATATGACCGAGGTTATGGTTGAAAGAGCATTTGAGAATACCTGAGCAAATAGAGTGATTCAAGAATGTAAACAGGTATGACAGTAGTGCAGGTGAGAGAGGTCAAGGAGGACGTGGCATAAGTGAGAAGAAGTTAAAGACAGAGATCGGACAGGTGTTCAGACAGGAGTAGTTTATAGGCACCCGGGGAGATGAGGGTTTCAAGTTTTCGTTTTTTTTTGTAATTCGTTCCGGTCATTGGCGGCCCAATGTTGTGCAGGCTTTCAGGGTGACTAAGACGATATACCTACTTGAGCGTAGACTGCAGGTGGGTAGAGCAATGGTGACTAGACAGCTGAGGTACAGCAGGTAGGTAGAGCTATGGTGACTAGAGAGCTCAGGTACAGCAGGTGGGTAGAGCTATGGTGACTAGAGAGCTCAGGTACAGCAGGTGGGTAGAGCTATGGTGACTAGAGAGCTCATGTACAGCAGGTGGGTAGAGCTATGGTGACTAGAGAGCTCAGGTACAGCAGGTGGGTAGAGCTATGGTGACTAGAGAGCTCAGGTACAGCAGGTAGGTAGAGCTATGGTGACTAGAGAGCTTAGATACAGCAGGTGGGTAGAGCTATGGTGACTAGAGAGCTTAGGTACAGCAGGTGGGTAGAGCTATGGTGACTAGAGAGCTTAGGTACAGCAGGTGTGTAGAGCTATGGTGACTAGAGAGCTCAGGTACAGCAGGTGGGTAGAGCTATGGTGACTAGAGAGCTTAGATACAGCTGGTGGGTAGAGCTATGGTGACTAGAGAGCTTAGGTACAGCTGGTAGGTAGAGCTATGGTGACTAGAGAGCTCAGGTACAGCAGGTGGGTAGAGCTATGGTGACTAGAGAGCTTAGGTACAGCTGGTAGGTAGAGCAATGGTGACTAGAGAGCTCATGTACAGCAGGTGGGTGGAGCTATGGTGACTAGAGAGCTCAGGTACAGCTGGTAGGTAGAGCTATGGTGACTAGAGAGCTCAGGTACAGCAGGTGGGTAGAGCTATGGTGACTAGAGAGCTTAGGTACAGCAGGTGTGTAGAGCTATGGTGACTAGAGAGCTCAGGTACAGCAGGAGGGTAGAGCTATGGTGACTAGAGAGCTTAGGTACAGCAGGTGGGTAGAGCTATGGTGACTAGAGAGCTCAGGTACAGCAGGTGGGTAGAGCTATGGTGACTAGAGAGCTCAGGTACAGCAGGTGGGTAGAGCTATGGTGACTAGAGAGCTCAGGTACAGCAGGTAGGTAGAGCTATGGTGACTAGAGAGCTTAGATACAGCAGGTAGGTAGAGCTATGGTGACTAGAGAGCTCAGGTACAGCAGGTGGGTAGAGCTATGGTGACTAGAGAGCTTAGGTACAGCAGGTGTGTAGAGCTATGGTGACTAGAGAGCTCAGGTACAGCAGGTAGGTAGAGCTATGGTGACTAGAGAGCTTAGGTACAGCAGGTGTGTAGAGCTATGGTGACTAGAGAGCTTAGATACAGCTGGTGGGTAGAGCTATGGTGACTAGAAAGCTCAGGTACAGCTGGTAGGTAGAGCTATGGTGACTAGAGAGCTCAGGTACAGCAGGTGGGTAGAGCTATGGTGACTAGAGAGCTTAGATACAGCAGGTGGGTAGAGCTATGGTGACTAGAGAGGTACAGCAGGTGGGTAGAGCTATGGTGACTAGAGAGCTTAGGTACAGCCGGTAGGTAGAGCTATGGTGACTAGAGAGCTCAGGTACAGCAGGTGGGTAGAGCTATGGTGACTAGAGAGCTCAGGTACAGCAGGTGGGTAGAGCTATGGTGACTAGAGAGCTCAGGTACAGCAGGTAGGTAGAGCTATGGTGACTAGAGAGCTTAGATACAGCAGGTAGGTAGAGCTATGGTGACTAGAGAGCTCAGGTACAGCAGGTGGGTAGAGCTATGGTGACTAGAGAGCTTAGGTACAGCAGGTGGGTAGAGCTATGGTGACTAGAAAGCTCAGGTACAGCTGGTAGGTAGAGCTATGGTGACTAGAGAGCTCAGGTACAGCAGGTGGGTAGAGCTATGGTGACTAGAGAGCTTAGCTACAGCAGGTGTGTAGAGCTATGGTGACTAGAGAGCTCAGGTACAGCAGGTAGGTAGAGCTATGGTGACTAGAGAGCTTAGGTACAGCAGGTGTGTAGAGCTATGGTGACTAGAGAGCTTAGATACAGCTGGTGGGTAGAGCTATGGTGACTAGAAAGCTCAGGTACAGCTGGTAGGTAGAGCTATGGTGACTAGAGAGCTCAGGTACAGCAGGTGGGTAGAGCTATGGTGACTAGAGAGCTTAGATACAGCAGGTGGGTAGAGCTATGGTGACTAGAGAGGTACAGCAGGTGGGTAGAGCTATGGTGACTAGAGAGCTTAGGTACAGCCGGTAGGTAGAGCTATGGTGACTACTACTAGGAATGGAATATACCAATATCGTCAGTTGTACAACTGAATTCCTTCAACTGAAATGTTTCCTCTGCATTTTACCCAACCCTGAGGTGCAGGGGGCAGCCCTAATCAGTTGCCTGTTTTGACTTCCACGGCACCCAGGGAGCATTTTAGGGTTAACTGTCTTGCTCAAGGACAGAACGACTAAGGTTTTTTCACCTTGATGGTGGGGGGGAATTTTTCTTCCCTTTATGTTACATAATGAGTTCTAATTCTTGTTTAATGCATAGATTTAAAGAAGCTTTTATTGTGAAATATAAGAAGTTGTGCATGAACCCATTGGCCACACTAACAAAGCTTTAGAGTCTCTCTGCAGAGATGGGAGTGTCGTGGACCGGCGTAGTGCGGTGAAAGCCATGTGCAGAGTCGTAGTATCCGTGTTCAACAAGGTTTATTAAGGACCAAAACAGAGTACGGCCAAAAAGGGACTAACTGGTTGAATATAAATAATATTGCGCATACAAAGCGACTTACAAAACATTCAAACAAAAGTTCTTCTCCAATACATCCAACACTCACCTCTATTTACCATGTGACATAAAACAATGCTAAGCACCAGTGAATACTACTAGCCCAAACTTTACAGCCCACTAACGAATTATTGAAAACAGCTGTGACAAAACGTAAACAATGAAGTGGTGCGTCAATGAAATGAAACCGTGTGGAAACAAAACTCACCACTCGTGACAGGGAGGAAGGACAAACATCTCTGTAGCACTTATACAGGCCTTTGTGGTCACTAGACATAAGTCACTCCTGAGTAGGGTTGCCAACTTTGTCACTATGAAATGAGGGACAAAAGGTGGGATGGTTTTGTGCGAAATTAGCCTACAGTTTATGATTTTTAGGCTACGTTTGCCGCTATTTTGTCAGTTTCCACAGTAGTTACCCCGAAGAATCCACAGATATTGCTTGCACCTTTAGCTAATGTGGCCTTCTTGTGCATTTCTGCGGAAGCATGTTTATTCAAGTCATTCTCACCTCCATGGGCAACTGAAAATTCCCTGCGACATAAAGTACAGAAGGCTTTTGTTGCGTCACTGCTGACGGGCTTAATCCATGTATTTTTTTCGTCCCAATTTTTATTGTAGCTGCACAGTCTATTATTTTTTGCAGTATTAAACATATTTGCTGTTTTATCCACATGCCAAATCGATTATAGACTGAACAACGTTCTTTATGTGTGTGTGTGGAATTGACCCTTCGCTAAGCCACGCCCTCCTTAGTTACTGTTGCTACGCCTGTCAAGCTTTCGAGCCTGGCACGTCTATTGCAGTGTGTATGCACCGGTGTCAGACATTCCCAATGAGATATTTAGTCATTTTTGGCGAACAGGTGAAATATCTGAAAGGGCAAGACAAAAGGGGCTCCAGTATGCATTCTAGGGATATATCCACGACATAATATGCAACCGATTAGAGAATAACGTCTTTAAAATTGAAGCTAAAGCCTAGGTCCCAGCGCAAGCAGCAGCTGCCTCATACGCTAACCATTCAAGTGGAAAACACACAAATTGAGAAACATCTATGTTCATGCACAACATGGTAAGTGAATATAATCTAACAAATCTGGTGGAATAAGCCATTTGCCAGTACGCATTATAGGGATATATCCACGACATAATATCTAAACCTAAAGCCTAGGTCCCAGCGCAAGCAGCAGCTGCATACGCTAACCATTCAAGAGGGAAACACACAAATTGAGGAACAGCTATGTTCATGCACAACAGGGTAAGTGAATATAATCTAATATTGTAAATCAAGCAGCTTATCCACAAATCTTGTGGAATAAGCCATTTGCTTGACCACTTTACAATGCTAACATTCTACCGCTTATATTTTAGCGCCCCAGGCTACTGCTTACATATCATCGGTAGTTGTCCCTAAAAAAGCAAATAAAAACCGTATGCGGAGACCAATATAAAGTATGTGTGTTCTGTAATACATCTCGCTGCCCAAATAAAGTGTACCTATAGTGAGCACATGACTACTGTTAATTAACTGATTAAGTTCGCATGCCAATCTTTTCCTTGGAGATCTCCGGCAAGCCCCCTAATACCGGGAGAGCCGCGATCGGAGGCTGGCTGTGTGATATGTGATTGGATGATGATGATAGGTCAGGTGTGAGGTGTCGCCCTGTCAGTGATCATTCTCAATCTCAAGAGTCGTCGTGATCAGATTCAGCACTGCTGATGTTGAATCAGTGGTTAGATCAGCGTAGTAGTCAAAAAACGGGACAAGTGAGGTCCCGTGCGGGACAAATTAATTAGGCTCAAAATTCGGGACGTCCCGCCTAATTCGGGACAGTTGGGAACCCTACTCCTTAGTAAAAGGCAGATGGGCTAGGGTTAGGGTTGGGGTTAGGGTTAACCCTCTATTGATATCTGAGACCATGAGGCACAAGATTTTCTGATTAAACTAAGGCCAAACTTTTTGAAGCGTGCTACGTCTTGCAAAAAAAAAACAAGAGTATGAAAGTATTGAATGAACCATGAATGGCTTGAGTCTAAAACATTAATATCAGTTTCAACCTGTCAATATAATCCCTTAAAACAGTAGTTATGTCTTATTGTTGTGAAGTATTATTATGTGAAAATAACTACCATGCCATTTTGTCACCCAGCTCATCAAAACGCACAACCTGCTGCCCAGCCGAAACTACATCTTCGGCTACCATCCCCATGGGATCTTCGCCTTTGGAGCTTTTTGTAACTTCGGAACAGAGGCCACTAGATTCTCAGAGAAGTTCCCGGGCATCAGGCCTTCTCTGGCCACACTGGAAGGAAACTTCAAAATGCCAGTGTTCAGAGAATATCTCATGTCTGGAGGTGAGATGGGTTCTATGGGTTTTGTATCTTTTAAATCCTCTTCTCACTGCATGTAAATTGATTGTAAATTTGAATCCACTCTAATCTGGCAGCACTGTGAGCTTTGTCCTATTGCACAGTCTGGATGAAACCTGTTTATGCTGATGTCACTGTTGTGTAGAGCTGCTTCTTTTGAAACCTTTACTGTAGGATTATTTACAGTATCTTAGTTTCAAAGGTTTCTTCTGGTCTTGTATCAGCCAGTATGGATTTCTTCCAAATAGACACTCTTGGCATAGAGATTTTTATAGTGGATACTGCATAAATTCATCAAATACAAAAGTTTCTAATTCCCCTTTAATATTATTTTCCCTTTTTTAAATGTTTTATTTAATGATTCCCTCTCTCTCTCAACCCATTTATTCAGTCCCACCCCTCTATTCAGTCCCACCCCTCTATTCAGTCCCACCCCTCTATTCAGTCCCAACCCTCTATTCAGTCCCACCCCTCTATTCAGTCCCACCCCTCTATTCAGTCCCACCCCTCTATTCAGTCCCACCCCTCTATTCAGTCTCAACCCTCTATTCAGTCCCACCCCTCTATTCAGTCCCACCCCTCTATTCAGTCCCACCCCTCTATTCAGTCCCACCCCTCTATTCAGTCCCACCCCTCTATTCAGTCCCACCCCTCTATTCAGTCCCACCCCTCTATTCAGTCCCACCCCTCTATTCAGTCCCACCCCTCTATTCAGTCCCAACCCTCTATTCAGTCCCAACCCTCTATTCAGTCCCACCCCTCTATTCAGTCCCACCCCTCTATTCAGTCTCACCCCTCTTCAGTCCCACCCCTCTATTCAGTCCCACCCCTCTATTCAGTCCCACCCCTCCATTCAGTCCCACCCCTCTATTCAGTCCCAACCCTCTATTCAGTCCCACCCCTCTATTCAGTCCCACCCCTCTATTCAGTCCCACCCCTCCATTCAGTCCCACCCCTCTATTCAGTCCCACCCCTCCATTCAGTCCCACCCCTCTATTCAGTCTCACCCCTCTTCAGTCCCACCCCTCTATTCAGTCCCACCCCTCTATTCAGTCCCAACCCTCTATTCAGTCCCACCCCTCTATTCAGTCCCACCCCTCTATTCAGTCCCACCCCTCTATTCAGTCCCACCCCTCCATTCAGTCCCACCCCTCTATTCAGTCCCAACCCTCTATTCAGTCCCACCCCTCCATTCAGTCCCACCCCTCTATTCAGTCCCACCCTCTTCAGTCCCACCCCTCTATTCAGTCCCAACCCTCTATTCAGTCCCAACCCTCTATTCAGTCCCACCCCTCTATTCAGTCCCACCCCTCTATTCAGTCCCACCCCTCTATTCAGTCCCAACCCTCTATTCAGTCCCACCCCTCTATTCAGTCCCACCCCTCTATTCAGTCCCACCCCTCTATTCAGTCCCACCCCTCTATTCAGTCCCACCCCTCTATAAATAAACAGTTTTTGATCTTTGCAGTATTCCGAAGATGGAAAAATGCTGTCCTTGAAATATATTTTTTCTGTAATAATGAGCATTTCAGTTTTATCTGAATTCACGAGCAAGACATTTTCTGCCATCCACTTTTTGATGTCTGAAACACATGCTTCCATAGTAGCTAACCTAGAAATATACAGCTGTGTGTCATCAACATAACAGTGAAAATTACAATTATGGTTTTGGATGACATCACCCAGAGTTTTAGGACCCAAAGTGGTCCTAAAACTGGGCCTTGAGGAACACCAAAGCATACCTTTGTTTGTATGGATGGCTTATCCTCTGACAAATCAAATCAGATATATAATATCTAAACCAGTTGAGAACATTTCCTCATAGCCCAACATGGGTCTCCAATCAGCAATGGGAGAGATGCAGAACCTTTATTCGAAGGCACTAAAGGAATTTGCCACCTTAACTAGTGCTGTCTCAGTAGTATTATGGGCTCTAAAACCGGACTGGAGGATTTTATAAATAGTATTTGTTTTCAGGAAGGCAGTATGTTGTAGTGAGACAGATTTTTCTACGGTTTTTGATAGGACCGGGAGATTTGGCACTGTCCCGGGGATAGGGAGCAATTTATTATATTCAACATTGGTGGACCAAGCACAGGAAGTAACTCTTTAAATAATTTAGTTGGAAGTGGGTCTAGTTGACAATTGGTTGACTTCAAACTCATTATTATTTTTGTAAATGTTTCAAGAGACATAGGTACAAAAGATTCAAGGGTCGCCATTGGCATTAGGTCAGGGCAGCTCTGTGACCATTTCATTTGTTTTCTAATGGTGATTATTTTTTCATCGAAGTAGTTCATATTCATCACAGCTAAAGTGAAGACCCACTTCATTGGTTGAACATTGCTTTTTAGTAAGTTTTGCAACTGTGTCAAAAAGGCATTTTTGATTATTTTTGTTTGTCTCGATCAGATTAGATAAACAGGTTGTTCGTGCATATATAAGTGCTTTCCGGTATTGCACAGTATTAACAATCCAGGCTAAATACTTCAAACCTGGTGGAGCCCCACATCCGCTCCTATTTTCTGGAGGCTTGGTTAAGTGCTCTAGTAGTGTCTGTGTACCAGGGAGCAAGTTTATGTTGCGTGTTGCTTTTGTTTTTAGTGGTGCCATTCAAAACAGCAAGTGCTCACCATAAAAGTACCGTGTGGAACACAAAGCTCACACACTCGTGAGACTGGGAGTGCATCAAGAAAAGTATTAGTAGTCTTAGAGTTTATACAACGGGTCTTAAATATCCCTACCTGGGGGGCAAAAGTGACACCTGTTGTGATGCTAAATGTGATAAGGTTATGGTCCGAAAACCAGGAGTCTGAGGAAAGATAGTTAGATCAAGTACATTTATTCCCTTTAATAACATTACATCTAAAGTATGATTGTGACAATGTGTAGGTCCTGAGACATGTGGACAAACCCTTCAAATTCAATTAAGGCTTCAAAAGCCCTTTGAAGAGGGTCACAATGTGTCTGGCCCAGGAGGCCTGTAAATAGTAGCACCTTGGTTTGTCCTCATGAGTAAAACGACTGACAAAAGAATGAAACCCAGTGATATGTTTTAGTGAAAATGTATACTGTGTAGCAAAAATATTTGCAACCCCCCCCCCCCCTTTACGGGATGCACAAGGCAGACTGGTGGTCTCTGTCACATTAATAGCTCAATATATAGGCTATACACTGGTCTCTGTCACATTAGTAGCTCAATATATAGGCTATACACTGGTCTCTGTCACATCAATAGCTCAATATATCGGCTATACACTGGTCTCTGTCACATCAATAGCTCAATATATCGGCTATACACTGGTCTCTGTCACATTAATAGCTCAATATATCGGCTATACACTGGTCTCTGTCACATTAATAGCTCAATATATAGGCTACACACTGGTCTCGGTCACATTAATAGCTCAATATATAGGCTATACACTGGTTTCTGTCACATTAATAGCTCAATCTATAGGCTACACACTGGTCTCTGTCACATTAATAGCTCAATATATAGGCTATACACTGGTTTCTGTCACATTAATAGCTCAATATATAGGATATACACTGGTCCCTGTCACATTAATAGCTCAATATATAGGCTATACACTGGTCTCTGTCACATCAATAGCTCAATATATCAGCTATACACTGGTCTCTGTCACATTAATAGCTCAATCTATAGGCTATACACTGGTCCCTGTCACATTAATAGCTCAATATATAGGCTACACACTGGTCTCTGTCACATCAATAGCTCAATATATCAGCTATACACTGGTTTCTGTCACATTAATAGCTCAATATATAGGATATACACTGGTCCCTGTCACATTAATAGCTCAATATATAGGCTATACACTGGTCTCTGTCACATCAATAGCTCAATATATCAGCTATACACTGGTCTCTGTCACATTAATAGCTCAATATATAGGATATACACTGGTCCCTGTCACATTAATAGCTCAATATATAGGATATACAATGGTCTCTGTCACATTAATAGCTCAATATATAGGCTACACACTGGTCTCTGTCACATTAATATCTCAATATATCGGCTATACACTGGTCTCTGTCACATTAATAGCTCAATCTATAGGCTATACACTGGTCCCTGTCACATTAATAGCTCAATATATAGGCTACACACTGGTCTCTGTCACATTAATAGCTCAATATATAGGCTATACACTGGTTTCTGTCACATTAATAGCTCAATATATAGGCTATACACTGGTCTCTGTCACATTAATAGCTCAATATATAGGATATACACTGGTCTCTGTCAGATTAATAGCTCAATATATAGGATATACACTGGTCCCTGTCACATTAATAGCTCAATATATAGGCTACACACTGGTCTCGGTCACATTAATATCTCAATATATCGGCTATACACTGGTCTCTGTCACATTAATAGCTCAATATATAGGATATACACTGGTCTCTGTCACATTAATAGCTCAATATATCGGCTATACACTGGTCTCTGTCACATTAGTAGCTCAATATATAGGCTATACACTGGTCTCTGTCACATTAATAGCTCAATATATAGGATATACACTGGTCTCTGTCACATTAATAGCTCAATATATAGGATATACACTGGTCTCTGTCACATTAATAGCTCAAAATATAGGCTATACACTGGTCTCTGTCACATTAATAGCTGAAATTATAGGCTATACACTGGTCTCTGTCACATTAAACCACAGGCATGTTAGTACAGTTTCATGCTAATTTTAGATGGGACATACTGTTTGCTCCGGGGTTTTACCGGTCAGTGACTCATGGTTTCTTCATAGGTGGTTGAACCAACTTGGGTTCAATTTGGGTTCAACATCAGACAAGAGGCGGCAGGTTTTCTAGGAACATATTCCATGGAAGATTACTCTTTTATTGATTAATTAATACATACATTAAGCCATGTAATTTTTTATAGTCTTTGTTCTATTAAATCTGATAAACATGAGTTAAAAAAGGTAAAAGTAAAATTAGAGTTCTTTTGTCTTTATTTCATTGAATGTGGCCTTGATTTGCATTTTTTGGCAGGTTGAGCATTCAGGTGCATAAACAAACCAAATGGGACGTTTGAAAAGAACCAGACTAGAGTTGATGAATCAAGTTAATGGATCTTTTGTTTTGTTTTCAGAAACATGCTTGTCATAGCAAATATCCTGCTGATATAAATTATACAACTATGGCTCTGGTTAGCAGTAATCAGGGGATATAACTACTGGCTAGCAGTAATCAGGGAATATAACTACTGGCTAGCAGTAATCAGGGGATATAACTACTGGCTAGCAGTAATCAGGGAATATAACTACTGGCTAGCAGTAATCAGGGGATATAACTACTGGTTAGCAGTAATCAGGGGATATAACTACTGGCTCTGGTTAGCAGTAATCAGGGGATATAACTACTGGTTAGCAGTAATCAGGGGATATAACTACTGGTTAGCAGTAATCAGGGGATATAACTACTGGTTAGCAGTAATCAGGGGATATAACTACTGGCTTTGGCTAGCAGTAATCAGGGGATATAACTACTGGCTCTGGTTAGCAGTAATCAGGGGATATAACTACTGGTTAGCAGTAATCAGGGGATATAACTACTGGTTAGCAGTAATCAGGGGATATAACTACTGGCTTTGGCTAGCAGTAATCAGGGGATATAACTACTGGCTCTGGTTAGCAGTAATCAGGGGATATAACTACTGGTTAGCAGTAATCAGGGGATATAACTACTGGTTAGCAGTAATCAGGGGATATAACTACTGGCTCTGGTTAGCAGTAATCAGGGGATATAACTACTGGCTCTGGTTAGCAGTAATCAGGGGATATAACTACTGGTTAGCAGTAATCAGGGGATATAACTACTGGCTCTGGTTAGCAGTAATCAGGGGATATAACTATGGCTCTGGTTAGCAGTAATCAGGGGATATAACTACTGGCTCTGGTTAGCAGTAATCAGGGGATACAACTACTGGTTAGCAGTAATCAGGGGATATAACTATGGCTCTGGTTAGCAGTAATCAGGGGATATAACTACTGGTTAGCAGAAATCAGGGGATATAACTATGGCTCTGGTTAGCAGTAATCAGGGGATATAACTACTGGTTAGCAGTAATCAGGGGATATGGCTCTGGTTAGCAGTAATCAGGGGATATAACTACTGGTTAGCAGTAATCAGGGGATATAACTACTGGCTCTGGTTAGCAGTAATCAGGGGATATAACTACTGGCTCTGGTTAGCAGTAATCAGGGGATATAACTACTGGTTAGCAGTAATCAGGGGATATAACTATGGCTCTGGTTAGCAGTAATCAGGGGATATAACTACTGGTTAGCAGTAATCAGGGGATATAACTACTGGCTCTGGCTAGCAGTAATCAGGGGATATAACTACTGGTTAGCAGTAATCAGGGGATATAACTACTGGTTAGCAGTAATCAGGGGATATAACTATGGCTCTGGTTAGCAGTAATCAGGGGATATAACTACTGGTTAGCAGTAATCAGGGGATATAACTACTGGCTCTGGTTAGCAGTAATCAGGGGATATAACTACTGGTTAGCAGTAATCAGGGGATATAACTACTGGCTCTGGTTAGCAGTAATCAGGGGATATAACTACTGGCTCTGGTTAGCAGTAATCAGGGGATATAACTACTGGTTAGCAGTAATCAGTCGATATAACTACTGGTTAGCAGTAATCAGGGGATATAACTACTGGTTAGCAGTAATCAGGGGATATAACTACTGGTTAGCAGTAATCAGGGGATATAACTATGGCTCTGGTTAGCAGTAATCAGGGGATATAACTACTGGCTCTGGTTAGCAGTAATCAGGGGATATAACTACTGGTTAGCAGTAATCAGGGGATATAACTACTGGCTCTGGCTAGCAGTAATCAGGGGATATAACTACTGGCTCTGGTTAGCAGTAATCAGGGGATATAACTACTGGTTAGCAGTAATCAGGGGATATAACTACTGGTTAGCAGTAATCAGGGGATATAACTACTGGTTAGCAGTAATCAGGGGATATAACTACTGGTTAGCAGTAATCAGGGGATATAACTACTGGCTTTGGCTAGCAGTAATCAGGGGATATAACTACTGGCTCTGGTTAGCAGTAATCAGGGGATATAACTACTGGTTAGCAGTAATCAGGGGATATAACTACTGGTTAGCAGTAATCAGGGGATATAACTACTGGCTCTGGTTAGCAGTAATCAGGGGATATAACTACTGGCTCTGGTTAGCAGTAATCAGGGGATATAACTACTGGTTAGCAGTAATCAGGGGATATAACTACTGGCTCTGGTTAGCAGTAATCAGGGGATATAACTATGGCTCTGGTTAGCAGTAATCAGGGGATATAACTACTGGCTCTGGTTAGCAGTAATCAGGGGATATAACTACTGGTTAGCAGTAATCAGGGGATATAACTATGGCTCTGGTTAGCAGTAATCAGGGGATATAACTACTGGTTAGCAGTAATCAGTCGATATAACTACTGGTTAGCAGTAATCAGGGGATATAACTATGGCTCTGGTTAGCAGTAATCAGGGGATATAACTACTGGTTAGCAGTAATCAGGGGATATAACTACTGGCTCTGGTTAGCAGTAATCAGGGGATATAACTACTGGCTCTGGTTAGCAGTAATCAGGGGATATAACTACTGGCTCTGGTTAGCAGTAATCAGGGGATATAACTACTGGTTAGCAGTAATCAGGGGATATAACTATGGCTCTGGTTAGCAGTAATCAGGGGATATAACTACTGGTTAGCAGTAATCAGGGAATATAACTATGGCTCTGGTTAGCAGTAATCAGGGGATATAACTACTGGTTAGCAGTAATCAGGGGATATAACTACTGGTTAGCAGTAATCAGGGGATATAACTATGGCTCTGGTTAGCAGTAATCAGGGGATATAACTACTGGTTAGCAGTAATCAGGGAATATAACTATGGCTCTGGTTAGCAGTAATCAGGGGATATAACTACTGGTTAGCAGTAATCAGGGGATATAACTACTGGTTAGCAGTAATCAGGGGATATAACTATGGCTCTGGTTAGCAGTAATCAGGGGATATAACTACTGGTTAGCAGTAATCAGGGGATATAACTACTGGCTCTGGTTAGCAGTAATCAGGGGATATAACTTCTGGTTAGCAGTAATCAGGGGATATAACTACTGGTTAGCAGTAATCAGGGGATATAACTACTGGCTCTGGTTAGCAGTAATCAGGGGATATAACTACTGGCTCTGGTTAGCAGTAATCAGGGGATATAACTACTGGTTAGCAGTAATCAGGGGATATAACTACTGGCTCTGGTTAGCAGTAATCAGGGGATATAACTACTGGCTAGCAGTAATCAGGGGATATAACTACTGGCTCTGGTTAGCAGTAATCAGGGGATATAACTATGGCTCTGGTTAGCAGTAATCAGGGGATATAACTACTGGCTCTGGTTAGCAGTAATCAGGGGATATAACTACTGGTTAGCAGTAATCAGGGGATATAACTACTGGCTCTGGTTAGCAGTAATCAGGGGATATAACTACTGGTTAGCAGTAATCAGGGGATATAACTATGGCTCTGGTTAGCAGTAATCAGGGGATATAACTACTGGTTAGCAGTAATCAGGGGATATAACTATGGCTCTGGTTAGCAGTAATCAGGGGATATAACTACTGGTTAGCAGTAATCAGGGGATATAACTATGGCTCTGGTTAGCAGTAATCAGGGGATATAACTACTGGTTAGCAGTAATCAGGGGATATAACTACTGGCTCTGGTTAGCAGTAATCAGGGGATATAACTACTGGTTAGCAGTAATCAGGGGATATAACTATGGCTCTGGTTAGCAGTAATCAGGGGATATAACTACTGGTTAGCAGTAATCAGGGGATATAACTACTGGTTAGCAGTAATCAGGGGATATAACTATGGCTCTGGTTAGCAGTAATCAGGGGATATAACTACTGGTTAGCAGTAATCAGGGGATATAACTATGGCTCTGGTTAGCAGTAATCAGGGGATATAACTACTGGCTCTGGTTAGCAGTAATCAGGGGATATAACTATGGCTCTGGTTAGCAGTAATCAGGGGATATAACTACTGGCTCTGGTTAGCAGTAATCAGGGGATATAACTACTGGTTAGCAGTAATCAGGGGATATAACTATGGCTCTGGTTAGCAGTAATCAGGGGATATAACTACTGGTTAGCAGTAATCAGGGGATATAACTATGGCTCTGGTTAGCAGTAATCAGGGGATATAACTACTGGTTAGCAGTAATCAGGGGATATAACTACTGGTTAGCAGTAATCAGGGGATATAACTATGGCTCTGGTTAGCAGTAATCAGGGGATATAACTACTGGTTAGCAGTAATCAGGGGATATAACTACTGGCTCTGGTTAGCAGTAATCAGGGGATATAACTACTGGCTCTGGTTAGCAGTAATCAGGGGATATAACTACTGGTTAGCAGTAATCAGGGGATATAACTACTGGTTAGCAGTAATCAGGGGATATAACTACTGGCTCTGGTTAGCAGTAATCAGGGGATATAACTACTGGTTAGCAGTAATCAGGGGATATAACTATGGCTCTGGTTAGCAGTAATCAGGGGATATAACTACTGGTTAGCAGTAATCAGGGGATATAACTACTGGCTCTGGTTAGCAGTAATCAGGGGATATAACTACTGGTTAGCAGTAATCAGGGGATATAACTACTGGTTAGCAGTATCAGGGGATATAACTACTGGTTAGCAGTAATCAGGGGATATAACTACTGGTTAGCAGTAATCAGGGGATATAACTACTGGTTAGCAGTAATCAGGGGATATAACTACTGGTTAGCAGTAATCAGGGGATATAACTACTAGTTAGCAGTAATCAGGGGATATAACTACTGGTTAGCAGTATCAGGGGATATAACTACTGGTTAGCAGTAATCAGGGGATATAACTACTGGTTAGCAGTAATCAGGGGATATAACTACTGGTTAGCAGTAATCAGGGGATATAACTACTAGTTAGCAGTAATCAGGGGATATAACTACTGGTTAGCAGTAATCAGGGGATATAACTACTGGTTAGCAGTAATCAGGGGATATAACTACTGGCTCTGGTTAGCAGTAATCAGGGGATATAACTACTGGCTCTGGTTAGCAGTAATCAGGGGATATAACTACTGGCTAGCAGTAATCAGGGGATATAACTACTAGTTAGCAGTAATCAGGGGATATAACTACTGGTTAGCAGTAATCAGGGGATATAACTACTGGTTAGCAGTAATCAGGGGATATATCAAACGAGAATCGAGTCACTGTGGTGACAGTGTGCTGTTTATGTATAAGTAAACTATAAAACTTTGATAGCTATGTCAAAGGGTTTCCTGCTGCTCCTTCTGTGTGAACATGCATTTTATTATAGTCTTTCTATCCCCAATACAGAGCAGGTTATTTGTGAAAATGTTATGACGTCACCAAGTTAGTTTGGAGGATGGAGATGTGATCTTGTTTAGAGAATGTAAGCTCTTTATTCCAAACATCTTAAGGATCTCTACATTGTACATAACTACTATCTGTCCTCCATTCTCCCTCATATGTCAGGTATCTGTCCAGTGAACCGAAACTCTATTGACTACCTCCTCTCTCAAAATGGAACTGGAAACGCAGTGGTCATCGTTGTTGGAGGCGCGGCAGAATCTTTGAACTGTGCACCAGGCATTAATTGTGTCACTCTGAAGAACCGAAAGGGCTTTGTGAGGTTGGCCCTCCAGAAAGGGTGAGTTCCAAATACCTCACCTCATCATCACATACTTCCTAGTACATACTTTGGATGCATTGATCCAATATTTAGTCCTGGGATCGATCCAATACTGAACAAACACTAGATAGGATATCGCCTAAATATGAAAATTTGCATTAACAGCTTAGTTGTTTAACAAATTTTAACGGATTAGGATATACTGTACTAGGTTCTGGTATAGAGCAATCCCTAGGACATACTGTACTAGGTTCTGGTATAGAGCCATCCCTAGGACATACTGTACTAGGTTCTGGTATAGAGCCATCCCTAGGACATGCTGTACTAGGTTCTGGTATAGAGCCATCCCTAGGACATGCTGTACTAGGTTCTGGTATAGAGCCAACCCCTAGGACATACTGTACTAGGTTCTGGTATAGAGCCATCCCCAGGACATACTGTACTAGGTTCTGGTATTGAGCCATCCCTAGGACATACTGTACTAGGTTCTGGTATAGAGCCATCCCTAGGACATACTGTACTAGGTTCTGGTATAGAGCCATCCCTAGGACATGCTGTACTAGGTTCTGGTATAGAGCCATCCCTAGGACATACTGTACTAGGTTCTGGTATAGAGCCATCCCTAGGACATACTGTACTAGGTTCTGGTATAGAGCCATCCCTAGGACATACTGTACTAGGTTCTGGTATAGAGCCAACCCCTAGGACATACTGTACTAGGTTCTGGTATAGAGCCATCCCCAGGACATACTGTACTAGGTTCTGGTATTGAGCCATCCCCAGAACATACTGTACTAGGTTCTGGTATAGAGCCATCCCTAGAACATACTGTACTAGGTTCTGGTATAGAGCCATCCCTAGGACATACTGTACTAGGTTCTGGTATAGAACCATCCCTAGGACATACTGTACTAGGTTCTGGTATAGAGCCATCCCTAGGACATACTGTACTAGGTTCTGGTATAGAACCATCCCTAGGACATACTGTACTAGGTTCTGGTATAGAGCCATCCCTAGGACATACTGTACTAGGTTCTGGTATAGAGCCATCCCTAGGACATACTGTACTAGGTTCTGGTATAGAGCCATCCCCAGGACATACTGTACTAGGTTCTGGTATAGAGCCATCCCTAGGACATACTGTACTAGGTTCTGGTATAGAGCCATCCCTAGGACATGCTGTACTAGGTTCTGGTATAGAGCCATCCCCAGGACATACTGTACTAGGTTCTGGTATAGAGCCATCCCCAGGACATACTGTACTAGGTTCTGGTATTGAGCCATCCCTAGAACATACTGTACTAGGTTCTGGTATAGAGCCATCCCTAGGACATACTGTACTAGGTTCTGGTATAGAGCCATCCCTAGGACATACTGTACTAGGTTCTGGTATAGAGCCATCCCCAGGACATACTGTACTAGGTTCTGGTATTGAGCCATCCCCAGGACATACTGTACTAGGTTCTGGTATAGAGCCATCCCTAGGACATACTGTACTAGGTTCTGGTATAGAGCCATCCCTAGGACATACTGTACTAGGTTCTGGTATAGAGCCATCCCTAGGACATACTGTACTAGGTTCTGGTATAGAGCCATCCCCAGGACATACTGTACTAGGTTCTGGTATAGAGCCATCCCCAGGACATACTGTACTAGGTTCTGGTATAGAGCCATCCCCAGGACATACTGTACTAGGTTCTGGTATTGAGCCATCCCTAGAACATACTGTACTAGGTTCTGGTATAGAGCCATCCCTAGGACATACTGTACTAGGTTCTGGTATTGAGCCATCCCTAGAACATACTGTACTAGGTTCTGGTATAGAGCCATTCCTAGGACATACTGTACTAGGTATTGGTATAGAGCCATCCCCAGGACATACTGTACTAGGTTCTGGTATAGAGCCATCCCTAGGACATACTGTACTAGGTTCTGGTATAGAGCCATCCCCAGGACATACTGTACTAGGTTCTGGTATAGAGCCATCCCTAGGACATACTGTACTAGGTTCTGGTATAGAGCCAACCCCTAGGACATACTGTACTAGGTTCTGGTATAGAGCCATCCCCAGGACATACTGTACTAGGTTCTGGTATTGAGCCATCCCCAGGACATACTGTACTAGGTTCTGGTATTGAGCCATCCCCAGGACATACTGTACTAGGTTCTGGTATAGAGCCATCCCTAGGACATACTGTACTAGGTTCTGGTATTGAGCCATCCCCAGGACATACTGTACTAGGTTCTGGTATTGAGCCATCCCTAGGACATACTGTACTAGGTTCTGGTATAGAGCCATCCCCAGGACATACTGTACTAGGTTCTGGTATAGAGCCATCCCTAGGACATACTGTACTAGGTTCTGGTATTGAGCCATCCCCAGGACATACTGTACTAGGTTCTGGTATTGAGCCATCCCTAGGACATACTGTACTAGGTTCTGGTATAGAGCCATCCCTAGGACATGCTGTACTAGGTTCTGGTATAGAGCCATCCCCAGGACATACTGTACTAGGTTCTGGTATAGAGCCATCCCTAGAACATACTGTACTAGGTTCTGGTATAGAGCCATCCCTAGGACATACTGTACTAGGTTCTGGTATAGAGCCATCCCTAGGACATACTGTACTAGGTTCTGGTATTGAGCCATCCCCAGGACATACTGTACTAGGTTCTGGTATTGAGCCATCCCTAGGACATACTGTACTAGGTTCTGGTATTGAGCCATCCCTAGGACATACTGTACTAGGTATTGGTATAGAGCCATCCCTAAGACATACTGTACTAGGTATTGGTATAGAGCCAACCCCTAGGACATACTGTACTAGGAATGTGTGGCTCACTGATTGTAAAAATGCAAATATCATCCATAAATCAGGGTTTAGGGGCCCAGGCATATATCTGTTTAGGGGCCCCAGGCATATATCTGTTTAGGGGCCCAGGCACATATCTGTTTAGGGGCCCCAGGCATATATCTGTTTAGGGGCCCCAGGCATATATCTGTTTAGGGGCCCCAGGCATATATCTGTTTAGGGGCCCAGGCATATATCTGTTTAGGGGCCCCAGGCATATATCTGTTTAGGGGCCCAGGCACATATCTGTTTAGGGGCCCCAGGCATATATTTGTTTAGGGGCCCCAGGCATATATCTGTTTAGGGGCCCCAGGCATATATCTGTTTAGGGGCCCCAGGCATATATCTGTTTAGGGGCCCCAGGCATATATCTGTTTAGGGGCCCCAGGCATATATCTGTTTAGGGGCCCCATGCATATATCTGTTTAGGGGCCCCAGGCATATATCTGTTTAGGGGCCCCATGCATATATCTGTTTAGGGGCCCCAGGCATATAACTGTTTAGGGGCCCCAGGCATATATCTGTTTAGGGGCCCCAGGCATATATCTGTTTAGGGGCCCCATGCATATAACTGTTTAGGGGCCCAGGCATATATCTGTTTAGGGGCCCCAGGCATATATCTGTTTAGGGGCCCCAGGCATATATCTGTTTAGGGGCTCAATGCATATATCTGTTTAACACATCAAACACATCATAGCACATTAATCAGATATAATAATTATATGTTTCATTTATATAGCGCCTTTCCAGGGCTCAAGGACACTTTACAATTTAGCACAGACAACAATAGGCAGTAATAGCAAACATTACCACCAAGAGTACACAGAAGCACAATAACAGACGGTACAAATTTACAAATAACATTCGGAAAATAAATGGGTTTTGAGTAGGGTTTTAAATTCGGATACAGTACAGACATTACGGAGTGATTGAGGGAGAGTTCCACAGATATCCGCTGGTAGACATTATGGTATCTAAAGAGGAACATTAAAGTCTAATATAAACCCTCTCTCTGTCAGGTCTGACCTGGTTCCGGTCTACTCCTTTGGGGAGAACAATGTGTACAAGCAGGTCATCTTCAAGGAGGGAACCTGGTGGCGCCTGGCTCAGAGGAAGCTGCAGAAGATTCTGGGGTTTGCTCCCTGTCTGTTCCATGGTGTTGGACTCTTTTGTTCCGACACCTGGGGAATGGTTCCGTACAATAAACCCATCACTACTGTCGGTGAGTTCATCCAGAACATTCTGTCAGAAATCTGTAAGGCCATGATCTGTAAAGCCATGATCTGTAAGGCCATGATCTGTAAAGCCATGATCTGTAAAGCCATGATCTGTAAGGCCATGATCTGTCAGGCCATGATATGTCAGGCCATGATCTGTAAGGCCATGATCTGTAAGGCCATGATCTGTAAAGCCATGATCTGTAAAGCCATGATCTGTAAGGCCATGATCTGTAAGGCCATGATCTGTAAGGCCATGATCTGTAAGGCCATGATCTGTAAAGCCATGATCTGTAAGGCCATGATCTGTAAGGCCATGATCTGTAAGGCCATGATCTGTAAAGCCATGATCTGTAAAGCCATGATCTGTAAAGCCATGATCTGTAAAGCCATGATCTGTAAAGCCATGATCTGTAAAGCCATGATCTGTAAAGCCATGATCTGTCAGGCCATGATCTGTAAAGCCATGATCTGTACGGCCATGATCTGTAAAGCCATGATCTGTAAGGCCATGATCTGTAAGGCCATGATCTGTAAAGCCATGATCTGTAAGGTCATGATCTGTAAGGTCATGATCTGTACGGCAATGATCTGTAAGGCCATGATCTGTAAAGCCATGATCTGTAAAGCCATGATCTGTAAGGCCATGATCTGTAAGGCCATGATCTGTAAAGCCATGATCTGTAAGGCCATGATCTGTAAAGCCATGATCTGTAAGGCCATGATCTGTAAGGCCATGATCTGTAAAGCCATGATCTGTAAAGCCATGATCTGTAAGGCCATGATCTGTAAGGCCATGATCTGTAAAGCCATGATCTGTAAGGCCATGATCTGTAAGGCCATGATCTGTAAAGCCATGATCTGTAAGGCCATGATCTGTAAAGCCATGATCTGTAAAGCCATGATCTGTAAGGCCATGATCTGTACGGCAATGATCTGTAAGGCCATGATCTGTAAAGCCATGATCTGTAAGGCCATGATCTGTAAGGCCATGATCTGTAAAGCCATGATCTGTAAAGCCATGATCTGTAAGGCCATGATCTGTAAGGCCATGATCTGTAAGGCCATGATCTGTAAAGCCATGATCTGTAAAGCCATGATCTGTAAGGCCATGATCTGTAAGGCCATGATCTGTAAGGCCATGATCTGTAAGGCCATGATCTGTAAAGCCATGATCTGTAAAGCCATGATCTGTAAAGCCATGATCTGTAAAGCCATGATCTGTAAGGCCATGATCTGTAAGGCCATGATCTGTAAGGCCATGATCTGTCAGCCACGAGCAATTGGTTTATCTGTCAAAATGTAACACCGTACTGGTTATGTAGTTCTGGTTACTATGCATCAGTTATAGCTATAACTTGTGTGTTACCCTGTTAACACAACCATCCATGCAGTCAATATTTACTTTTCCCTGCATCACTCGACGCATCGACAGATTATTCATGTTTAACTCGTAAACTTATCAATTTGTGAATATATTTCGAAGCAGATTTTGTGGACATTGACTTTTCCACTTTGATTTCTCTTAGTGGGAGAACCAATCACTGTACCAAAGATTGATCAGCCTCCCCAGGAGCTGGTGGACCAATACCATGCCATGTACATCAGGTCCCTCAAGACTCTCTTTGACAACTATAAGACCCGCTTCGGCCTAAAGAAGAGTGACATCCTGCACATCCAATGAGAAAAGAGAGGGACCTTTTGGAACCTAAGAACTACGAGGAGTGTGGCAACTGTTTATTTAGCCTTGCCCCCTCCCTTCACCTACCTGGCTCTGAACTTCTCAGAACTCAATTTATATACGTAATATGTGTCTGTATGTCAACTCACCGCTCTCTGCATTATCCTGTAAACAAAACTCATGTCCCTCCTCCACTCAGGGTGAAAGTAAAAGGTTTGAACTTTCTTTATAATTCTGCCCTGGATCTTCCACTAGAAGGTTGCATAAAACAATCACTGTGATCAGTTTTCAAATCGTTTATCTCCTCAATATATTGTGCCTAAGAACAGCTTTTTGCTCTGGTAAATTGGCAATAACCACATCTCTTGGTGCCTTATTGCTTAAACAAAGGATTGCCATACTTTTTTGTTTCTGTTACCATCACAATACAATTTCACACAAACTGCAGGACAGCAGTGCTTAGTGAAATAGTCAGTAATTATTTAATGCCAATATTAAAAAGTTGAGACATTCTTACACAAAAACATAAACATCATATTGCACAAACACAAGCCATTATTTATATATATAAAGTTTATAGGAAATTACACTGTATAAATGATTTATAATATAGAAATGGTTATCAGGTGGCTGAACTCAAACCTTTGACTGGAAGAATAGCATACATTTTATGATCAAACTAAATGTAACTAATTGTTAATGTGCTCCAGAACTGCAACAACAAAACAACATATACAGTAATATTCTCATGCCCACGCAAGGCCAACTCAATAGCCCCACAAAACACTTCACACAATCGATAATTTTGGATAAAATGTGCCTGTTTTTAGCCTTCCTGTCTGGTGTACCAGCTACAGGCGAAGCCGCGGATCTACTGCTTCCCTATACAGCTTCAGGGAACAGCTTGGGGCGCTTGGATTCGATTTAAGAACGCTGATTGGCTAAATTTTATGTCAATCATTCATATCTTAAATTAGCAATTGGCTTAACTGCTACATAGACCCGCCTCCCTGGGACTTTTTGCAATCGTTATTTAGAACTTGTCACTGTAATGTTTCCATGGTGACGCGTCATTGCTTGTCACGTGACACAGCGCAACTACAACACAGCGCTGGGTTAATGATGATGTTTATTTCTGTATCTAAACTGCATTGCATGTTTTATTTTGTGCAAATAAAACTTCTAGCAGTTCTTGTTTTTTCAGAACATTTTAACCAAATGCTTTCAAAAAGTGGTGGGGACAAAATCATTTCAAATAGTGGTGGCCTGGTGGGGACATATCCCCAGCGTCCCCAGTGTAAATGACGCAACTGTTTATAGCATCAGTATCACTATATATATACCAGGGTAGCTGTTATAAAGCTGTTTATAGCATCAGTATCACTATATATACCAGGGTAGCAGTTGGACAGCTGTTTATAGCATCAGTATCACTATATATACCAGGGTAGCAGTTAGACAGCTGTTTATAGCATCAGTATCACTACATATACCAGGGTAGCAGTTAGACAGATGTTTATAGCATCAGTATCACTATATATATACCAGGGTAGCAGTTAGACAGCTGTTTATAGCATCAGTATCACTATATATATACCAGGGTAGCAGTTAGACAGCTGTTTATAGCATCAGTATCAATATATATATACCAGGGTAGCAGTTAGACAGCTGTTTATAGCATCAGTATCACTATATATATACCAGGGTAGCAGTTAGACAGCTGTTTATAGCATCAGTATCACTATATATACCAGGGTAGCAGTTAGACAGCTGTTTATAGCATCAGTATCACTATATATACCAGGGTAGCAGTTAGACAGCTGTTTATAGCATCAGTATCACTACATATACCAGGGTAGCAGTTAGACAGCTGTTTATAGCATCAGTATCAACATATATATACCAGGGTAGCAGTTAGACAGCTGTTTATAGCATCAGTATCACTATATATACCAGGGTAGCAGTTAGACAGCTGTTTATAGCATCAGTATCACTATATATACCAGGGTAGCAGTTAGACAGCTGTTTATAGCATCAGTATCACTATATATATACCAGGGTAGCAGTTAGACAGCTGTTTATAGCATCAGTATCACTATATATACCAGGGTAGCAGTTAGACAGCTGTTTATAGCATCAGTATCAATATCTATATACCAGGGTAGCAGTTAGACAGCTGTTTATAGCATCAGTATCAATATATATATATACCAGGGTAGCAGTTAGACAGCTGTTTATAGCATCAGCATCACTATATATATATACCAGGGTAGCAGTTAGACAGCTGTTTATAGCATCAGTATCACTATATATACCAGGGTAGCAGTTATGAAGCTGTTTATAGCATCAGTATCAATATATACCAGGGTAGCAGTTAGACAGCTGTTTATAGCATCAGTATCAATATATACCAGGGTAGCAGTTAGACAGCTGTTTATAGCATCAGTATCATTATATACCAGGGTAGCAGTTATAAAGCTGTTTATAGCACCAGTATCACTATATATACCAGGGTAGCAGTTAGACAGCTGTTTATAGCATCAGTATCACTATATATATATATATATATACCAGGGTAGCAGTTAGACAGCTGTTTATAGCATCAGTATCACTATATATATACCAGGGTAGCAGTTAGACAGCTGTTTATAGCATCAGTATCACTATATATACCAGGGTAGCAGTTAGACAGCTGTTTATAGCATCAGTATCACTATATATATACCAGGGTAGCAGTTAGACAGCTGTTTATAGCATCAGTATCACTATATATACCAGGGTAGCAGTTAGACAGCTGTTTATAGCATCAGTATCACTATATATACCAGGGTAGCAGTTAGACAGCTGTTTATAGCATCAGTATCACTATATATACCAGGGTAGCAGTTAGACAGCTGTTTATAGCATCAGTATCACTACATATACCAGGGTAGCAGTTAGACAGCTGTTTATAGCATCAGTATCATTATATACCAGGGTAGCAGTTATAAAGCTTTTTATAGCACCAGTATCACTATATATACCAGGGTAGCAGTTAGACAGCTGTTTATAGCATCAGTATCACTATATATATATATATACCAGGGTAGCAGTTAGACAGCTGTTTATAGCATCAGTATCACTATATATATATATATACCAGGGTAGCAGTTAGACAGCTGTTTATAGCATCAGTATCACTATATATACCAGGGTAGCAGTTAGACAGCTGTTTATAGCATCAGTATCACTATATATATATACCAGGGTAGCAGTTAGACAGCTGTTTATAGCATCAGTATCACTATATATATACCAGGGTAGCAGTTAGACAGCTGTTTATAGCATCAGTATCACTATATATATACCAGGGTAGCAGTTAGACAGCTGTTTATAGCATCAGTATCACTATATATATACCAGGGTAGCAGTTAGACAGCTGTTTATAGCATCAGTATCACTATATATATACCAGGGTAGCAGTTAGACAGCTGTTTATAGCATCAGTATCACTATATATATACCAGGGTAGCAGTTAGACAGCTGTTTATAGCATCAGTATCACTATATATATACCAGGGTAGCAGTTAGACAGCTGTTTATAGCATCAGTATCACTATATATATACCAGGGTAGCAGTTAGACAGCTGTTTATAGCATCAGTATCACTATATATATACCAGGGTAGCAGTTAGACAGCTGTTTATAGCATCAGTATCACTATATATATACCAGGGTAGCAGTTAGACAGCTGTTTATAGCATCAGTATCACTATATATATACCAGGGTAGCAGTTAGACAGCTGTTTATAGCATCAGTATCACTATATATATACCAGGGTAGCAGTTAGACAGCTGTTTATAGCATCAGTATCACTATATATATACCAGGGTAGCAGTTAGACAGCTGTTTATAGCATCAGTATCACTATATATATACCAGGGTAGCAGTTAGACAGCTGTTTATAGCATCAGTATCACTATATATATACCAGGGTAGCAGTTAAACAGCTGTTTATAGCATCAGTATCACTATATATATACCAGGGTAGCAGTTAGACAGCTGTTTATAGCATCAGTATCACTATATATATACCAGGGTAGCAGTTAAACAGCTGTTTATAGCATCAGTATCACTATATATATACCAGGGTAGCAGTTAGACAGCTGTTTATAGCATCAGTATCACTATATATATACCAGGGTAGCAGTTAGACAGCTGTTTATAGCATCAGTATCACTATATATATACCAGGGTAGCAGTTAAACAAGTGTTCATATCAACGCATACTAACCAAAACATTTTGAATTCCAGAGTCATACAGGTGAATACATCTGTTGTTGGGCCCCTGAGCAAGGCAGTTGTCCCTGTAAGTTACAGTAGATATGATTTTTTGATACATTTCATATTAAGATTATCGATCAGTTTTGCAATATGTTTGACCAAATGGTCTTAACAAGCTGTTGAAGTCTATTTTGCCTGGTGATGTGGTCAGTGAGGAATTGTGGCCACATGAATATTATGTTTTTTTTTCTGTTATACAAACAAGGCAAACCTTCAAACTGGTAGATTTCGTTATTTCTTTACTGTTTTAGGAGTTGACTTTTATATCGTCAGAAATCCAAGTCACCAGTACAAAACGGACAATAATAAAACCACGTTGACCACATATGATGTCACATTTACACTTGTAGTTGGTGCCGCTAAATGACAATAATGAACATCAAGATGTGCTAAGAAGAGAAAAATGGTGATTAAAACAAAATCATAAATTGTTGATATACTACATTTGGAAAATGTAAAGGTGAAGTGACACCATACACCCTCCCACCCATCTATACACCCACCCACCCATCTATACACCCACCCACCCATACACCCTCCCACCCATCTATACACCCACCCACCCATCTATACACCCACCCACCCATACACCCTCCCACCCATCTATACACCCACCCATCTATACACCCTCCCACCCATCTATACACCCACCCACCCATCTATACACCCTCCCACCCATCTATACACCCACACACCCATCTATACACCCTCCCACCCATCTATACACCCACCCACCCATCTATACACCCACCCACCCATCTATACACCCACCCACCCATCTATACACCCACACACCCATCTATACACCCTCCCACCCATCTATACACCCACCCACCCATCTATACACCCACCCACCCATCTATACACCCACCCACCCATCTATACACCCTCCCACCCATCTATACACCCACCCACCCATCTATACACCCTCCCACCCATCTATACACCCACCCACACACCCATCTATACACCCTCCCACACACCCATCTATACACCCACCCACACACCCATCTATACACCCTCCCACACACCCATCTATACACCCTCCCACCCATCTATACACCCACCCACACACCCATCTATACACCCTCCCACACACCCATCTATACACCCTCCCACCCAGCTATACACCCACTCACCCATCTATACACCCACACACCCATCTATACACCCTCCCACCCATCTATACACCCACCCACCCATCTATACACCCACACACCCATCTATACACCCACACACCCATCTATACACCCACACACCCATCTATACACCCTCCCACCCATCTATACACCCACCCACCCATCTATACACCCTCCCACCCATCTATACACCCACCCACCCATCTATACACCCACCCACCCATCTATACACCCTCCCACCCATCTATACACCCACCCACCCATCTATACACCCTCCCACACACCCATCTATACACCCACCCACCCATCTATACACCCACCCACCCATCTATACACCCACACACCCATCTATACACCCACACACCCATCTATACACCCTCCCACCCATCTATACACCCACCCACCCATCTATACACCCTCCCACCCATCTATACACCCTCCCACCCATCTATACACCCACACACCCATCTATACACCCACACACCCATCTATACACCCTCCCACCCATCTATACACCCTCCCACCCATCTATACACCCACCCACACACCCATCTATCCACTCTCCCACCCATCTATACACCCTCCCACCCATCTATACACCCTCCCACCCATCTATACACCCTCCCACCCACCCATCTATCCACCCACCCATCAATACACCCACCCATCTATCCAACCTCCCACCCATCTATCCACCCACCCACCCATCTATACACCCACCCATCTATCCACCCACCCATACACCCATCTATACACCCTCCCACCCATCCATCTATCCACCCATCTATCCACCCTCCCACCCATACACCCTCCCAACCATCTATACACCCACCCATCTATCCACCCATCTATACACCCACCCACCCATCTATACACCCACCCATCTATCCACCCTCCCACCCATCCATCTATACACCCACCCATCAATACACCTACCTACCCACCCATCTATCCCCCTCCCACCCATCTATCCATCCACCCACCCATCTATACACCCACCCACCCATCTATACACCCACCCATCTATCCACCCACCCATACACCCATCTATACACCCTCCCACCCATCCATCTATCCACCCATCTATCCACCCTCCCACCCATACACCCTCCCAACCATCTATACACCCACCCATCTATCCACCCATCCATCTATACACCCTCCCACCCATCTATCCACCCATCTATCCACCCACCCATCAATACACCCACCCATCTATCCAACCTCCCACCCATCTATCCACCCATCTATACACACACCCGCCCACCCACCCACCCATCTATACACCCACCCACCCATACACCCTCCCAACCATCTATACACCCACCCATCTATCCACCCACCCACACATACATCCATACACCTATCCAGAGCCATAGAGAGAAAGAGTTGCGACACTCCCATTCGGCACCGTTGTAATGCTTTTTTGCGCCCACTTCTGGGTTATGGAGCTTCCAATAGTTCCAAACACGCCATTCAACGCCATTCATTTTCATTGGCATCGAGTAACTTTTGAGGTATGTTGATCGAATTCCTGCATTTTTAGGGGTCCTCCGTCAGGAGGAACCCTATTGTTATTGTGAGAATTATTATTAGGGGTCCTCCGTCAGGAGGAACCCTATTGTTATTGTGAGAATTATTATTATTATTATTCTTGGGACATAAATCGGCCCATAACTCAAAAAGTACATGGTAACTTTTTCCCTAAATTTGACCATGTCTTCTATAGCCCCTGACACACTACCCTACTGACCCCTGCCCCAGTTCGACCACCAGGGGCGCTACAGTACACGCCCTAAAATAATTATTTCACAATGATGCCATTTCCACCCCGTTTGACTTAGAATCCTGCAATTTTTTGTACATGCCTCATTCCTCATGAGGAACAAAAAAGCCTCAAGAACCCATAAAGTCCGCTATGATGGATTTTTCCCCATTATGCAAATTTCCCAAAACCTACAAAAATTATCTTATATTCGCCCGTCACTCTGATTGACTAGCCACTTCACAATAATGTGTGGGATGACTGTCTGTCTATAGGGTCTTCAGGAATAAGACATTTCTTGCAAGATGGCCGAAAAAATGGCCAACAAGTGATAAACTTTGTGTGACGCACAATAACTGTGCGGCTCTTTATATAAAAACAAAGACTTTCGGATATATCGTCTCAGTACACATGAAGAGGACATCCCCATGAACTAAACTGTCAATGCCCAAGTCTGTCGGTCAAAACACAACCAAATTACAGGTTGCTGAGTTTTGACAGTTTTTGCTACAAGCTAACCGCTAATGCAATCACACGCACAAATATTAACTATAAATCAGTCGTCACTCCGATTGACTAGCCACTTTACAATCATGTGTGTGATGACTGTCTGTCTATAGGGTCTTAAGGAATAAGACATTTGTTGCAAGATGCCGACAAAATTGCCAAAAAGTAAAACAACGCACAAATATTAACTATAAATCAGCCGTCACTCCGATTGACTAGCCATTTCACAATCATGTGTGGGATGACTGTCTGTCTATAGGGTTTTCAGGAATAAGACATTTGTTGCAATAAAGGGGCATGTCTATGTACATTTTCATATTGCCTTAATTTCGGTGTGCTCGGGATCAGCCCCGCTGCTCAATATGTTAAAATTGGATGCCCTTTGGCTTACATGCTTTACTTCCCATGATGAACAAAAAAGCCTCTGGGACACATAAGATTTTCCATAATGGAATGTCTTGTACAGTCCAGATTTGGGAAAATGTACACAACACAATTTCTCCCAAACCGGTGGTCCAATTCACTTGCTCTCTGACCCATACATCCGCCATGATGGATTTAACTGTACATAAGTAAATGTACATATTAATATATATTTATATATATTAAATAGGGCCGTCAATTTATTTTAAAAAATTAACTAATTAATCCCACAATCCTGTGATTAATCGCGATTAATCGCATTTTCCCCAAGTTGTTTGAAACAATGAAATAAATCAATTAACACAATGAAGTATATTTTAAATACATTATTTTATGATAGTCTCTCCTGTGAACAATACAGAATAGTCATTCTTATCAAATATAGCAACTTTATAAACAAAGTGTTGAAGTGCAAGTTATATATTTAAACCCTGAAGGTTATCAAAAATACTGGATCATCTTGGCAATAGTCCAAATGAAATAAAACATTTTCAAAAACAAAATGACAAAGTGTAAGGTGAAACCATCAATGTCAAAGATAGATTATTTTAGAACTTAAGCCTATAGGCCAAAATAATTGCACTATATGTAAAGATGCCAGATTAATTTTAAAGAAGTCTATAACAGCCTTTGTAATATGAATGACAAACAGAATTAAGTTAAATTAAGTTTGGTGATGTCGGGTTGGTTAGGGTCTCCATGAGAGTGACGTTCTCTGCTTTCTCCAGCAGGTTATGTCTCAAAACAATTGTTTTAGAGGGTAGATTGTATGATGGGGATCCCAATGCAATTGGAATGATTTATTTCAGTCCCTCGTCTTCTACTGTGTTTATTGGGCGGCAGTTTCTATCTATTTATCTAAAACATCGGTTAACAGTTACTTGTTTGGTCAAAAGCCCGATTTGGCGCACATTACTGCAGTAACGCGGATTGGCGGACTGCAACATCCATAATGATCGGGTGTTTCTGTCCTATATACTCTCTAGTAACGTAGATAATGACCCTGTGTTTTGCTTTTATATGATAAACTAAAGACGAGCTGCTTCTATGGTATTTGAATTCGGCTTTGCAAACCGAAACCGAAACTTAATAAAGTGGTGCGTTAATTGCGTTAAATTATTTTAACGCGTTAAACATGTGAAATTAACGCATCAGATTAACGCGTTAAATATCACAGCCCTAATATTAAATAATTGTAAATTTGACTAATGTCTTTCAGACCTAACAGGATTCAAGATGGCATTACTCTGGTACCTTAAAAAGGTTTCACTTTGATTTGTGAAAAATGACTGAGTGAGCATGCTAGCTGTAGTTCGTGAAGGGTTCCAGCCAACCAGTCATTTTGACAAATAGTAAGGTTATCATTATTAGCATGATTGCTATAGTTCGTGAAGCGTTCCAGACATTTACATTTAAGTCACTTGTTGGCAAAGGTTAGCTTCATTAGCATGATTGCTCTCGTGACCCAGAATGCATTGCGGCACACGAATAGTCTAGCCTACTAGACATATTCACTTCATTGTCACACTTTTCCACATCCTTGACAGGTTTCCTTGCATATTTTTCTCTAATTGATGCCATTTCAACACAGATAGACCATGAAAGACCAATATTTTTTCACATGCTTCCTTTCTCATCCCTTGCTTCTCAATGAGAGGACCCCGCCCCATTGTTGCTTGCAACTATATTTATATACTTTTAGCTTTGTAGACGACCAACTCCCTGCTAGTTCATTAGCTTGACCTGGCTAGCTAAAGGAATCTCCAGTTACAAATTCAATATATATCTTCACAGCGTAATTATTTATTTTTATTTAGTTATTGATTAGATTAGAATATCTAGGATCATTAAGTTTTATTAAGGACCGGTTTTATCTAGGTTTTTGTCAGCTGCTCGTCTGATTCTATAGGCAAACTAGTAGAAATAAGTTTGCGTTTGTTTAATTATACCATTGAAGGGCTGTTGGATTATATGAGTACAAATGATTCCACACAAAAAATACAATATGCCAAAATGAGGTTTAAATTATTTTTACTCAGACAGTAGGGAGACTAATTTCTTTACAGCCTAGGTGTAATTTTGGAGGTGACTGCTGCTGGTGGCTGGCAATGGTGGCTGGTGCTAACGATGAATGCTGCTGCTGGATGCTGCAGATAATGCTGCTGTACATAATTGTCTACACTTGCCCTTTGAAATGCTAACAACTGATGTCACTGCTGTGAACGTTACTTACATTACATCGTTTTTTACTGTTGCTGGACCCTGTCATTTTGAAGATGACGGCTGACCATTGCCATCCATCTCTTCCTACGCTCTTGGTCCTTAGGGAAGCCATACATTCTGTAGCCCTTATCTGACCGATTGGAGCATCCAAATGCTGCACAGCCAACCATGGTATATCTATAAAATGTTAGTTATAACCAATGAACCATCACAGAACATCACAATATGCATCGCTGTTTCTTTACTTTGTTTTTCCAGGTAGATACACATACCCTCGTTGTCTCATTCATTGTTTAATAAAAATAATACTTAATTTCATTCATCCTAGCATAATGAGTTATTATTCTTTAATATTTTGGATACTTTGCATCTTAAATCGTAGTTGATTTAAAAAGGTAAAATGTAAGGTTAAGCCACCATACGCTAGCAGCCTAGTGCTAATGCAATTCAAGCTAACATGAATGTGAAGCTTCTAACATAGCTTTTTGTTTTCACCTTACCGCTCCAAATGTAAAAATGACATTAACAAATATGCAACAATGCAATAACAGTCCATCAAGTACTTGGGTATGTGTTTTCATTTATTTTTACCACTAAATAGCGCAATCGATGCTAACAGTTCCGTTGAAATCAATGGGAGCTCACGGTTCGTTTGGAACTATTGAAGCTTACATAAACCACGTGACCACCCCACTAGAGACATCAAAGTGTGTCGCAACTCTTTCTCTCTATGGCTCTGCACCTATCCACCCAACCGCACCCCCATGAACCAATCAGTGATCTAGCGGGCTCCACCATGAACCAATCAGTGATCTAGCGGGCTCCCCCATGAACCAATCAGTGATCTAGCGGGCTCCACCATGAACCAATCAGTGATCTAGCGGGCTCCCCCATGAACCAATCAGTGATCTAGCGGGCTCCCCCATGAACCAATCAGTGATCTAGCTGGCTCTCCCATGAACCAATCAGTGATCTAGCGGGCTCCCCCATGAACCAATCAGTGATCTAGCGGGCTCCCCCATGAACCAATCAGTGATCTAGCGGGCTCCCCCATGAACCAATCAGTGATCTAGCGGGCTCCCCCATGAACCAATCAGTGATCTAGCGGGCTCCCCCATGAACCAATCAGTGATCTAGCTGGCTCTCCCATGACTGGTCTCGTTTCCTGAACTGGCGTCACGTCCTACTTTGTTTATGTAGGTAGCTCTGAGTTAGCTTTATAGCTAGCTGGCTTGCTAACTGACAGCTTCAGGACTGCTTTGTTTTTTTACTAACTTGCTACGTGGGTTATTACAAATACATTTTCTTCATATGTGCATCTCTATATACAGAATCTCCTGTTGTTTTGTGGCAGTTTTATTGAATGAAAAGTGAACTGGTGCAGATATCGTGAGGAGAATGAACTCCGTCCCCGGTCGGGATCACTCCGTCCCCAACGCCTCGGTCAACTCAGGATCCTCATCTTCAGGATCCTCATCTTCTCGTGCATTGCATGTTGAGCTCACATCTCAGCAGGTATGAAACCCTGCAGCCCGGTTTATAAGGTTAATAAGAATTGGTTCTGCGTAATGCCTGCTGTTCCTGCTAGTCTGTGTCACATGAGTACTGCTACATGAGTACTGCGGGCCTGCAGTCAGGTGCTAGCTGAGCTGGTTACTGTAGTTACTATAACGTTACTCACCTAGTATTTACAGTTGGAAGTAGCATTAAATAGCTAGATATCTATGCAAGCCTAATGTATACTGGGCATTTAGTAGTACACATTGATATGCAAGCTAACCTGTAGGGACTGAGTACCGGTGGCGCGCGACCTGTCACGCGGGTGGTTGCTAAGTATTTATTCAGGTCACCTGACTAGCGACAGAACCGAACATTCCATTCACCTGACTAGACAGAACCGAACATTCACCTTATTAGACAGAACCGAACATTCACCTGACTAGACAGAACCGAACATTCACCTGACTAGACAGAACCGAACATTCACCTGACTAGACAGAACCGAACATTCACCTGACTAGCGACAGAACCGAACATTCACCTGACTAGCGACAGAACCGAACATTCACCTGACTAGACAGAACCGAACATTCACCTGACTAGCGACAGAACCGAACATTCACCTGACTAGCGACAGAACCGAACATTCCATTCACCTGACTAGACAGAACCGAACATTCACCTTATTAGACAGAACCGAACATTCACCTGACTAGCGACAGAACCGAACATTCACCTGACTAGCGACAGAACCGAACATTCACCTGACTAGACAGAACCGAACATTCACCTGACTAGCGACAGAACCGAACATTCCATTCACCTGACTAGACAGAACCGAACATTCACCTTATTAGACAGAACCGAACATTCACCTGACTAGCGACAGAACCGAACATTCACCTGACTAGACAGAACCGAACATTCACCTGACTAGACAGAACCGAACATTCACCTGACTAGACAGAACCGAACATTCACCTGACTAGACAGAACCGAACATTCACCTGACTAGACAGAACCGAACATTCACCTTATTAGACAAAACCGAACATTCACCTGACTAGCGACAGAACCGAACATTCACCTTACTAGACAGAACCGAACATTCACCTGACTAGACAGAACCGAACATTCACCTGACTAGACAGAACCGAACATTCACCTGACTAGACAGAACCGAACATTCACCTGACTAGCGACAGAACCGAACATTCACCTTATTAGACAGAACCGAACATTCACCTGACTAGACAGAACCGAACATTCACCTGACTAGACAGAACCGAACATTCACCTGACTAGACAGAACCGAACATTCACCTGACTAGCGACAGAACCGAACATTCACCTGACTAGACAGAACCGAACATTCACCTTATTAGACAGAACCGAACATTCACCTGACTAGCGACAGAACCGAACATTCACCTTACTAGACAGAACCGAACATTCACCTGACTAGACAGAACCGAACATTCACCTGACTAGACAGAACCGAACATTCACCTGACTAGCGACAGAACCGAACATTCACCTTATTAGACAGAACCGAACATTCACCTGACTAGACAGAACCGAACATTCACCTGACTAGCGACAGAACCGAACATTCACCTTATTAGACAGAACCGAACATTCACCTGACTAGACAGAACCGAACATTCACCTTATTAGACAGAACCGAACATTCACCTGACTAGCGACAGAACCGAACATTCACCTTACTAGACAGAACCGAACATTCACCTGACTAGACAGAACCGAACATTCACCTGACTAGACAGAACCGAACATTCACCTGACTAGCGACAGAACCGAACATTCACCTTATTAGACAGAACCGAACATTCACCTGACTAGACAGAACCGAACATTCACCTGACTAGCGACAGAACCGAACATTCACCTGACTAGACAGAACCGAACATTCACCTGACTAGACAGAACCGAACATTCACCTGACTAGCGACAGAACCGAACATTCACCTTATTAGACAGAACCGAACATTCACCTGACTAGACAGAACCGAACATTCACCTGACTAGCGACAGTACCGAACATTCACCTTATTAGACAGAACCGAACATTCACCTGACTAGACAGAACCGAACATTCACCTGACTAGCGACAGTACCGAACATTCACCTGACTAGACAGAACCGAACATTCACCTGACTAGACAGAACCGAACATTCACCTGACTAGACAGAACCGAACATTCACCTTATTAGACAAAACCGAACATTCACCTGACTAGCGACAGAACCGAACATTCACCTTACTAGACAGAACCGAACATTCACCTGACTAGACAGAACCGAACATTCACCTGACTAGACAGAACCGAACATTCACCTGACTAGACAGAACCGAACATTCACCTGACTAGCGACAGAACCGAACATTCACCTTATTAGACAGAACCGAACATTCACCTGACTAGACAGAACCGAACATTCACCTGACTAGACAGAACCGAACATTCACCTGACTAGACAGAACCGAACATTCACCTGACTAGCGACAGAACCGAACATTCACCTTACTAGACAGAACCGAACATTCACCTGACTAGACAGAACCGAACATTCACCTGACTAGACAGAACCGAACATTCACCTGACTAGCGACAGAACCGAACATTCACCTGACTAGACAGAACCGAACATTCACCTGACTAGACAGAACCGAACATTCACCTGACTAGACAGAACCGAACATTCACCTGACTAGACAGAACCGAACATTCACCTGACTAGACAGAACCGAACATTCACCTTATTAGACAAAACCGAACATTCACCTGACTAGCGACAGAACCGAACATTCACCTTACTAGACAGAACTGAACATTCACCTGACTAGACAGAACCGAACATTCACCTGACTAGACAGAACCGAACATTCACCTGACTAGACAGAACCGAACATTCACCTGACTAGCGACAGAACCGAACATTCACCTTATTAGACAGAACCGAACATTCACCTGACTAGACAGAACCGAACATTCACCTGACTAGACAGAACCGAACATTCACCTGACTAGACAGAACCGAACATTCACCTGACTAGCGACAGAACCGAACATTCACCTGACTAGACAGAACCGAACATTCACCTTATTAGACAGAACCGAACATTCACCTGACTAGCGACAGAACCGAACATTCACCTTACTAGACAGAACCGAACATTCACCTGACTAGACAGAACCGAACATTCACCTGACTAGACAGAACCGAACATTCACCTGACTAGCGACAGAACCGAACATTCACCTTATTAGACAGAACCGAACATTCACCTGACTAGACAGAACCGAACATTCACCTGACTAGCGACAGAACCGAACATTCACCTTATTAGACAGAACCGAACATTCACCTGACTAGACAGAACCGAACATTCACCTTATTAGACAGAACCGAACATTCACCTGACTAGCGACAGAACCGAACATTCACCTTACTAGACAGAACCGAACATTCACCTGACTAGACAGAACCGAACATTCACCTGACTAGACAGAACCGAACATTCACCTGACTAGCGACAGAACCGAACATTCACCTTATTAGACAGAACCGAACATTCACCTGACTAGACAGAACCGAACATTCACCTGACTAGCGACAGAACCGAACATTCACCTGACTAGACAGAACCGAACATTCACCTGACTAGACAGAACCGAACATTCACCTGACTAGCGACAGAACCGAACATTCACCTTATTAGACAGAACCGAACATTCACCTGACTAGACAGAACCGAACATTCACCTGACTAGCGACAGTACCGAACATTCACCTTATTAGACAGAACCGAACATTCACCTGACTAGACAGAACCGAACATTCACCTGACTAGCGACAGTACCGAACATTCACCTGACTAGACAGAACCGAACATTCACCTGACTAGACAGAACCGAACATTCACCTGACTAGACAGAACCGAACATTCACCTTATTAGACAAAACCGAACATTCACCTGACTAGCGACAGAACCGAACATTCACCTTACTAGACAGAACCGAACATTCACCTGACTAGACAGAACCGAACATTCACCTGACTAGACAGAACCGAACATTCACCTGACTAGACAGAACCGAACATTCACCTGACTAGCGACAGAACCGAACATTCACCTTATTAGACAGAACCGAACATTCACCTGACTAGACAGAACCGAACATTCACCTGACTAGACAGAACCGAACATTCACCTGACTAGACAGAACCGAACATTCACCTGACTAGCGACAGAACCGAACATTCACCTTACTAGACAGAACCGAACATTCACCTGACTAGACAGAACCGAACATTCACCTGACTAGACAGAACCGAACATTCACCTGACTAGCGACAGAACCGAACATTCACCTGACTAGACAGAACCGAACATTCACCTGACTAGACAGAACCGAACATTCACCTGACTAGACAGAACCGAACATTCACCTGACTAGACAGAACCGAACATTCACCTGACTAGACAGAACCGAACATTCACCTTATTAGACAAAACCGAACATTCACCTGACTAGCGACAGAACCGAACATTCACCTTACTAGACAGAACCGAACATTCACCTGACTAGACAGAACCGAACATTCACCTGACTAGACAGAACCGAACATTCACCTGACTAGACAGAACCGAACATTCACCTGACTAGCGACAGAACCGAACATTCACCTTATTAGACAGAACCGAACATTCACCTGACTAGACAGAACCGAACATTCACCTTATTAGACAGAACCGAACATTCACCTGACTAGCGACAGAACCGAACATTCACCTTACTAGACAGAACCGAACATTCACCTGACTAGACAGAACCGAACATTCACCTGACTAGACAGAACCGAACATTCACCTGACTAGCGACAGAACCGAACATTCACCTTATTAGACAGAACCGAACATTCACCTGACTAGACAGAACCGAACATTCACCTGACTAGCGACAGAACCGAACATTCACCTGACTAGACAGAACCGAACATTCACCTGACTAGACAGAACCGAACATTCACCTGACTAGACAGAACCGAACATTCACCTGACTAGACAGAACCGAACATTCACCTGACTAGACAGAACCGAACATTCACCTGACTAGACAGAACCGAACATTCACCTGACTAGCGACAGAACCGAACATTCACCTTACTAGACAGAACCGAACATTCACCTGACTAGACAGAACCGAACATTCACCTGACTAGACAGAACCGAACATTCACCTGACTAGCGACAGAACCGAACATTCACCTGACTAGACAGAACCGAACATTCACCTGACTAGACAGAACCGAACATTCACCTGACTAGACAGAACCGAACATTCACCTGACTAGACAGAACCGAACATTCACCTGACTAGACAGAACCGAACATTCACCTTATTAGACAAAACCGAACATTCACCTGACTAGCGACAGAACCGAACATTCACCTTACTAGACAGAACCGAACATTCACCTGACTAGACAGAACCGAACATTCACCTGACTAGACAGAACCGAACATTCACCTGACTAGACAGAACCGAACATTCACCTGACTAGCGACAGAACCGAACATTCACCTTATTAGACAGAACCGAACATTCACCTGACTAGACAGAACCGAACATTCACCTTATTAGACAGAACCGAACATTCACCTGACTAGCGACAGAACCGAACATTCACCTTACTAGACAGAACCGAACATTCACCTGACTAGACAGAACCGAACATTCACCTGACTAGACAGAACCGAACATTCACCTGACTAGCGACAGAACCGAACATTCACCTTATTAGACAGAACCGAACATTCACCTGACTAGACAGAACCGAACATTCACCTGACTAGCGACAGAACCGAACATTCACCTGACTAGACAGAACCGAACATTCACCTGACTAGACAGAACCGAACATTCACCTGACTAGCGACAGAACCGAACATTCACCTTATTAGACAGAACCGAACATTCACCTGACTAGACAGAACCGAACATTCACCTGACTAGCGACAGAACCGAACATTCACCTGACTAGACAGAACCGAACATTCACCTGACTAGACAGAACCGAACATTCACCTGACTAGCGACAGAACCGAACATTCACCTTATTAGACAGAACCGAACATTCACCTGACTAGACAGAACCGAACATTCACCTTATTAGACAGAACCGAACATTCACCTGACTAGCGACAGAACCGAACATTCACCTTACTAGACAGAACCGAACATTCACCTGACTAGACAGAACCGAACATTCACCTGACTAGACAGAACCGAACATTCACCTGACTAGCGACAGAACCGAACATTCACCTTATTAGACAGAACCGAACATTCACCTGACTAGACAGAACCGAACATTCACCTGACTAGCGACAGAACCGAACATTCACCTGACTAGACAGAACCGAACATTCACCTGACTAGACAGAACCGAACATTCACCTGACTAGCGACAGAACCGAACATTCACCTTATTAGACAGAACCGAACATTCACCTGACTAGACAGAACCGAACATTCACCTTATTAGACAGAACCGAACATTCACCTGACTAGCGACAGAACCGAACATTCACCTTACTAGACAGAACCGAACATTCACCTGACTAGCGACAGAACCGAACATTCACCTTACTAGACAGAACCGAACATTCACCTGACTAGACAGAACCGAACATTCACCTGACTAGACAGAACCGAACATTCACCTGACTAGCGACAGAACCGAACATTCACCTTATTAGACAGAACCGAACATTCACCTGACTAGACAGAACCGAACATTCACCTGACTAGCGACAGAACCGAACATTCACCTGACTAGACAGAACCGAACATTCACCTGACTAGACAGAACCGAACATTCACCTGACTAGCGACAGAACCGAACATTCACCTTATTAGACAGAACCGAACATTCACCTGACTAGACAGAACCGAACATTCACCTGACTAGCGACAGTACCGAACATTCACCTGACTAGCGACAGAACCAAACATTCACCTTACTATACAGAACCGAACATTCACCTGACTAGCGACAGAACCGAACATTCACCTTACTAGACAGAACTGAACATTCACCTGACTAGACAGAACCGAACATTCACCTGACTAGCGACAGAACCGAACATTCACCTTACTAGACAGAACCGAACATTCACCTGACTAGACAGAACCGAACATTCACCTGACTAGACAGAACCGAACATTCACCTGACTAGCGACAGAACAGAACATTCACCTTATTAGACAGAACCGAACATTCACCTGACTAGACAGAACCGAACATTCACCTGACTAGCTACAGTACCGAACATTCACCTGACTAGCGACAGAACCGAACATTCACCTTTCTAGACAGAACCGAACATTCACCTGACTAGCGACAGAACCGAACATTCACCTGACTAGACAGAACCGAACATTCACCTGACTAGACAGAACCGAACATTCACCTGACTAGACAGAACCGAACATTCACCTGACTAGCGACAGAACAGAACATTCACCTTATTAGACAGAACCGAACATTCACCTGACTAGACAGAACCGAACATTCACCTGACTAGCTACAGTACCGAACATTCACCTGACTAGCGACAGAACCGAACATTCACCTTTCTAGACAGAACCGAACATTCACCTGACTAGCGACAGAACCGAACATTCACCTGACTAGCGACAGAACCGAACATTCACCTGACTAGCGACAGAACCGAACATTCACCTGACTAGCGACAGAACCGAACATTCACCTGACTAGCGACAGAACCGAACATTCACCTGACTAGCAACAGAACCGAACATTCACCTGACTAGCGACAGAACCGAACATTCACCTGACTAGTTTTCATCAGACCAATAACATGGCCCCTCTACTACTTCCTGTACCTTCTTCTTATATATAATGACTCACCATCTGCCTCTCACTCCCTAACAGAGGCGGTTACGTCATCTTAGAAGCATTGCGGCCCGTAACATTGTCAACAAGAATGGCTCTCCTCTGCTGGACACATATTTCACCCTTCATCTATGCCTAGAGGACAGGATATCCAGAGGTCAGTACAGAACACTTCCTCAAATGGTTTTGTATGACAATTGTACCACTGCTGCACATCATGTTGAAAAGGCTACCATACTGGGAGTTCTCAATGCCTCTTGGCAAAAATGCACTCCCAGTACTGAAGTGTATATTTACAATTTTTTGTGTTAAATTAACCGTGTCATTATAAACATTAATAGCAAACATTAATGTTTTAGCACCTGCTTAACTGGAGCTTGCACTCCATACATTTACCACTGGCAATACCAGGAAAATGGTATGTTCCTAGTTGACTAGACAGTTTGAAATGGTTTCAGACTTTAGCTGGAATAAATTGTTTGTAGTATAGCAGTTGAATTGAAACAGGGGATGTGGTTTCACTGATTCCTGATTATTAGTTTTTTTTTTACATGCAAATGACTCAGAAAAGGTTGGTTACAGCTCAACTACAAATCATTTTTTAATATATTTTTTCTAGGGCTGTGATAGTTAACGCGTTAATCCGAGCAGTTAATTTGAAATGTTTAACGCGTAATTAACGCACCACTTTATACATTTCGGTTTAACCACATCCTGTTGTGGCGGCTTGTGTGAGGAGCCAAGTCACCCTGGAATAATGGAGAAACACAACCGTGGAGTTTTAGGAGGAAAGTTTACATTTAAAAAGGACTCGTATGGCAATTTGGAAAAAAACTAAAGTTGCGTGTACAATTTGCAAAGCCGAATTCAAATACCATAGAAGCAGTTCATCTTTAGTTTATCATATAAAAGCAAACCGCCCGGGCATTATTGATGTTACTAGTGAGGCTACAGGACAGCCTCACCAATCCACCTTGCTAATCCACATTACTGCAGTACAGGACGCCTAATTGTGACGGGCGCGGAGGATGGACATGCTGGAGAAGGCAAAAAACTTTGCTCTCACTGGAGACCCTAACTAACCCGACATCTGTGAGCAATGACAACTATTCACCTGACATCTGTGAGCAATGACAACTATTCACCTGACATCTGTGAGCAATAACAACTATTCACCGACATCTGTGAGCAATGACAACTATTCACCTGACATCTGTGAGCAATGACAACTATTCACCCGACATCTGTGAGCAATGACAACTATTCACCCGACATCTGTGAGCAATGACAACTATTCACCCGACATCTGTGAGCAATGACAACTATTCACCTGACATCTGTGAGCAATGACAACTATTCACCGACATCTGTGAGCAATGACAACTATTCACCTGACATCTGTGAGCAATGACAACTATTCACCCGACATCTGTGAGCAATGACAACTATTCACCGACATCTGTGAGCAATGACAACTATTCACCTGACATCTGTGAGCAATGACAACTATTCACCGACATCTGTGAGCAATGACAACTATTCACTCGACATTTGTGAGCAATGACAACTATTCACCCGACATCTGTGAGCAATGACAACTATTCACCCGACATCTGTGAGCAATGACAACTATTCACCCGACATCTGTGAGCAATGACAACTATTCACCGACATCTGTGAGCAATGACAACTATTCACCCAACATCTGTGAGCAATGACAACTATTCACCTGACATCTGTGAGCAATGACAACTATTCACCGACATCTGTGAGCAATGACAACTATTCACCTGACATCTGTGAGCAATGACAACTATTCACCCGACATCTGTGAGCAATGACAACTATTCACCCGACATCTGTGAGCAATGACAACTATTCACCCGACATCTGTGAGCAATGACAACTATTATTCACCTGACATCTGTGAGCAATGACAACTATTCACCTGACATCTGTGAGCAATGACAACTATTATTCACCCGACATCTGTGAGCAATGACAACTATTAACCCGACATCTGTGAGCAATGACAACTATTCACCTGACATCTGTGAGCAATGACAACTATTCACCCGACTTCATTTCACTTCATTCTGTTTGTCATTCATATTACAAAGGCTGTTATCAACTTCTTTAAAATTAATCTGGCAACTTTACATATAAAGCAATTATTTTGGCCTATATGCTTAAGTTCTAAAATAATCTAGCTTTGTCATTGATGGTTTCACCTCGCACTTTGTCATTTTGAGATCCAGTATTTTTGATAACATTTTGATTTAAATAGAACTACGTTTATTTAATTCAGTGTTTTACATGATGATAACAAGCATGGGGAAAATGCAATTAATCACAGCATATTGTGCGATAAATTTGTAATTTTTTTGTTGATCAATTCTCGGCCCTGATTTTTTGGTTTTCTGTTTTAGTTATTTAAATGACAGAACACTTGACAGTTGGCCAAGCCAGTGCTTGAATCCTCATCAGCAGTGGGCATGTGTGATTTGCAGTGGGCATGTGTGATTTGCAGTGGGCATGTGTGATTTGCAATAAAATTCTGAGTTATTTAACTTCTAAAATGTTCCAATCACAATACCCTGGCGGTTAGTAATGCATAGAGGATACAGAGGTTTCTTTCTAGCTTAGGAGAAAACCATTCGTTTAGTTTTGTCTGCATTCAGAACAAGATTCAGTTGACATTAGATATGTTGCACAGCATTAAGCGGTTTGTAAATTCTGAAATGCTTTTGCTAAAATCAAGGCACAACATTAATAACAGTGTCATCACATCTCCCCTCATCTCATCTCATCTTCAACCGCTTATCCGGGGTCGGGTCGCGGGGGTAGCAGCTCTAGCAGGGGACCCCAAACTTCCCTTTCCCGGGCAACATTAGCCAGCTCTGACTGGGGAATCCCGAGGCGTTCCCAGGCCAGTGTGGAGATATAATCTCTCCACCTAGTCCTGGGTCTTCCCCGAGGTCTCCTCCCAGCTGGACGTGCCTGGAACACCTCTCTAGGGAGGCGCCCAGGTGGCATTCGTACAAGATGCCCGAACCACCTCAACTGGCTCCTTTCTATGCAAAGGAGCAGCGGCTCTACTCCGAGTTCCTCTCGGATGACTGAGCTTCTCACCCTATCCCTAAGGGAGAGGCCAGCCACCTTTCTGAGAAAACCCATTTCGGCCGCTTGTACCCGCGATCTAGTTCTTTCGGTCATGACCCAGCTTTCATGACCATAGGTGAGGGTAGGAACAAAGATTGACCGGTAGATCGAGAGCTTTGCCTTTCGGCTCAGCTCTCTTTTCGTCACAACGGTGCGGTGAAGCGAATGCAACACCGCCCCCGCTGCTCCGATCCTCCGACCAATCTCCCGCTCCATTGTTCCCTCACTCGCGAACAAGACCCCGAGGTACTTGAACTCCTTCACTTGGAGTAAGGACTCATTCCCTACCCGGAGTAGGCACTCCACCGGTTTCCTGCTGAGAGTCATGGCCTCAGATTTAGAGGTGCTAACCCTCATCCCAGCCGCTTCACACTCGGCTGCGAACCGATCCAGTGAGTGCTGAAGGTCACCGACCGATGAGGCCATCAGGACCACATCATCCGCAAAAAGCAGTGATGTGACCATCAGCCCACCGAACGGGAACCCCTCCCCCATGACTACGCCTTGATATCCTGTCCATGAATATTACAAACAGGATTGGTGACAAAGCGCAGCCCTGGCGGAGGCCAACCCCCACCTGGAACGAATCCGACTTACTGCCGAGGACACGGACACAGCTCATGCTTTGAGCGTACAGAGATTGGATGGCCCTGAGAAGAGACCCCCTCACCCCATACTCCCGCAGCACCTCCCACAAAAGATCGGTCATACGCCTTCTCCAGATCCACAAAACACATGTAGACTGGATGGGCATACTCCCAGGCCCCCTCCAGGATCCTTGCGAGAGTAAAGAGCTGGTCCGTGGTTCCCGGCCAGGACGAAAACCGCATTGTTCCTCTTCAATCTGAGGTTCGACTATTGGCCGAACCCTCCTTTCCAGCACTTTGGAGTACACTTTACCAGGGAGGCTGAGGAGTGTGATACCTCTGTAATTGGCACACACTCTCTGGTCCCCCTTTTTAAAGAGGGGAACCACCACCCCGGTCTGCCACTCCTCTGGCACTGTCCCAGACTTCCATGCAATGTTGAAGAGGCGTGTCAACCAAGACAGCCCTTCCCCACCCAAAGCTTTTAGCATTTCTGGACGAATCTCATCAGTCCCTGGGGCTTTGCCACTGTGGAGTTGTTTGACTACCTCAGCGACTTCCCCCAGGGAAACTGACGATGACCCTCCATCAGCCTCCAGCTCTGCCTCTGTACTAGAGGGCGTGTAGGTCGGATTCAGGAGCTCCTCAAAATGCTCTTTCCAGCGCCCGATCACATCATCAGTTGAGGTCAACAGTGTCCCATCCTTACTGTACACAGCTTGGATGGTTCCCGTTTTCCCCTTCTGAGGTGCCGAACGGTTTTCCAGAAGCATTTTGGTGCCGACCGAAAGTCCTTCTCCATAGCTTCTCCAAACTTCTCCCACACCCGCTGCTTTGCCTCTGACACGGCAGCGGCTGCAGCCCTTCGAGCCTGTCGGTACCCTGCAACTGCCTCCGGAGTCCCCAGGGCTAGCATATCCCTGAAGGCCTCCTTCTTCAGTCGGACAGCTTCCCTGACCACCGTGGTCCACCACGGTGTTCTAGGGTTACCACCCCTTGAGGCACCTAGGACCTTGAGACCACAGCTCACCGCCGCAGCTTCAGCAATAGAAGCTTTGAACATTGCCCACTCAGGTTCAATGCCCCCAACCTCCACAGGGATGCCTGAAAAGCTCCGCCGGAGGTGTGAGTTAAAGATCTTTCGGACAGGGGCCTCCTCCAGACGTTCCCAGTTCACCCGCACTACCCGTTTGGGCTTACCTGGTCTGTCCAAAGTCTTTCCCCACCCTCTGATCCAACTCACTACCAGATGGTGATCAGTTGACAGCTCTGCCCCTCTCTTCACCCGAGTGTCCAAAACATGCGGCATTAGATCAGCCGATACGATTACAAAATCGATCATTGGCCTTCGGCCTAGGGTGCTCTGGTACCATGTACACTTATGCGCCTCCTTATGTTCGAACATGGTGTTTGTTATAGACAATCCATGACTAGCACAGAAGTCCAATAACAAACGACCGCTCGGGTTTAGATCAGGGAGGCCGTTCCTCCCAATCACGCCTCTCCAGGTGTCTCCATCGTTGCCCACATGTGCGTTGAAGTCACCCAGCAGAATGATGGAGTCCCCTACTGGAGCCCTATATAGGACTCCCTTCAGGGTCTCCAAGAAGGCTGAATACTCCGAACTGCTGTTTGGTGCATAAGCACAAACAACAGTCAGAGTTTTCCCCCCCACCACCCTTAGGCGTAGGGAGGCAAACCTCTCATCCACCGGGGTAAACTCCAACACCACCGTGCTCAGACGTGGGCTCGTGAGTATCCCCACACCAGCCCGCCGCCTCTCACCCTGGGCAACTCCAGAGAAGAACAGAGTCCAACCCCTATCCAGGAGTAAGGTTCCAGAGCCACGGTTGTGCGTAGAGGTAAGTCCCACCAGATCCAACTGGTATCGCTCCACCTCACGCACAAGTTCTGGCTCCTTCCCCCCCAGTGAGGTGACGTTCCACGTCCCCAAAGCAAGCTTCTGCCGCCCGGGTCTGATCCGTCGAGACCCCCCACCTTCACTGCCACCCATATGACAGCGCACCCGACCCCTGCGGTTGTTCCTGTGAGTGGTGGGCCCACAATTAGTGTCATCACAATAAAAATGAATTTGGCAGTTTATCTACTTAATTTGTATAAATGGTGAATAAAATAGGACTCGACGCTAAGCCCTGATGCACACTAGTTACAGGCAATGTATCAGATGTGAGCCCGTTATATAGTGTAGGACTGGACACGGAGCCCTGATGCACACTAGTTACAGGCAATGTATCAGATGTGATCCTGTTATATAGTGTAGGACTGGACACTGATGCACACTAGTTACAGGCAATGTATCAGATGTGAGCCCGTTATATAGTGTAGGACTGGACACTGATGCACACTAGTTACGGGCAATGTATCAGATGTGAGCCCGTTATATAGTGTAGGACTGGACACGGAGCCCTGATGCACACTAGATACAGGCAATGTATCAGATGTGAGCCTGTTATATAGTGTAGGACTGGACACTGATGCACACTAGTTACAGGCAATGTATCAGATGTGAGCCCGTTATATAGTGTAGGACTGGACACTGATGCACACTAGTTACAGGCAATATATCAGATGTGAGCCTGTTATATAGTGTAGGACTGGACACGGAGCCCTGATGCACACTAGATACAGGCAATGTATCAGATGTGAGCCCGTAATATAGTGTAGGACTGGACACGGAGCCCTGATGCACACTAGTTACAGGCAATTTATCAGATGTGAGCCCGTTATATAGTGTAGGACTGGACACGGAGCCCTGATGCACACTAGTTACAGGCAATGTATCAGATGTGAGCCTGTTGTATAGTGTAGGACTGGACACTGAGCCCTGATGCACACTAGTTACAGGCAATGTATCAGATGTGAGCCTGTTATATAGTGTAGGACTGGACACTGATGCACACTAGTTACAGGCAATGTATCAGATGTGAGCTCGTTATATTGTGTGAGTTGCCTAAGAAAGATGAAAAACGTATTACCACTTTGTTGAAGCAAAGGGAAACAGGTTTTGGTCTTCAAGTGAAGAAAAAGACGATTTACGTTTGTTACAAACGTTTTTTACTTCAATTAAATGTTTGAATCGTAGCCATTTTTTTCTATTTACCTTGGGTGGCAATGAATATGGTGAGCATTGAGAAAGCGTTTGGCCTTTCTGTTTGCTCCTTTTGGTTTAGAGAGCAATAATTTAAATAATGACTAGACCTGTAAAGTCTTTAAAGGATTATAAAGCTCATGGCCATGCTCTTATCATAAATATGTGCTGACCAATCACTTCTCCCAACAGTTTAAGCATAAGAATTGTTTGCAGTGTTTTGCATTTTCAAATTAATCTAACCTGGCTTTTCTCCTTCCTCTGCAGATTTTTACAAGAGTGAGGTAATCTGTGATTCATTGGTAAGTGTTTATTTTGCTACAGCTAACCAACAACCATTTGCATCAACCCACAACCATTTGCGACACAAGCATTTGCGACACAAGCATTTGCGACACAAGCATTTGCGACACAAGCATTTGTGTATGAAGGTAAAACAGCGACATAAGTTTTTTTCTTGTAATTGTTTTTTTTTCTTTTGAAACTCGTTTTGTACTTAGGTTTTCTTTCTTGTAATTCGTTTTTTTCTTTTGAAACTCGTTTTGTACAAAAGTTTTTCTTTCTTGTAATAGGTTTTTGTACAAAAAACCAACACGCAGAGTTTTGTCACTAAAATTCCACCAGCACTGTGACAAAAGTTTTTCTTTCTTGTAAATCAGTCTGTGCCCAAACGTTTCACTGCGTTTCCAAACAGAAACCCCAAACGTATTCTGACCAATGAACGGATAGCTATCTTAGCGTGGCCCTTTGAACTTCAACCAATCGTTACTCCTTCCAAAGAGGAAAAAACTTTTGTACAAAACGAGTTTCAAAAGAAAAAAACGAATTACAAGAAAAAAACTTATGTCGCTGTTTTACCTTCATATTTGTGAACCCTGGCTTATATGTGTGTAAGTCCTGCCAGTCTAACCCTGGCTTATATGTGTGTAAGTCCTGCCAGTCTGCCAGTCTAACCCTGGCTTATATGTGTGTAAGTCCTGCCAGTCTGCCAGTCTAACCCTGGCTTGTATGTGTGTAAGTCCTGCCAGTCTGCCAGTCTAACCCTGGCTTATATGTGTGTAAGTCCTGCCAGTCTGCCAGTCTAACCCTGGCTTATATGTGTGTAAGTCCTGCCAGTCTGCCAGTCTAACCCTGGCTTATATGTGTGTAAGTCCTGCCAGTCTAACCCTGGCTTATATGTGTGTAAGTCCTGCCAGTCTGCCAGTCTAACCCTGGCTTATATGTGTGTAAGTCCTGCCAGTCTAACCCTGGCTTATATGTGTGTAAGTCCTGCCAGTCTAACCCTGGCTTATATGTGTGTAAGTCCTGCCAGTCTGCCAGTCTAACCCTGGCTTATATGTGTGTAAGTCCTGCCAGTCTAACCCTGGCTTATATGTGTGTAAGTCCTGCCAGTCTGCCAGTCTAACCCTGGCTTATATGTGTGTAAGTCCTGCCAGTCTAACCCTGGCTTATATGTGTGTAAGTCCTGCCAGTTTAACTCTGG
>CM055747.1:15713820-15901320 GCA_029465975.1 Dallia pectoralis | reverse complement strand
ATTAGCCTAAAATCATTATTTTACATTAATCGCCTATAAAATGTATTTCTTTAACTTCGGCATTAACAATCAGCAATGATCCTCCAAGATTGTTCTCTTGCTTTGGCAGCAGAGACGGTGTTACTGCGTGCTTGAAAAACATTTTTATATTCTTCATATTTCTGAAGATTAATTTCTTGCTCCTCCGCGGAAAAAATATATTGCTCTCGCCCTATCCATATCGAACGTGATTGGTTGTTCGGTGCCGACGTTACTCTTTTATGTGCACGCGCGCGGAGTAATCAGAGTTTAAGGATCAAAGCCTGGGTTGACAAAGTAAGTTGATGAGCTGCTTCATGGTACCAATAAAGCCTGATTGCGTCGGTTTGATTTTGTCAATTCTGAACCCTGAGTTTGTTCAACTACCATCAAGGTACAGGCCCCTGGTCCTCCAAGCAGACAACATTTTATCGCATGTTACATCATTGTAAACTGTTTGCCCTGTTGGGTTAGGGTTACCAATCCTAATCCTCTGCTGGGCTAGGGTTACTAATCCTAATACTAAACCTCTGCTGGGCTAGGGTTACTAATCCTAATACTAAACCTCTGTTGGGTTAGGGTTACTAATCCTAACCCTAAACATCTGTTGGGTTAGGGTTACTAATCCTAACCCTAAACATCTGTTGGGTTAGGGTTACTAATCCTAACCCTAAACATCTGCTGGGTTAGGGTTACTAATCCTAACCCTAAACATCTGTTGGGTTAGGGTTACTAATCCTAATACTAAACCTCTATTGGGTTAGGGTTACTAATCCTAATACTAAACCTCTGTTGGGTTAGGGTTACTAATCCTAACCCTAAACATCTGTTGGGTTAGGGTTACTAATCCTAACCCTAAACATCTGTTGGGTTAGGGTTACTAATCCTAACCCTAAACATCTGCTGGGTTAGGGTTACTAATCCTAACCTTAAACATCTGTTTGGTTAGGGTTACTAATCCTAACCCTAAACATCTGTTGGGTTAGGGTAACTAATCCTAATACTAAACATATGTTGGGTTAGGGTTATTAATCCTAACCCTAAACATCTGTTGGGTTAGGGTTACTAATCCTGACCCTAAACATCTGTTGGGTAAGGGTTACTAATCCTAATCCTAAACATCTGTTTGGTTAGGGTTACTAATCTTGATCTTAAACCTCTGTTGGGTTAGGGTTACTAATCCTGATCCTAAACATCTGTTGGGTTAGGGTTACTAATCTTGATCCTAAACCTCTGTTGGGTTAGGGTTACTAATCCTAACCCTAAACATCTGTTGGGTTAGGGTTACTAATCCTAACCCTAAACATCTGCTGGGTTAGGGTTACTAATCCTAACCCTAAACATCTGTTGGGTTAGGGTTACTAATCCTAATACTAAACCTCTATTGGGTTAGGGTTACTAATCCTAATACTAAACCTCTGTTGGGTTAGGGTTACTAATCCTAACCCTAAACATCTGTTGGGTTAGGGTTACTAATCCTAACCCTAAACATCTGTTGGGTTAGGGTTACTAATCCTAACCCTAAACATCTGCTGGGTTAGGGTTACTAATCCTAACCTTAAACATCTGTTTGGTTAGGGTTACTAATCCTAACCCTAAACATCTGTTGGGTTAGGGTAACTAATCCTAATACTAAACATATGTTGGGTTAGGGTTATTAATCCTAACCCTAAACATCTGTTGGGTTAGGGTTACTAATCCTGACCCTAAACATCTGTTGGGTAAGGGTTACTAATCCTAATCCTAAACATCTGTTTGGTTAGGGTTACTAATCTTGATCTTAAACCTCTGTTGGGTTAGGGTTACTAATCCTGATCCTAAACATCTGTTGGGTTAGGGTTACTAATCTTGATCCTAAACCTCTGTTGGGTTAGGGTTACTAATCTTGATCCTAAACATCTGTTGGGTTAGGGTTATTAATCCTAACCCTAAACATTTGTTGGGTTATTGTTATAAAGTACTTAACCTTTTGGACGTTTCCACATTTTATTCTAACAAAATCAAATCAAAATGTGGTTAATCAGGAATTGTCATTGCTGATCAACACAAAACATCCATAATATCAAAATAGAAAATAAAATAGTACGTTTTTTTTTAAATTAATTATAAACAGATATATGAGGTTCAAATGCAGTATTTAGTTTCACCATACATTGGGTCTGTCAATGCTGCTAAAAACTCCACCTTTCACTTATATGTACAGTATTATGTTCCAGACGTATTTGGTCTTGACCTAGGCTTTCAGAAGAGGTCAGTAAGAGGAAAACGCAGCTGGCAGTTGTCTTGATATTTTTGTAAGCAGTGGATTTTTGCTTCCTGATCTCTTCTGAAGGTCAAGTTGGTGCATTCACTCTTTGACGGTTGAAATATGTTCTTTTACATTAAAGGCCTGTATGTCTCTCTGATCGCTTGAGGCTATTTTTGTGCCACTGATTGTATTTTTAGTTTTTAATGTTACATTTAGGGATATTTTAACAGCATGAGGAAATTGCATTTCTGTTTATTTTTATTTTTGTAAGTGGTTAAAAATGAGTAAAAACTGTTTAATTTCCAAGGGTTTTTTGACATGCTTGTGTGACGTGCCCGTGTGACGTGCCTAAATTCAGTTCTAAACTCAAATATTAGTCACAAGAGTTTACCTAATCTTATCATTTGTTGTTTTGACCTTATGTTTGTCAGAATCCAACATGGCGGAGTCTGGATTTTGGGATGTTGCCAGACCTTTTGGACACTTCTGTGTCCTGCTTTGTAGTGAGGATCTGGGGCGGTCGGAGGGAACAGTTTACCCTGCTTATAGAATGGGAGGTCAACCTGGATGGGCTCAGATACACAGGTCAACAGGTGAGTAGAAGCTTATAGAATGGGAGGTCAACCTGGATGGGCTCAGATACACAGGTCAACAGGTGAGTAGAAGCTTATAGAATGGGAGGTCAACCTGGATGGGCTCAGATACACAGGTCAACAGGTGAGTAGAAGCTTATAGAATGGGAGGTCTACCTGGATGGGCTCAGATACACAGGTCAACAGGTGAGTAGAAGCTTATAGAATGGGAGGTCAACCTGGATGGGCTCAGATACACAGGTCAACAGGTGAGTAGAAGCTTATAGAATGGGAGGTCAACCTGGATGGGCTCAGATACACAGGTCAACAGGTGAGTATAAACTTAGTTTCTAATGCTCTGTTACTTTGTAACTTTCATTTCAGTGATTATCAGAGATATTCAATAAACTATATGACTGAACCATTGTAATTTGGTTTAACTTATTTACTATATTGCAAATAATATTTGATGCCCCTGATCTCATCAATAACAACAGCTATTTTCTTTTTAATCTTACTACACTAGCTAGCTAATGCCTCTGTTCGGTCTTCCCACAGATCCGCTCAAGGAATCCAAATGAGATCATATTTGGATTAAATGATGGCTACTATGCAGCTCACTTTGACCTTAAGGTATTGTCCTTCCAGGAATTTAGTCTTTTGTATGATTGCTTTTATACGCTGGTCTGTTGTTAAAATGTGCCTGTTTTAGGACCAATCTGAAAGAAAGAAGAACAGTTTACTTCATGTGGACCACAGTTCAGTGAGGAACTCCTACAGTGTCTTCTCTCTGCTGAGGTAAGGAAGAACTTTATATCCTGACATACCAGTGATCTGGTTCACGTCTGTGATCACTCTGGTGATCTGGTTCACGTCTGTGATCACTCTGGTGATCTGGTTCACGTCTGTGATCACACAGGTGATCTGGTTCACGTCTGTGATCACTCTGGTGATCTGGTTCGCGTCTGTGATCACACTGGTGATCTGGTTCGCGTCTGTGATCACACTGGTGATCTGGTTCGCGTCTGTGATCACTCTGGTGATCTGGTTCACGTCTGTGATCACTCTGGTGATCTGGTTCACGTCTGTGATCACTCTGGTGATCTGGTTCACGTCTGTGATCACTCTGGTGATCTGGTTCACGTCTGTGATCACTCTGGTGATCTGGTTCACGTCTGTGATCACTCTGGTGATCTGGTTCACGTCTGTGATCACTCTGGTGATCTGGTTCACGTCTGTGATCACACTGGTGATCTGGTTCACGCCTGTGATCACACTGGTGATCTGGTTCACGCCTGTGATCACACTGGTGATCTGGTTCACGCCTGTGATCACTCTGGTGATCTGGTTCACGTCTGTGATCACTCTGTCTGCAGTCTGTAATGTGTGTTTAATAATAAACGTGTGTCTACATGTAAATCTGAAATTAAATTATTCAAATTAATGCACTTGCCATCTATATCTTGCTTTTTGATAATTCCACAAATAAAAAAATGCATTCCATTGCGCTGTATTCCACTAAGGGGCAGCAAACTGTCATTTTCTAAGTTGGAATACGTTTTTGCAGTAAGCGGTCTAGTGCCGTTTGTTCCATGTTGCCGTTTTTATATATAATAGAATCCTTATTTAGAAAAGTAAGTATCGCTTTTAGCCCCTGTCAAGCCAAGGGTATATATACAATATAGATATTGAACTATAAATAAACATACACACAACAATTAACCACTCTGGTTATGTATACTTATTTCTGTGTTTATTCACAGTCCCTAATGTGTAGCAAAGTTTAAGCAGAATTTACAGGGTTGAAGTAGTGCTGGTTTTATTTTTAAAAGCACTAATGAGCCAGAACATTACGACTGATATGGTGTTGATTCTCAAAGTTGTTCGGCGGAGCCTTCATGGATCTGGACCTGGTCCAGAATATCCCACAGACCACTGCACTATGTGTCATGACACCTTCCTCTCACAACCATCATTAACATTTCTGTGACTTCTGTGCCATAGTAGACCTTCTGTCGGTTCAGACCAGACAGGAAAGCCTTTGTAGATCGTGCATCAATCAGCCTTGGGCTGGTTTGTGGGTTTTCTCTGACAATATGCTCTCAGCGCTTTCAATATAGCGTTTTGTGTTGTACCCAAAACGTTTGGCCCATGTGAAACAGTTCCGGGGCAATTCTACCAAATACTAAGGAAGTGCATGTATACATCTGACTTTGATGAAAGCGGTAAAAAATACATACAAAAATTCTCCCTCGCTCGATTCTGACATTTAACAAATGCAAAAAATATGTTAATATGTATTGATCTAAAACAGAAAAGGTTTTTACTCTGATTTAATGTATGACAGTAAAGAAATAAAAGTTTTGTGTTTTTTCTGAAATGTACGTAAATATCTGGTTTCAACTGTAGATATTGTGTTGTAGCGTTATAATAGATACATATTGTGTTGTAGTGTTATAATAGATACATATTGTGTTGTAGTGTTATAATAGATACATATTGTGTTGTAGTGTTATAATAGATACATATTGTGTTGTAGCGTTATAATAGATACATATTGTGTTGTAGTGTTATAATAGATACATATTGTCTGTAGCGTTATAATAGATAGATATTGTGTTGTAGCGTTATAATAGATAGATATTGTGTTGTAGCGTTATAATAGATAGATATTGTGCTGTAGCGTTATAATAGATAGATATTGTGCTGTAGCGTTATAATAGATAGATATTGTGCTGTAGCGTTATAATAGATAGATATTGTGCTGTAGCGTTATAATAGATACATATTGTGCTGTAGCGTTATAATAGATACATATTGTGTTGTAGCGTTATAATAGATAGATATTGTGTTGTAGCCTTATAATAGATACATATTGTGTTGTAGTGTTATAATAGATACATATTGTGCTGTAGCGTTATAATAGATACATATTGTGTTGTAGCGTTATAATAGATAGATATTGTGCTGTAGCGTTATAATAGATAGATATTGTGCTGTAGCCTTATAATAGATAGATATTGTGCTGTAGCGTTATAATAGATACATATTGTGTTGTAGCCTTATAATAGATACATATTGTGCTGTAGCGTTATAATAGATAGATATTGTGCTGTAGCGTTATAATAGATACATATTGTGTTGTAGCCTTATAATAGATACATATTGTGCTGTAGCCTTATAATAGATACATATTGTGCTGTAGCCTTATAATAGATACATATTGTGCTGTAGCGTTATAATAGATAGATATTGTGCTGTAGCGTTATAATAGATACATATTGTGCTGTAGCGTTATAATAGATAGATATTGTGCTGTAGTGTTATAAAAGATAGATATTGTGTTGTAGCGTTATAATAGATAGATATTGTGCTGTAGCGTTATAATAGATAGATATTGTGCTGTAGCCTTATAATAGATAGATATTGTGCTGTAGCGTTATAATAGATACATATTGTGTTGTAGCCTTATAATAGATAGATATTGTGCTGTAGCGTTATAATAGATAGATATTGTGCTGTAGCGTTATAATAGATACATATTGTGTTGTAGCCTTATAATAGATACATATTGTGCTGTAGCCTTATAATAGATACATATTGTGCTGTAGCCTTATAATAGATACATATTGTGCTGTAGCGTTATAATAGATAGATATTGTGCTGTAGCCTTATAATAGATACATATTGTGCTGTAGCGTTATAATAGATAGATATTGTGTTGTAGCGTTATAATAGATACATATTGTGCTGTAGCCTTATAATAGATAGATATTGTGCTGTAGCGTTATAATAGATACATATTGTGCTGTAGCGTTATAATAGATAGATATTGTGCTGTAGTGTTATAAAAGATAGATATTGTGTTGTAGCGTTATAATAGATAGATATTGTGCTGTAGCGTTATAATAGATAGATATTGTGCTGTAGCGTTATAATAGATAGATATTGTGCTGTAGCGTTATAATAGATAGATATTGTGCTGTAGCGTTATAATAGATAGATATTGTGCTGTAGCGTTATAATAGATAGATATTGTGTTGTAGCGTTATAATAGATAGATATTGTGTTGTAGCGTTATAATAGATAGATATTGTGCTGTAGCGTTATAATAGATAGATATTGTGCTGTAGCGTTATAATAGATAGATATTGTGCTGTAGCGTTATAATAGATAGATATTGTGCTGTAGCCTTATAATAGATACATATTGTGTTGTTGCGTTATAATAGATAGATATTGTGCTGTAGCGTTATAATAGATACATATTGTGCTGTAGCGTTATAATAGATAGATATTGTGCTGTAGTGTTATAAAAGATAGATATTGTGCTGTAGCCTTATAATAGATACATATTGTGCTGTAGCGTTATAATAGATAGATATTGTGCTGTAGTGTTATAAAAGATAGATATTGTGCTGTAGCCTTATAATAGATAGATATTGTGCTGTAGCGTTATAATAGATAGATATTGTGCTGTAGCCTTATAATAGATAGATATTGTGTTGTAGCGTTATAATAGATAGATATTGTGCTGTAGCCTTATAATAGATACATATTGTGTTGTAGCCTTATAATAGATAGATATTGTGCTGTAGCCTTATAATAGATACATATTGTGTTGTTGCGTTATAATAGATAGATATTGTGCTGTAGCGTTATAATAGATACATATTGTGCTGTAGCCTTATAATAGATAGATATTGTGCTGTAGCGTTATAATAGATAGATATTGTGCTGTAGCGTTATAATAGATAGATATTGTGCTGTAGCGTTATAATAGATAGATATTGTGCTGTAGCGTTATAATAGATAGATATTGTGCTGTAGCGTTATAATAGATACATATTGTGCTGTAGCCTTATAATAGATAGATATTGTGCTGTAGCGTTATAATAGATAGATATTGTGCTGTAGCCTTATAATAGATAGATATTGTGCTGTAGCGTTATAATAGATAGATATTGTGCTGTAGCGTTATAATAGATAGATATTGTGCTGTAGCCTTATAATAGATACATATTGTGTTGTAGCGTTATAATAGATATACTTTAGTGTCCTGTCTAAGTCTACCACATTCCAGTATGATTTCACTTTGCTGAATGGTTTTAGGAGCTCTTCTGTCCTGTTATATCCTACAGCACTAAAACATTTTCCTACTCCTGCTTTCTCCATCTCTTCATCCCCGGAGGGTTTTGGGATTTTAAGCAGCTATATTCCTCTCCTCCCAGAGGCTGGGGTTCCTCTGCAGGTCTGAGGCCATGCTGAAGAACTCTGGTGTGGCTTATTGATCATTTCATAGGTGTCTGTATGTCCCTGCTCTTCTTTCTCTCTGGGATGGACCTGCACTGAGCTCTGGCTCGTCTTACTCTCAGGCTTACTGTTTATCACCCAGGGAGCCTGTAACAGTCATATTTCTAATGCAATGCAGTTGGAGTAATGATCTGTTCATGGTTTTAGTTTTAGGTGATGTAATAAACCAGTTTAAGTGTTTGGTGACTCCTTGTTACGAACCTAGTGGTGTAGTGCATGGAAAGCTAAATGCAGAGCATAGATCCAGTTTGTAGTTCTTCTAATTTATAACAAACACGACAAGCTGATAAAATATAACTGGTTTAAATGAAAATGCACTTACCAATGCGACTAATAAAAGCACAGCTATACGGAAACAAACAGTCACCAGCATAATCGAGGTAACATTTAAACAAACAATACTAAGCAAAGAAGTGACATTCCCTCTGACTTAAATATCAAGCTGATCACCCTGCTAATCGCTAACTGAAGTCAGATGTGCTCAAAACAAACCACCAAAACAGGAAGTGCACCCTACTAAACTCCATGTGTGGAAGAAAACCACACCCTAAGTGACACTACTGTTGTTTTGTTCATCGTACATTTAGTGAGGTTTGTTAGTAGAGTGTACAACATTTGGTTTACTAGGACATGAACACTCATATTGGCTCTGTGTGATTAGTGTTCAGTGGTTTACCAGGACATGAACACTCATATTGGCTCTGTGTGATTAGTGTTCAGTGGTTTACCAGGACATGAACACTCATATTGGCTCTGTGTGATTAGTGTTCAGTGGTTTACTAGGACATGAACACTCATATTGGGTATTGGTATGAGCCATTAAATGAGATGGTGATGACACTATATTCGTATGAGCCATTATATGACATGGTGATGACACTATTGGTATGAGTCATTAAATGACATGGTGATGACACTATATTGGTATGAGCCATTAACTGACATGGTGATGACACTGTATTGGTATGAGCCATTAAATGACATGGTGATGACACTATATTGGTATGAGCCATTAAATGACATGGTGATGACACTATTGGTATGAGCCATTATGTGAAATGGTGATGACACTATATTGGTATGAGCCATTAAATCACATGGTGATGACACTGTATTGGTATGAGCAATTAAATGACATGGTGATGACACTATATTGGTATGAGCCATTAAATCACATGGTGATGACACTGTATTGGTATGAGCCATTAAATGACATGGTGATGACACTATATTGGTATGAGCCATTAAATCACATGGTGATGACACTATATTGGTATGAGCCATTAACTGACATGGTGATGACACTATATTGGTATGAGCCATTAAATGACATGGTGATGACACTATATTGGTATGAGCCATTAACTGACATGGTGATGACACTGTATTGGTATGAGCCATTATGTGACATGGTGATGACACTATATTGGTATGAGCCATTAAATCACATGGTGATGACACTGTATTGGTATGAGCAATTAAATGACATGGTGATGACACTATATTGGTATGAGCCATTAAATCACATGGTGATGACACTGTATTGGTATGAGCCATTAAATGACATGGTGATGACACTATATTGGTATGAGCCATTAAATCACATGGTGATGACACTGTATGAGCCATTGGTGACATGAGACACTGTATTGGTATGAGCCATTAAATGACATGGTGATGACAATGAGATATTGACACTGGTATGAGCCATTAAATGACATGATGACACTATATTGATGACACATGGTGATGACACTATTGGTATGAGCCATTATGTGAAATGGTGATGACACTATATTGGTATGAGCCATTAAATCACATGGTGATGACACTGTATTGGTATGAGCCATTATGTGACATGGTGATGACACTATATTGGTATGAGCCATTAAATCACATGGTGATGACACTGTATTGGTATGAGCAATTAAATGACATGGTGATGACACTATATTGGTATGAGCCATTAAATCACATGGTGATGACACTGTATTGGTATGAGCCATTAAATCACATGGGGATGACACTATTGGTATGAGCAATTAAATGACATGGTGATGACACTATATTGGTATGAGCCATTAAATGACATGGTGATGACACTATTGGTATGAGCCATTAAATCACATGGTGATGACACTGTATTGGTATGAGCCATTAAATCACATGGGGATGACACTATTGGTATGAGCAATTAAATGACATGGGGATGACACTATATTGGTATGAGCCATTAAATCACATGGTGATGACACTGTATTGGTATGAGCCATTAAATCACATGGTGATGACACTATATTGGTATGAGCCATTAAATCACATGGTGATGACACTGTATTGGTATGAGCAATTAAATGACATGGTGATGACACTATATTGGTATGAGCCATTAAATCACATGGTGATGACACTGTATTGGTATGAGCCATTAAATCACATGGTGATGACACTATATTGGTATGAGCCATTAAATCACATGGTGATGACACTATATTGGTATGAGCCATTAAATCACATGGGGATGACACTATTGGTATGAGCAATTAAATGACATGGGGATGACACTATATTGGTATGAGCCATTAAATGACATGGTGATGACTGTGAACCACAAACACTATGCAGTTTTTGCAGTGTTGATTCAATGAAGGAAGAAAGTATTTAATCCCCTGCTGACAAAGACATATGTCTATAAATTTAATGGTAGGTTTATATAAACAGTGAGAGACAAAAGAAAGAAAAAATCCAGAATAACACATTTAAAGAAAGTTATGACTTGATTAGCATTTTACTTTACTGTATGTTAATGCACAACTCAATGTTTACAAGAATAAATATTTGTTCATTTCAACAGTTGGCTGGTTTCTGCTGGTTGACTGTAGAATAAAAGATAAAATGCTTTGAGCACGCATACACAGATATTTTAGTATGTTAAAAGTTAATTATTTTCCTGTGGAACGTTGAACTTGCCTTGCAGCACTGTCTGGTAGAGGCAGTTGCATATTACATTGTGTGGGGCAGCATTGTCTGGTAGAGGCAGTTGCATATTACATTGTGTGGGGCAGCATTGTCTGGTAGAGGCAGTTGCATATTACATTGTGTGGGGCAGCATTGTCTGGTAGAGGCAGTTGCATATTACATTGTGTGGGGCAGCATTGTCTGGTAGAGGCAGTTGCATATTACATTGTGTGGGGCAGCATTGTCTGGTAGAGGCAGTTGCATATTACATTGTGTGGGGCAGCATTGTCTGGTAGAGGCAGTTGCATATTACATTGTGTGGGGCAGCATTGTCTGGTAGAGGCAGTTGCATATTACATTCTGTGGGGCAACATTGTCTGGTAGAGGCAGTTGCATATTACATTGTGTGGGGCAGCATTGCGGTCAGCACTGCCCACAGCATTGCCCATAACTAAACTAGGTTTAACAATAGTGAAACTCTGGTTATTATACTAGAATGGGAATATTATTTCTTACAGTGGGTATATTGAACACTAATTTTATGTTTGGATTCCAGACAGTTTTAAGCCTATTCGTTTTAAATATGCAATAATTTGTAATGAATTTATTGAACTTTCTAACGTTATTCCTGCATATTGACCTCTGTCCACAGTATGTTTGGACAGGCCGATGAGATTCCAGAGATGGCTGAATCATAATGCCATTTTGAAACCAGGGTATGAAGTACATTGGCTGATAAAATATTTACTTTTCACTCATAATTTGCTCTACAATGTATCATCAAGATGTTTAATCAATATTCCAAAGAATTTAGACTCCTAACAGGTTTATTTAAGGACTTTTCTACCTCATGTTAGCTACATGTTGTTTTCATATTCTGAGAATATAGTGTGTGTGTTATATATGCGTGTTTAAATGTGTGTGTTAGTATATGCGTGTTTAAATGTGTGTGTTAGTATATGCGTGTTTAAATGTGTGTGTTAGTATATGCGTGTTTAAATGTGTGTGTTAGTATATGCGTGTTTAAATCTGTGTGTTAGTATATGCGTGTTTAAATGTGTGTGTTAGTATATGCGTGTTTAAATGTGCGTGTTAGTATATGCGTGTTTAAATGTGTGTGTTTCAGTATGTGCGTGTTTAAATGTGTGTGTTTCAGTATGTGCGTGTTTAAATGTGTGTGTTTCAGTATGTGCGTGTTTCTACCGTCACCCAGATTTTTGATTTGATTTATTTCCCCAAAGTAATCTAACTGGTAGTCTGCCAGCTCACTGCACCTCTCTCCAGAGTGATCTAACTGGTAGTCTGCCAGCTCACTGCACCTCTCTCCAGAGTGATCTAACTGGTAGTCTGCCAGCTCACTGCACCTCTCTCCAGAGTGATCTAACTGGTAGTCTGCCAGCTCACTGCACCTCTCTCCAGAGTGATCTAACTGGTAGTCTGCCAGCTCACTGCACCTCTCTCCAGAGTGATCTAACTGGTAGTCTGCCAGCTCACTGCACCTCTCCCCAGAGTGATCTAACTGGTAGTCTGCCAGCTCACTGCACCTCTCTCCAGAGTGATCTAACTGGTAGTCTGCCAGCTCACTGCACCTCTCCCCAGAGTGATCTAACTGGTAGTCTGCCAGCTCACTGCACCTCTCCCCAGAGTGATCTAACTGGTAGTCTGCCAGCTCACTGCACCTCTCTCCAGAGTGATCTAACTGGTAGTCTGCCAGCTCACTGCACCTCTCCCCAGAGTGATCTAACTGGTAGTCTGCCAGCTCACTGCACCTCTCTCCAGAGTGATCTAACTGGTAGTCTGCCAGCTCACTGCACCTCTCTCCAGAGTGATCTAACTGGTAGTCTGCCAGCTCACTGCACCTCTCCCCAGAGTGATCTAACTGGTAGTCTGCCAGCTCACTGCACCTCTCTCCAGAGTGATCTAACTGGTAGTCTGCCAGCTCACTGCACCTCTCTCCAGAGTGATCTAACTGGTAGTCTGCCAGCTCACTGCACCTCTCTCCAGAGTGATCTAACTGGTAGTCTGCCAGCTCACTGCACCTCTCCCCAGAGTGATCTAACTGGTAGTCTGCCAGCTCACTGCACCTCTCTCCAGAGTGATCTAACTGGTAGTCTGCCAGCTCACTGCACCTCTCTCCAGAGTGATCTAACTGGTAGTCTGCCAGCTCACTGCACCTCTCCCCAGAGTGATCTAACTGGTAGTCTGCCAGCTCACTGCACCTCTCTCCAGAGTGATCTAACTGGTAGTCTGCCAGCTCACTGCACCTCTCTCCAGAGTGATCTAACTGGTAGTCTGCCAGCTCACTGCACCTCTCTCCAGAGTGATCTAACTGGTAGTCTGCCAGCTCACTGCACCTCTCTCCAGAGTGATCTAACTGGTAGTCTGCCAGCTCACTGCACTTCTCCCCAGAGTGATCTAACTGGTAGTCTGCCAGCTCACTGCACCTCTCCAGCCTCTAGCGCCTCTCAGTTCTTGGCTGCAGGATATTGTTCTGGGTCATATTAAGGGGAGCTATTTAAACAGTTGACTTACTCTGGGCCAGGAGATCTGACCCCCAGGGTTCTCCAGGGTTCTCACGCCACCAGGCAACCTAGAAAACAAACTGGCTCCTGAGCCCCTAATCGCTGTGCAGAATATGGGCGTGGCTATGTGGTTATGTTTCCAATCACATCTCAGGAGTGGTTTTAAACAAAGCCCTGTAGTTGCTAAGGGACTGTTTGGAATTCTTTCAGCCTTTTGCTCTCTGTTTTCCTGGCTTTAAACTTACTATTGAAATAAATTAGTATATGTGAACCAGGCTACATTCCATATGTTTTTTAATATTAGTTGTCAGCAGTTGACTCGAGTCACCGTCATTAATGAATTGAATTGAGACTTGATTTGTACTTATTGGACTGATGGACTCGTGCCCTGTGAAATAAAATAGATAGCGTAAAAAGCTGTCACGCGCTAAATGTGAGCATGCGCTAAATGTGAGCACGCGCTGAATGTGAGCACGCGCTGAATGTGAGCACGCGCTGAATGTGAGCACGCGCTGAATGTGAGCACGCGCTGAATGTGAGCACGCGCTGAATGTGAGCACGCGCTGAATGTGAGCACGCGCTGAATGTGAGCACGCGCTGAATGTGAGCACGAGTGTTGGTAGGAGGACGCGGACCTGATTGAAACACGCTTCTCTTGCCCGGTAGATTATACAAGTAGAAAATTCTAACACGGCGCATGTAGTACATTCATACTACCCGGATTCATACTATATAGAACGTACTTTTTTAACGGTCGCAAAGTACGTTCTTATTTAAATGTAGTACATACTCAACGTAGTACGCGATTTCGGACGCAGGCTGTGTGTCGCCGCGTCGCGTAGAAGATTACGTAACAGCATTTTCCTGCCGCGTCGCTATGACGACCGGGTACTATTGCGCAGGTACTATCTGCATTGGAAAACGGACCGAAAGCGAGCGGAGCCGAGTCCGGCCAAGTCGAGTCGAGCTGGTTCTTTGTAGTGGAAAAGCGCCATATGGGAACTCACTTGAGTCCTCTCTACCTGTTCCACTGTTCAAAAAATAACGGCGCAACTTGTGCGCGATTTCCTGGCAATTTCTCTGCGTGAGAAATACAATGTGTGAACGGGTTGAAATGCGTGTGTCTCACGCCCAATGCGTGAGACTTGAGAGCCCTGAAATCTCCTCAGAGAAGTACGTGAGGTAGGCTACAAATCTCCTCAGAGAAGTACGTTAAGTAGGCTACAAATCTCCTCAGAGAAGTACGTGAGGTAGGCTAAAAATCTCCTCAGAGAAGTACGTTAGTTGGGCTACTAATCTCCTCAGAGAAGTACGTTAGGTGGGCTACTAATCTCCTCAGAGAAGTACGTTAGGTGGGCTACAAATCTCCTCAGAGAAGTACGTGAGGTAGGCTAAAAATCTCCTCAGAGAAGTACGTTAGTTGGGCTACTAATCTCCTCAGAGAAGTACGTTAGGTGGGCTACTAATCTCCTCAGAGAAGTACGTGAGGTAGGCTACAAATCTCCTCAGAAGTACGTTAGGTGGGCTACAAATCTCCGCAGAGAAGTACGTTTAGGTGGGCTACAAATCTCCTCAGAGAAGTACGTTAGGTAGGCTACTAATCTCCTCAGAAAATTATGTCAGTAGGCTACACATCTCCGCAGAGAAGTACGTTTAGGTGGGCTACAAATCTCCTCAGAGAAGTGTGCAGTGCAGGAAAAATGGCTAGTGCAAGTGGTCAAGTTCCATTTGTAGTGTAATTTGGCTACAAAGACTTTAAAATTGATGGAAACTAAAGAAGTGCTTGTTGCAAAATCTAACTTACTATCAGAGATGCAGCTAGCACAACTTCTTGTGTCATTTGAAGAGACACAGAGAGAGTCAGATAGTAATTAACATAACGTTACATTGGCTAACTAATGTAGTCAATTATCTAGTAGAATAAGGTTGTGTTTGCCAACTAATGTAGTCAATTATCTAGTAGAATGAGATTGTGTTAGTTAACTAATGTCAGCTGTCTGTCAATTCGGCCAATTCTAATAATATTTGTTAGCTAGTTACAGTAATATCTAGCTCAGTACTCGACATTAACTTTTTGTGGCACTTGTCAAGGACAAGTACATTTATGTTTCACTTGTCCATGAACAGAAGTCACGGATACGTATTCATTTAGGCACTTGTCTCTTTGTTTGACCAACGTAGATGAGCTGTACTATTATACAAATGCCGCTATTGGTTGCTAGGTAGCTGTACAGCACTTACAATTTTACAGATGCTCATCTCTCTCTCTCTCTCTCTCTCTCTCTCTCTCTCTCTCACACACATTATTTGTGAATATGCTCATCTCTCTCTCTCACATTGTTTGTGAATATGCTCATCTCTCTCTCTCACATTATTTGTGAATATGCTCATCTCTCTCTCTCACATTATTTGTGAATATGCTCATCTCTCTCTCTCACATTATTTGTGAATATGCTCATCTCTCTCTCTCTCACATTGTTTCTGAATATGCTCATCTCTCTCTCTCTCACATTATTTCTGAATATGCTCATCTCTCTCTCTCTCACATTGTTTCTGAATATGCTCATCTCTCTCTCTCTCACATTGTTTCTGAATATGCTCATCTGTCTCTCTCACATTATTTGTGAATATGCTCATCTCTCTCTCTCACATTGTTTGTGAATATGCTCATCTCTCTCTCTCACATTGTTTGTGAATATGCTCATCTCTCTCTCTCACATTGTTTGTGAATATGCTCATCTCTCTCTCTCACATTATTTGTGAATATGCTCATCTCTCTCTCTCACATTATTTGTGAATATGCTCATCTCTCTCTCTCACATTATTTGTGAATATGCTCATCTCTCTCTCTCTCACATTGTTTGTGAATATGCTCATCTCTCTCTCTCTCACATTGTTTGTGAATATGCTCATCTCTCTCTCTCACATTCCTTGTTACAACTCTATCTCAGTGAGCCAGACGATACATCTGTCTTTGATTTTGCTTGGCATTGATGGGAGTTTGTGATTGCTGGAATCTTTCTCTGTACTTTGTGTTCCTTATAAACCGTAGTAAATATTTATTTGGAGATCATCAGTAAATGAATCCCTGATCAGTTCAGGATCACAGCGCCAGTGGTTTGTTCTGGAAGGGATTACTTCATAGTGGATGTGTGTAAAGGTCCACAAGTCAATGCCTTGTTAATGATTTAGCCTCTTGCTGATCCATGAATGCTTTCTTCCCTCTTCCCTTAATCTGCCAGACACAGTGTCACAAACAGAAATGCTGTCTGTTTAGGGAAAATGTTCAAGAGCAGCCTTGTTGGAATCAGGATGCTTTCATCACACATTCACCCACTAACTGATTTGGGGTTTTTAAGCCAACAGATGTTACCATTTCTCTAAATTCCCCTATGAACTTATAGTTATATTGTCTCTCACAAAAGTTCTTAGTTGTGTTTTATGTTTTTGAAAAGGAACACTTTGTTGTTATTTTTCTGCAGGGGTGATTACCCTCGTGGTGATTACCCTCGTGGTGATTACCCTCGTGGTGATTACCCTCGTGGTGATTACCCTCGTGGTGATTACCCTCGTGGTGATTACCCTCGTGGTGATTACCCTCGTGGTGATTACCCTCGTGGTGATTACCCTCGTGGTGATTACCCTCGTGGTGATTACCCTCGTGGTGATTACCCTCGTGGTGATTACCCTCGTGGTGATTACCCTCGTGGTGATTACCCTCGTGGTGATTACCCTCGTGGTGATTACCCTCGTGGTGATTACCCTCGTGGTGATTGATTACCCTCGTGGTGATTACCCTCGTGGTGATTTACGTGGTGATTACCCTCGTGGTGATTACCCTCGTGGTGATTACCCTCGTGGTGATTACCCTCGTGGTGATTACCCTCGTGGTGATTACCCTCGTGGTGATTACCCTCGTGGTGATTACCCGTGGTCGTGGTGATTACCCCGTGGTGTGGTGATTACCTCGTGGTGATTACCCTCGTGGTGATTACCCTCGTGGTGATTACCCTCCCTCGTGGTGATTACCCTCGTGGTGATTACCCTCGTGGTGATTACCCTCGTGGTGATTACCCTCGTGGTGATTACCCTCGTGGTGATTACCCTCGTGGTGATTACCCTCGTGGTGATTACCCTCGTGGTGATTACCCTCGTGGTGATTACCCTCGTGGTGATTACCCTCGTGGTGATTACCCTCGTGGTGATTATCGTGGTGATTACCCTCGTGGTGATTACCCGTGGTGATTACCCTCGTGGTGATTACCCTCGTGGTGATTACCCTCGTGGTGATTACCCTCGTGGTGATTACCCTCGTGGTGATTACCCTCGCGGTGATTACCCTCGCGGTGATTACCCTCGCGGTGATTACCCTCGCGGTGATTACCCTCGCGGTGATTACCCTCGCGGTGATTACCGGGTGAGCATGCCCCCGCACCCCCCTATAGGGGTAATATGGGGGAGCATGCCCCCGCACCCCCCTATAGGTGTAATATGGGGGAGCATGCCCCCGCACCCCCCTATAGGTGTAATATGGGGGAGCATGCCCCCGCACCCCCCTATAGGGGTAATATGGGGGAGCATGCCCCCGCACCCCCCTATAGGGGTAATATGGGGAGCATGCCCCCGCACCCCCTATAGGGGTAATATGGGGAGCATGCCCCCGCACCCCCTATAGGGATAATATGGGGAGCATGCCCCGCACCCCCTATAGGGGTAATATGGGGAGCATGCCCCGCACCCCCTATAGGGGTAATATGGGGAGCATGCCCCCGCACCCCCTATAGGGGTAATATGGGGGAGCATGCCCCGCACCCCCTATAGGGGTAATATGGGGAGCATGCCCCGCACCCCTATAGGGGTAATATGGGGAGCATGCCCCCGCACCCCCTATAGGGTAATATGGGGAGCATGCCCCGCACCCCCTATAGGGGTAATATGGGGAGCATGCCCCCGCACCCCCTATAGGGGTAATATTGGTGAGCATGCCCCCGCACCCCCTATAGGGATAATATGGGGAGCATGCCCCGCACCCCCTATAGGGGTAATATGGGGAGCATGCCCCGCACCCCCTATAGGGGTAATATGGGGAGCATGCCCCCGCACCCCCTATAGGGGTAATATGGGGGAGCATGCCCCCGCACCCCCCTATAGGGGTAATATGGGGGAGCATGCCCCCGCACCCCCCTATAGGGGTAATATGGGTGAGCATGCCCCCGCACCCCCCTATAGGGGTAATATGGGTGAGCATGCCCCCGCACCCCCCTATAGGGGTAATATGGGTGAGCATGCCCCCGCACCCCCCTATAGGGGTAATATGGGGGAGCATGCCCCCGCACCCCCCTATAGGGGTAATATGGGGGAGCATGCCCCCGCACCCCCTATAGGGGTAATATGGGGGAGCATGCCCCGCACCCCCTATAGGGGTAATATGGGGAGCATGCCCCGCACCCCCTATAGGGGTAATATGGGGAGCATGCCCCGCACCCCCTATAGGGGTAATATGGGGGAGCATGCCCCCGCACCCCCCTATAGGGGTAATATGGGGGAGCATGCCCCCGCACCCCCCTATAGGGGTAATATGGGGGAGCATGCCCCCGCACCCCCCTATAGGGGTAATATGGGGGAGCATGCCCCCGCACCCCCCTATAGGGGTAATATATTTCTCACCTTTTTCACCCCTGACCCATTTTCATGTCTGGTGCTGGTTGTCATCCTGGTGGTTGTGCTGGTTGTCATCATGCTGGTTGTCATCCTGGTGGTTGTGCTGGTTGTCATCATGCTGGTTGTCATCCTGGTGGTTGTGCTGGTTGTCATCCTGGTGGTTGTGCTGGTTGTCATCCTGGTGGTTGTGCTGGTTGTCATCATGCTGGTTGTCATCCTGGTGGTTGTGCTGGTTGTCATCCTGGTGGTTGTGCTGGTTGTCATCCTGGTGGTTGTGCTGGTTGTCATTCTGGTGGTTGTCATCCTGGTGGTTGTGCTGGTTGTCATTCTGGTTGTTGTCATCCTGGTGGTTGTGCTGGTTGTCATTCTGGTGGTTGTCATCCTGGTGGTTGTGCTGGTTGTCATTCTGGTGGTTGTCATCCTGGTGGTTGTGCTGGTTGTCATTCTGGTTGTTGTCATCCTGGTGGTTGTGCTGGTTGTCATCATGCTGGTTGTCATCCTGGTGGTTGTGCTGGTTGTCATCCTGGTGGTTGTCATCCTGGTGGTTGTGCTGGTTGTCATTCTGGTTGTTGTCATCCTGGTGGTTGTGCTGGTTGTCATCCTGGTGGTTGTGCTGGTTGTCATCCTGGTGGTTGTCATCCTGGTGGTTGTGCTGGTTGTCATTCTGGTGGTTGTCATCCTGGTGGTTGTGCTGGTTGTCATCATGCTGGTTGTCATCCTGGTGGTTGTGCTGGTTGTCATCCTGGTTGTTGTCATCCTGGTGGTTGTGCTGGTTGTCATCCTGGTGGTTGTGCTGGTTGTCATCCTGGTGGTTGTGCTGGTTGTCATCCTGGTGGTTGTGCTGGTTGTCATCCTGGTGGTTGTGCTGGTTGTCATCCTGGTGGTTGTGCTGGTTGTCATCATGCTGGTTGTCATCCTGGTGGTTGTGCTGGTTGTCATCATGCTGGTTGTCATCCTGGTGGTTGTGCTGGTTGTCATCATGCTGGTTGTCATCCTGGTGGTTGTGCTGGTTGTCATTCTGGTGGTTGTGCTGGTTGTCATCCTGGTGGTTGTGCTGGTTGTCATCATGCTGGTTGTCATCCTGGTGGTTGTGCTGGTTGTCATCATGCTGGTTGTCATCCTGGTGGTTGTGCTGGTTGTCATCATGCTGGTTGTCATCCTGGTGGTTGTGCTGGTTGTCATCCTGGTGGTTGTGCTGGTTGTCATCCTGGTGGTTGTGCTGGTCATGCTGGCTCAGTGGACGTCATCCACTACCTTACTGTTATCCAGACCCCCATATTGGCTCTGATAGGCTGTCGGTCCCTCAGCTTCTACCCAAGGCGGTGCAGCTGATATGGGTGCAGATGTGTCAAAAGGCTGGAGCGATAACAGCATTCTCCTACGGGAAGTTAACAAATCAAATTCCTCTCACAAACACCTTGGATCGATAAAGCTTCTAAAGTTCTAAAGGATTATCAGCATCTGCTATCGCTGTGTTTTCAGATAATAATACAAAAGAAATAAAGGGCAGGGTTGTGGCAAAGATTGTTCCAAGATGTCTTTCCTCTTGTCTTAATGTGTGAAATCATTAGGATTTAGTGTTTGACTCCACTTACTGAACAACTAATGAAAAATCGTTTGGATGGCTGGAGGCATCTTAGATTAGTTATACCAAGCTGCTGATCACACATTCAGTAGACCACAATCAAGTGCAATATTAATTAATTGGTGTTTAGGGTTAAGGACCCAACCCAAAGGCCTGTGTAGAACCAGGTGGTTAGGGTTAGGGACCCAACCCAAGGCATATGTAGAACCAGGTGGTTAGAGACCCAACCCAAAGGCATGTGTAGAACCAGGTGGTTAGGGTTTGGGACCCAACCCAAAGGCATGTGTAGAACCAGGTAGTTAGGGTTTGGGACCCAACCCAAAGGCATGTGTATAACCAGGTGGTTAGGGTTAGGGACCCTGAATCTGCAGAGTTTAAATCCATTGGTCCGGTATTTGTCACATGAACACTTTAAACCGTACATTGTCTTCTCAGATCTGTGCCTGAAAATTAGGTGAAAGAGAGGATGATTGTGAGTGAAGAAACAGAATTGGTTATTGATTAATTTTGTGGTTGGATACCACAAAATATCTATTTATTAAAGGACAACCACTACTCCTTCATTGACCTGACCCCAGATACGGAGAATGATTGATTGCAGAACGTTTTGGCCCAAATATGGAACTACCCACAATCCATGGCCCTTAAAATACTTTTCAATCAATCAATCAAATTTATTTATAAAGCCCTTTTTACAACAAAGTTGTCACAAAGTGCTTTTACAATCACCAGCCTGAATCCAACAGAGCAAACATCAACAAGTTGAACAAAAAAACAAGTTGAACAAGTTGATACACGGCGGCTAGGAAAAACTCCCTGAAAGTCAGATTTAGGAAGAAACCTAGAGAGGAACCAGGCTCTGAGGGATCACCAGTCCTCTTCTGGCTGGGCTGGGTTAGTCCATGACAATACAACAAGCGAGGTGTGAATATCTGAGAAACAAAATAGTCCGGGATGACCGGGAGGGATGTTGGATTTGATAGGCTTGGAGGAAGAAGCTCCGGTTCAGCTGTTCCGTCAGCCGCACAGTCAGGGGCCCCAGGGAGGATCCAGCATATGCTCCAAGCTGGAGCGGTCCCCCTGACAGAAGTGGACACAAACACAGGGAAAGGTTGGACACTAGTTCCCGGCACAATACTATACCGAACATAATACTTTAAAAGGAGACAGGGGGGTTAGTGAGACAATGGCCATGAACGGGTAAACCCAGGACAAGTCCAGACAGATGTTAGTAGAGACAGGACACAGGAAAGGTTAGACACCCTGGTTCCCTACGTCCCCGGCACCATAATATAGCAGCATAGATCTTAGAATGAGACAGGGGGGTCCAGTGAAGCTGGGGCCCGAAACAGGGCCCAATAGGCCGGAAAACACCCACCCACTATGCCGAGCATCAACCCAGGGACGCCAATCAACCATGACCACTCAGACAGGTTTAGTTTTTGCTCACAAAGTTACTCGAATTGAGGCTGCAACAGAGCACTATAGCGACCCAGTGACTCCTCCCCACAGTTAACTGGGATAATCAGAGTTTAATTCACCAGCTACTCGGATTGAGCGAACAAAGGAGAGCTATAGCGAACCAGTGACTCCTCCCCCCAGGCAGCAGCCTGGAGGTATCGTTTTTGCTCAAAAAGCTACTCGAGAGGCAACAACAGGGAACCATAGCGAGCCAGTGACTCCACCCCCCAGGCAGCAATCGAGAGGACACCCCAGGGGAGATGTGAACCCCCAAGGCAAATACAGGAGGGCAGAATGAGATCCGAGCCTTCCGTTCACCTTCGTACCCTGGGCCATATTAAACTCAACCATAGACCTTACTGAAAAGATATGTTTTCTGACTGCTCTGGCTATGCTATCAGCAGATCCCACTAGACTAGCAGGCTGGCTAACAGCCTGCTGCCTGACCTGCACCCTATCTCATGTTAACACTATAGGAGTGAGTCTCCTAGCTATATTCCTAGACAAAAGAAGAGCACCTCTCTATATACTCTACTAATCAGGGGATAGACACCAGGTGTGTGTAATGATGAGACATGACCAAACACAGGGAACCTATATACTCTACTAATGAGGGAATGGACACCAGGTGTGTGTAATAATGAGACATGACCAAACACAGGGGACCTATATACGAGTACTAATGAGGGAATGGATACCAGGTGTGTGTAATGACGAGACATGATCAAGCACAGGGGACCTATATACTCTACTAATGAGGGGATAGACACCAGGTGTGTGTAATGATGAGACATGATCAAGCACAGGGGACCTATGTACGAGTACTAATGAGGGAATGGACACCAGGTGTGTGTAATGACGAGATAATGATGTGATGAACAGCATAGCTAGAAGACCGGTGGCAACGAACGCCGAAGCCTTCCCCTAGGTGGCGGTAGAATGGCTTTGGAGGGAGCTGTGACACAGGGGTACTCAAGGAGAATTTTACTAACAAATAATGCATACCACATTCATTCATTCATTCTTAAATACTATAGATGAGGGTGATTATCTAGGGAACATCAACAACAACGCTTATCTTATGTCTGTGAATCAGACTGAACAAGCACCATATTGAGACTGACAACATTTCTGTTAGTGTCTGGCCTACTCCCCTGTGTGATGAATCTGAGATCTCAGGCTGGTGTGATGGTGTCTGCTGTTCCTCAGACCAATGTTTTGTTGGGGGAGCAGGTTTAGAGCTGTTGAAAGCAGACATGGAGATGTAATCAAGACTGTGATTGATAGCTGCAATCACGTTTTGGCTTGTCTTTTGGTCTTGTTATTTCACCCCCTCTACCCCAGGCTCAGAGAGGACAGTCAATTTGGGAACTAACGGTTTTGGAAAAGTCATCTATATTTGTAGTCATGCTTCCATAGGTTCAGGTCCATAGGGAAACAATGTATCCCTAAATTCAATCAGCTGTATTAAATATAATTGGGATTAGAATACAGATGTGTTATTAATGTTTATTTGGTATTGTATCACTTTATATATCATTTGAGTTATTACTATATAAACCCTGTTAATTCAATGTTTTCAGAGTCCTGTTTAAAACACCATCTGAGTCATCTTGCTTTTACCCACTAAACAAACCTTATTTAAAGGAAACAAACAGTACAACAAAAACAAGCTAAAAAAATGGCTGAGGTTATGCTGTCTGGAGACTCTGCCATGTATTGTGTTTCCTATTTATTTACCCTACTGTAGTTCTACATCTGTCAGCAACAAACACACAATCATACTCAATTGTAAATGTGATCAATTTCAGCCCGCTGGTAAATAACACCCTCATGTTTTCCATCCGGACGTCTTTAGACTCCACACAGCTCAGCGAGCCATCAAGCAGACCCAGGTGACCGTGCAGAAGATCGGGAAGGAGATCGAGGAGAAGTTGAGGACTACAGCAGCCTGTACTGAACGGGTGAGTCGGCCAGCCCAATAGTGATGTGAGCAAAATGACACAGTTCTATGGGGTTTAATGTTTGACCATATGTTTTTTCAAAACTTTGCGTTCATTTTTGCATTACTTGGTTTCACTAAAAATGTAGCATCTTTCCTTTTTTGTTTTAGCACTTTGTTTCCTTACTGATGATAATTAGTTGTCACAATTCTTACTCTGTCTGTTAGAGGGCTGTGAATTAGTGAGTGAGTATTGAGTGCAATTTAGATTTTGTCTTCCCACATTTAAATGAACATGATTGACTGCGATATAGACGTTTAAAATTATGTGAGCTCCCCTCCTAAAACTCAGCTGCATATCAAATCAGCTCCGCTTATATAAAACTCAGCTGCATATCAAATCAGCTCCGCTCATATAAAACTCAGCTGCATATCAAATCAGCTCCCCTCAAATAAAACGCAGCTGCATATCAAATCAGCTCCCCTCATATAAAACTCAGCTGCATATCAAATCAGCTCCGCTTATATAAAACTCAGCTGCATATCAAATCAGCTTCGCTTATATAAAACTCAGCTGCATATCAAATCAGCTCCGCTTATATAAAACTCAGCTGCATATCAAATCAGCTCCGCTTATATAAAACTCTGCTGCATATCAAATCAGCTCCGCTCATATAAAACTCTGCTGCATATCAAATCAGCTCCGCTCATATAAAACTCTGCTGCATATCAAATCAGCTCCGCTCATATAAAACTCAGCTGCATATCAAATCAGCTCCGCTCATATAAAACTCAGCTGCATATCAAATCAGCTCCGCTCATATAAAACTCAGCTGCATATCAAATCAGCTCCTCATATAAAACTCAGCTGCATATCAAATCAGCTCCGCTCATATAAAACTCAGCTGCATATCAAATCAGCTCCCTCATATAAAACTCAGCTGCATATCAAATCAGCTCCCCTCATATAAAACTCAGCTGCATATCAAATCAGCTCTGCTCATATAAAACTCAGCTGCATATCAAATCAGCTCCCCTCATATAAAACTCAGCTGCATATCAAATCAGCTCCCTCATATAAAACTCAGCTGCATATCAAATCAGCTCCGCTCATATAAAACTCAGCTGCATATCAAATCAGCTCCGCTCATATAAAACTCAGCTGCATATCAAATCAGCTCCGCTCATATAAAACTCAGCTGCATATCAAATCAGCTCCCTCATATAAAACTCAGCTGCATATCAAATCAGCTCCGCTCATATAAAACTCAGCTGCATATCAAATCAGCTCCGCTCATATAAAACTCAGCTGCATATCAAATCAGCTCCCCTCATATAAAACTCAGCTGCATATCAAATCAGCTCCCCTCATATAAAACTCAGCTGCATATCAAATCAGCTCCCCTCATATAAAACTCAGCTGCATATCAAATCAGCTCCTCATATAAAACCCAGCTGCATATCAAATCAGCTCCTCATATAAAACTCAGCTGCATATCAAATCAGCTCCTCATATAAAACTCAGCTGCATATCAAATCAGCTAAAACTCAGCTCATATAAAACTCAGCTGCATATCAAATCAGCTCCCTCATATAAAACTCAGCTGCATATCAAATCATCATATAAAACTCAGCTGCATATCAAATCAGCTCCCTCATATAAAACTCAGCTGCATATCAAATCAGCTCCTCATATAAAACTCAGCTGCATATCAAATCAGCTCCCCTCATATAAAACTCAGCTGCATATCAAATCAGCTCCTCATATAAAACTCAGCTGCTTATATAAAACTCATATCAAATCAGCTCCTCATATAAAACTCAGCTGCATATCAAATCAGCTCCGCTCATATAAAACTCAGCTGCATATCAAATCAGCTCCCCTCATATAAAACGCAGCTGCATATCAAATCAGCTCCCCTCATATAAAACTCAGCTGCATATCAAATCAGCTCCCCTCATATAAAACTCAGCTGCATATCAAATCAGCTCCGCTTATTTAAAACTCAGCTGCATATCAAATCTCCTTCCTAAACCAGCCACCAGGGGGATATTTGGCTTCAGGTGCACCCTCCAGCATCCTCCAGCGCCAGACACCCTGAGTAATATACATAAGAGAGGAGAAAAAACAGCAGCAAAATAAAAATTGAATGTCTGGAGCAGAAAGTGAGAAGTTTGTCCCTCGAAACAGATCATTATCTGTTGTTTGTAAGTATTTTGGAATTAGAGCAATTGATGTTAAGCAAGAACAAATTATAGGCACAGGCTGGGTTAGGGTGCTCTACCCCCCAATAATACGTTGTCATCAGCAACTGCTCTACCACCCAATAATATTTTGTCATCAGCAACTGCTCTACCCCCTAATAATATTTTGTCATCAGCAACTGCTCTACCCCCTAATAATATTTTGTCATCAGCAACTGCTCTACCCCCTAATAATACGTTGTCATCAGCAACTGCTCTACCCCCTAATAATATTTTGTCATCAGCAACTGCTCTACCCCCTAATAATATTTTGTCATCAGCAACTGCTCTACCCCCTAATAATACGTTGTCATCAGCAACTGCTCTACCCCCTAATAATACGCTGTCATCAGCAACTGCTCTACCCCCTAATAATATGTTGTCATCAGCAACTGCTCTACCCCCTAATAATACGCTGTCATCAGCAACTGCTCTACCCCCTAATAATACGCTGTCATCAGCAACTGCTCTACCCCCTAATAATACGTTGTCATCAGCAACTGCTCTACCCCCTAATAATACGTTGTCATCAGCAACTGCTCTACCCCCTAATAATACGTTGTCATCAGCAACTGCTCTACCCCCTAATAATACGCTGTCATCAGCAACTGCTCTACCCCCTAATAATACGTTGTCATCAGCAACTGCTCTACCCCTAATAATACGTTGTCATCAGCAACTGCTCTACCCCCTAATAATACGTTGTCATCAGCAACTGCTCTACCCCCTAATAATACGCTGTCATCAGCAACTGCTCTACCCCCTAATAATACGTTGTCATCAGCAACTGCTCTACCCCCCAATAATACGCTGTCATCAGCAACTGCTCTACCCCCTAATAATACGCTGTCATCAGCAACTGCTCTACCCCCCAATAATATGTCGTCATCAGCAACTGCTCTACCCCCTAATAATACGCTGTCATCAGCAACTGCTCTACCCCCTAATAATACGCTGTCATCAGCAACTGCTCTACCCCCTAATAATATGCTGTCATCAGCAACTGCTCTACCCCCTAATAATACGTTGTCATCAGCAACTGCTCTACCCCCCAATAATATGTCGTCATCAGCAACTGCTCTACCCCCTAATAATACGCTGTCATCAGCAACTGCTCTACCCCCTAATAATACGCTGTCATCAGCAACTGCTCTACCCCCTAATAATACGCTGTCATCAGCAACTGCTCTACCCCCCAATAATATGTCGTCATCAGCAACTGCTCTACCACCCAATAATATGTGGTCATTAACAACTGCTCTACCCCCTAATAATACGCTGTCATCAGCAACTGCTCTACCCCCCAATAATATGTCGTCATCAGCAACTGCTCTACCACCCAATAATATGTCGTCATCAGCAACTGCTCTACCCCTAATAATACGCTGTCATCAGCAACTGCTCTACCCCCTAATAATACGCTGTCATCAGCAACTGCTCTACCCCCAATAATATGTCGTCATCAGCAACTGCTCTACCCCCCAATAATATGTTGTCATCAGCAACTGCTCTACCCCCCAATAATACGTTGTCATCAGCAACTGCTCTACCCCCCAATAATATGTCGTCATCAGCAACTGCTCTACCCCCCAATAATACGTTGTCATCAGCAACTGCTCTACCCCCCAATAATATGTCGTCATCAGCAACTGCTCTACCCCCTAATAATACGTTGTCATCAGCAACTGCTCTACCCCCTAATAATATTTTGTCATCAGCAACTGCTCTACCCCCTAATAATATTTTGTCATCAGCAACTGCTCTACCCCCTAATAATACGTTGTCATCAGCAACTGCTCTACCCCCTAATAATACGCTGTCATCAGCAACTGCTCTACCCCCTAATAATATGTTGTCATCAGCAACTGCTCTACCCCCTAATAATACGCTGTCATCAGCAACTGCTCTACCCCTAATAATACGCTTTCATCAGCAACTGCTCTACCCCCTAATAATATTTTGTCATCAGCAACTGCTCTACCCCCCAATAATACGCTGTCATCAGCAACTGCTCTACCCCCTAATAATACGCTGTCATCAGCAACTGCTCTACCCCCTAATAATACGCTGTCATCAGCAACTGCTCTACCCCCTAATAATACGTTGTCATCAGCAACTGCTCTACCCCCTAATAATACGTTGTCATCAGCAACTGCTCTACCCCCTAATAATACGTTGTCATCAGCAACTGCTCTACCCCCTAATAATACGCTGTCATCAGCAACTGCTCTACCCCCTAATAATACGTTGTCATCAGCAACTGCTCTACCCCCTAATAATACGTTGTCATCAGCAACTGCTCTACCCCCTAATAATACGTTGTCATCAGCAACTGCTCTACCCCCTAATAATACGCTGTCATCAGCAACTGCTCTACCCCCTAATAATACGTTGTCATCAGCAACTGCTCTACCCCCAATAATTTGCTGTCATCAGCAACTGCTCTACCCCCTAATAATACGCTGTCATCAGCAACTGCTCTACCCCCCAATAATATGTCGTCATCAGCAACTGCTCTACCCCTAATAATACGCTGTCATCAGCAACTGCTCTACCCCTAATAATACGCTGTCATCAGCAACTGCTCTACCCCTAATAATATGCTGTCATCAGCAACTGCTCTACCCCCTAATAATACGTTGTCATCAGCAACTGCTCTACCCCCCAATAATATGTCGTCATCAGCAACTGCTCTACCCCCTAATAATACGCTGTCATCAGCAACTGCTCTACCCCCAATAATATGTCGTCATCAGCAACTGCTCTACCCCCTAATAATACGCTGTCATCAGCAACTGCTCTACCCCCCAATAATATGTCGTCATCAGCAACTGCTCTACCACCCAATAATATGTGGTCATTAACAACTGCTCTACCCCCTAATAATACGCTGTCATCAGCAACTGCTCTACCCCCCAATAATATGTCGTCATCAGCAACTGCTCTACCACCCAATAATATGTCGTCATCAGCAACTGCTCTACCCCCTAATAATACGCTGTCATCAGCAACTGCTCTACCCCCTAATAATACGCTGTCATCAGCAACTGCTCTACCCCCAATAATATGTCATCATCAGCAACTGCTCTACCCCCCAATAATATGTTGTCATCAGCAACTGCTCTACCCCCCAATAATACGTTGTCATCAGCAACTGCTCTACCCCCCAATAATATGTCGTCATCAGCAACTGCTCTACCCCCCAATAATACGTTGTCATCAGCAACTGCTCTACCCCCTAATAATATGTCGTCATCAGCAACTGCTCTACCCCCTAATAATACGCTGTCATCAGCAACTGCTCTACCCCCTAATAATACGCTGTCATCAGCAACTGCTCTACCCCCTAATAATATGTCGTCATCAGCAACTGCTCTACCCCCTAATAATACGCTGTCATCAGCAACTGCTCTACCCCCTAATAATATGTCGTCATCAGCAACTGCTCTACCCCCTAATAATACGCTGTCATCAGCAACTGCTCTACCCCCCAATAATATGTCGTCATCAGCAACTGCTCTACCCCCTAATAATACGCTGTCATCAGCAACTGCTCTACCACCCAATAATATGTGGTCATTAACAACTGCAGTTTCTGCAGGCTAATTATTTGTATTTTGCCAATACCATGTTCCTATGTGCTTTCTATAAAAGTCAGAGATGAAACTACTTGCTATGAGAACAAAAATATTCATACATTTGATGTTTTCAATGATTACGGTTCTGAAACAGATGAGCAGCCACTTGAAACATAAATAATAATCCCTGCTCATGTGGCCAGATTACATCTTGTATCTCACAGATCGTTGTAAGTAAGTCATTAGTGCCGTGGGCAGTTATCACATCCTGTGTTTGGAGGAAGTAATCCAACTGAGACCAAACTACACCCCCTCAATTGTAGCGCGGCTTAAAGAATAAGTGTTTCCTCACCTTTTATCCTCAAGTAAAATCAAAACTGATAGAAGGCATTTTTGGGATTGGCAGCCATGCAGCTGTAAAGCGGAACGGTAATTCTAGGTTTTGAACGTTGTGTTTATTGTAAACACTCACTTTAAAAGCTCCAGTCTGACACCTCCATGTTCTGGTTTTAAGGGTACAATTACACACTATGTTTATAGACATTTCTTTGCACACAAGATTTAACCCTGTCAGATGTCTATCTCTCTGTTTCTCACTCTCTCTGTAAGTCTGTATTGTCCATCTCTCTGTTTCTCACTCTCTCCGTATTGTCTATCTCTCTGTTTCTGACTCTCTCCGTATTGTCTATCTCTCTGTTTCTGACTCTCCCCCTAATGTCTATCTCTCTGTTTCTGACTCTCTCCGTATTGTCTATCTCTCTGTTTCTGACTCTCTCCGTATTGTCTATCTCTCTGTTTCTCACTCTCTCCGTATTGTCTATCTCTCTGTTTCTCACTCTCTCCGTATTGTCTATCTCTCTGTTTCTCACTCTCTCCGTATTGTCTATCTCTCTGTTTCTGACTCTCTCCGTATTGTCTATCTCTCCGTTTCTGACTCTCTCCGTATTGTCTATCTCTCTGTTTCTGACTCTCTCCGTATTGTCTATCTCTCTGTTTCTGACTCTCTCCGTATTGTCTATCTCTCTGTTTCTCACTCTCTCCGTATTGTCTATCTCTCTGTTTCTGACTCTCTCCGTATTGTCTATCTCTCTGTTTCTGACTCTCCCCCTAATGTCTATCTCTCTGTTTCTGACTCTCCCCCTAATGTCTATCTCTCTGTTTCTGACTCTCCCCCTAATGTCTATCTCTCTGTTTCTGACTCTCTCCGTATTGTCTATCTCTCTGTTTCTGACTCTCTCCGTATTGTCTATCTCTCTGTTTCTGACTCTCTCCGTATTGTCTATCTCTCTGTTTCTGACTCTCTCCGTATTGTCTATCTCTCTGTTTCTGACTCTCTCCGTATTGTCTATCTCTCTGTTTCTGACTCTCTCCGTATTGTCTATCTCTCTGTTTCTGACTCTCTCCGTATTGTCTATCTCTCTGTTTCTCACTCTCTCCGTATTGTCCATCTCTCTGTTTCTGACTCTCTCCGTATTGTCTATCTCTGTTTCTCACTCTCCCCCTAATGTCCATCTCTCTGTTTCTGACTCTCTCTGTTTCTGCTCCCGTTTGATCTCTTCTCTTTTCTCATCAGTCATGTTTGATATCCCACTGCTCTGTTATTTACCACTGACCTAAGTTGACTTCTGACCAGTAACATCAGTCAGTAATAGGACGAAGGCCTACACACACACACACACACACACACACACACACACACACACACACACACACACACACACACACACACACACACAATGTGCCTATTGAAATGTCCTAGATACTTCCCCTCAGTAAAATATTCCCAGGCCTTGCAGAGTTCCCCTTTTCCTGATAAATCATGTATCTCCTCCTGCTCCCTGGCCGCTGCTCTCTCTCTGTCTCTCTCTGTGTCTCTCTCTGTCTCTCTCTCTCTCTCTGTGTCTCTCTCTCTCTCTCTCTCTCTCTCTGTCTCTGTCTCTCTCTCTCTTTCTCTCTCTCTCTCTTCTCTCTCTCCCTCTCTCTCTCTCTCTCTCTGTGTCTCTCTCTCTCTCTCTCTCTCTCTCTTTCTGTCTCTCTTTCTGTCTCTCTTTGTGTATCATAGCGTTCTCTTCTTAATATCATCCCAGTGAGTTAGTGGTTTCAATAGAAAGAGGGGACTATTGTGTGTGTGTCTGTCCCCTGAATATGAGTGCTGTCTCTGTTAGCAGCTCTCCTCTGGTCTTGACTGGGTGGGATCAACGGGGGAGGAGTTGAGCCCACCAATGTGGCCCTTTCACCCTCTCACCCACACTCTGTCATTGATCTCCACGGTTACCGTAGAGTTGTACCTCTGTCCCTGTTGACTCAGCTGACATACTGGCTGTTTGATGTCCGGGCCCCATCAGACATGCTACACACACACACACACACACACACACACACACACACACACACACACACACACACATGCATACTGCAGACACACACACACACCCTAATGCATACTACATACAGCAGACACACACACACACACACACACACACACACACACACACACACATGCATACTGCAGACACACACACACCCTAATGCATACTACATACTGCAGACACACACACACACACATTAATGCATACTACATACAGCAGACACACACACACACACACACCCTAATGCATACTACATACAGCAGACACACACACACACACACACACACACACACTCACACACCCTCATGCATACTACATACAGCAGACACACACACACACACACACACACCCTCATGCTTACTACATACAGCAGACACACACACACACACACACACACACACACACACACTCTCACACACCCTCATGCATACTACATACAGCAGACACACACACACACACACACACACCCTCATGCTTACTACATACAGCAGACACACACACACACACACACACTCTCTTGCCTACTACATACAGCAGACGCACACACACACACACTCACACACACACCCTCATGCCTACTACATACAGCAGACACACACACTCATGCATACTACATACAGTAGGCACCCAATTAGCACTCTGTGAACTCTGGCACTTGGCAAGGACAACAGAGTAGGGGTGCGAGTTTGGTGCGAAGTGAGTGAGTGAGTGAGTGAGTGTACACGCGAGCTGTAGCATTCCTGCACTAAATGTGGGCTCTGACACTGGGATATGGGGGCTCTATCCGGCCAATCTATGTGACTGACACCCTGTGTTTTCTTCCAAAAGCCTCAGAAGACTTGGATAACAGGCATATCAGTGTTTACTCTGATGCTGGCTGTGGTTGCTATCTCTGTGTCAGTGTGTACACATCTGTATCTGTGTTATTGTGTGACGTGTGTAAGTGTGTGTTACTACGTTGCTTCAGGCAACTGGGAAAATAAATACTGGGAAAATAAAACATTAAAAGGGCGACTGGAAGATGATATCAAACACTCCAAGTGGGAGATGGAGGGATGTTCAAACAGCTCCTTCCCTGGTCTTCATCCTCCCTGGTCTTTATCCTCCCTGGTCTTCATCCTCCCTGGTCTTTATCCTCCCTGGTCTTTATCCTCCCTGGTCTTCATCCTCCCTGGTCTTCATCCTCCCTGGTCTTTATCCTCCCTGGTCTTCATCCTCCCTGGTCTTCATTAGCATCCTCCCTGGTCTTCATCCTCCCTGGTCTTCATTAGCATCCTCCCTGGTCTTCATCCTCCCTGGTCTTCATCCTCCCTGGTCTTCATTAGCATCCTCCCTGGTCTTCATCCTCCCTGGTCTTCATCCTCCCTGGTCTTCATCCTCCCTGGTCTTCATTAGCATCCTCCCTGGTCTTCATCCTCCCTGGTCTTCATCCTCCCTGGTCTTCATCCTCCCTGGTCTTCATCCTCCCTGGTCTTCATCCTCCCTGGTCTTCATCCTCCCTGGTCTTCATCCTCCCTGGTCTTCATCCTCCCTGGTCTTCATCCTCCCTGGTCTTCATCCTCCCTGGTCTTCATCCTCCCTGGTCTTCATCCTCCCTGGTCTTTATCCTCCCTCGTCTTTATCCTCCCTCGTCTTCATCCTACCTGGCCATGTAGGAGCTTGAGATTGAGGTTTCCTCCGTCACAGCATTAGGTGTTCGTAAGGCTGATTAAGAGGATTACTCATCAGAAATGTAAACTGTAGATCTCGGTTCAGGAGCTAGAATAACAGTTTCCTGTAATAATCAATAAATACACAAAGACCGCAAAAGTTGACTTTCACAAAGGCCAAATCCTCTACGCTGGGCAATCAGCCGAAAATATGTTTGATGTTGCTAAAGTTATCCCAATTATAATTAGCAGTTTTCAGGATTTAAACTGAGTATATGTAATTCCTGTCCCCTACTGACAAACACTAGTTAACAGGGACCAGCTTCATGTTGTGTCCCACTGATAAACACTAGTTAACAGGGACCAGCTTCATGTTGTGTCCCACTGATAAACACTAGTTAACAGGGACCAGCTTCATGTTGTGTCCTACTGATAAACACTAGTTAACAGGGACCAGCTTCATGTTGTGTCCTACTGATAAACACTAGTTAACAGGGACCAGCTTCATGTTGTGTCCCACTGATAAACACTAGTTAACAGGGACCAGCTTCATGTTGTGGCCCACTGATAAACACTAGTTAACAGGGACCAGCTTCATGTTGTGTCCCACTGATAAACACTAGTTAACAGGGACCAGCTTCATGTTGTGTCCCACTGATAAACACTAGTTAACAGGGACCAGCTTCATGTTGTGTCCCACTGATAAACACTAGTTAACAGGGACCAGCTTCATGTTGTGTCCCACTGATAAACACTAGTTAACAGGGACCAGCTTCATGTTGTGTCCCACTGATAAACACTAGTTAACAGGGACCAGCTTCATGTTGTGGCCCACTGATAAACACTAGTTAACAGGGACCAGCTTCATGTTGTGTCCCACTGATAAACACTAGTTAACAGGGACCAGCTTCATGTTGTGTCCCACTGATAAACACTAGTTAACAGGGACCAGCTTCATGTTGTGTCCCACTGATAAACACTAGTTAACAGGGACCAGCTTCATGTTGTGTCCCACTGATAAACACAAGTTAACAGGGACCAGCTTCATGTTGTGTCCCACTGATAAACACTAGTTAACAGGGACCAGCTTCATGTTGTGTCCTACTGATAAACACTAGTTAACAGGGACCAGCTTCATGTTGTGTCCTACTGATAAACACTAGTTAACAGGGACCAGCTTCATGTTGGCCCACTGATGAACACTAGTTAACAGGGACCAGCTTCATGTTGTGTCCCACTGATAAACACTAGTTAACAGGGACCAGCTTCATGTTGTGTCCTACTGATAAACACTAGTTAACAGGGACCAGCTTCATGTTGTGTCCTACTGATAAACACTAGTTAACAGGGACCAGCTTCATGTTGTGTCCCACTGATAAACACTAGTTAACAGGGACCAGCTTCATGTTGTGTCCCACTGATAAACACTAGTTAACAGGGACCAGCTTCATGTTGTGTCCTACTGATAAACACTAGTTAACAGGAACCAGCTTCATGTTGTGTCCCACTGATAAACACTAGTTAACAGGGACCAGCTTCATGTTGTGTCCTACTGATAAACACTAGTTAACAGGGACCAGCTTCATGTTGTCCCACTGATAAACACTAGTTAACAGGGACCAGCTTCATGTTGTGTCCTACTGATAAACACTAGTTAACAGGGACCAGCTTCATGTTGTCCCACTGATAAACACTAGTTAACAGGGACCAGCTTCATGTTGTGTCCCACTGATAAACACTAGTTAACAGGGACCAGCTTCATGTTGTGTCCTACTGATAAACACTAGTTAACAGGGACCAGCTTCATGTTGTGTCCTACTGATAAACACTAGTTAACAGGGACCAGCTTCATGTTGTGTCCTACTGATAAACACTAGTTAACAGGGACCAGCTTCATGTTGTGGCCCACTGATAAACACTAGTTAACAGGGACCAGCTTCATGTTGTGTCCCACTGATAAACACTAGTTAACAGGGACCAGCTTCATGTTGTGTCCTACTGATAAACACTAGTTAACAGGGACCAGCTTCATGTTGTGTCCCACTGATAAACACTAGTTAACAGGGACCAGCTTCATGTTGTGTCCTACTGATAAACACTAGTTAACAGGGACCAGCTTCATGTTGTGTCCCACTGATAAACACTAGTTAACAGGGACCAGCTTCATGTTGTGTCCCACTGATAAACACTAGTTAACAGGGACCAGCTTCATGTTGTGTCCTACTGATAAACACTAGTTAACCGGGACCAGCTTCATGTTGTGTCCCACTGACAAACACTAGTTAACAGGGACCAGCTTCATGTTGTGTCCTACTGATAAACACTAGTTAACAGGGACCAGCTTCATGTTGTGTCCCACTGATAAACACTAGTTAACAGGGACCAGCTTCATGTTGTGTCCCACTGATAAACACTAGTTAACAGGGACCAGCTTCATGTTGTCCCACTGATAAACACTAGTTAACCAGGGACCAGCTTCATGTTGTGTCCCACTGATAAACACTAGTTAACAGGGACCAGCTTCATGTTAGTTAACAGGGACCAGCTTCCTCCACTGATAAACACTAGTTAACAGGGACCAGCTTCATGTTGTGTCCCACTGATAAACACTAGTTAACAGGGACCAGCTTCATGTTGTGTAACAGGGACCACTGATAAACACTAGTTAACAGGGACCAGCTTCATGTTGTGTCCTACTGATAAACACTAGTTAACAGGGACCAGCTTCATGTTGTGTCCCACTGACAGACACTAGTTAACAGGGACCAGCTTCATGTTGTCCCACTGATAAACACTAGTTAACCAGGGACCAGCTTCATGTTGTGTCCCACTGATAAACACTAGTTAACAGGGACCAGCTTCATGTTGTGTCCTACTGATAAACACTAGTTAACAGGGACCAGCTTCATGTTGTGTCCCACTGATAAACACTAGTTAACAGGGAACAGCTTCATGTTGTGTCCTACTGATAAACACTAGTTAACAGGGACCAGCTTCATGTTGTGTCCCACTGATAAACACTAGTTAACAGGGAACAGCTTCATGTTGTGTCCTACTGATAAACACTAGTTAACAGGGACCAGCTTCATGTTGTGTCCTACTGATAAACACTAGTTAACAGGGACCAGCTTCATGTTGTGTCCCACTGATAAACACTAGTTAACAGGGAACAGCTTCATGTTGTGTCCTACTGATAAACACTAGTTAACAGGGACCAGCTTCATGTTGTGTCCTACTGATAAACACTAGTTAACAGGGACCAGCTTCATGTTGTGTCCTACTGATAAACACTAGTTAACAGGGACCAGCTTCATGTTGTGTCCTACTGATAAACACTAGTTAACAGGGACCAGCTTCATGTTGTGTCCTACTGATAAACACTAGTTAACAGGGACCAGCTTCATGTTGTGTCATACTGATAAACACTAGTTAACAGGGACCAGCTTCATGTTGTGTCCTACTGATAAACACTAGTTAACAGGGACCAGCTTCATGTTGTCCCACTGATAAACACTAGTTAACCAGGGACCAGCTTCATGTTGTGTCCCACTGATAAACACTAGTTAACAGGGACCAGCTTCATGTTGTGTCCTACTGATAAACACTAGTTAACAGGGACCAGCTTCATGTTGTGTCCCACTGATAAACACTAGTTAACAGGGACCAGCTTCATGTTGTGTCCCACTGATAAACACTAGTTAACAGGGACCAGCTTCATGTTGTGTCCTACTGATAAACACTAGTTAACAGGGACCAGCTTCATGTTGTGTCCCACTGACAGACACTAGTTAACAGGGACCAGCTTCATGTTGTCCCACTGATAAACACTAGTTAACCAGGGACCAGCTTCATGTTGTGTCCCACTGATAAACACTAGTTAACAGGGACCAGCTTCATGTTGTGTCCTACTGATAAACACTAGTTAACAGGGACCAGCTTCATGTTGTGTCCTACTGATAAACACTAGTTAACAGGGACCAGCTTCATGTTGTGTCCTACTGATAAACACTAGTTAACAGGGACCAGCTTCATGTTGTGTCCTACTGATAAACACTAGTTAACAGGGACCAGCTTCATGTTGTGTCCATGTTGTGTCCTACTGATAAACACTAGTTAACAGGGACCAGCTTCATGTTGTGTCCTACTGATAAACACTAGTTAACATGGACCAGCTTCATGTTGTGTCCCACTGATAAACACTAGTTAACAGGGACCAGCTTCATGTTGTGTCCCAATGATAAACACTAGTTAACAGGGAACAGCTTCATGTTGTGTCCTACTGATAAACACTAGTTAACAGGGACCAGCTTCATGTTGTGTCCCACTGATAAACACTAGTTAACAGGGAACAGCTTCATGTTGTGTCCTACTGATAAACACTAGTTAACAGGGACCAGCTTCATGTTGTGTCCTACTTAAACACTGTTCCATGTTGTGTACTGATAAACACTAGTTAAGCTTCATGTTGTGTCCTACTGGTTAACAGGGACCAGCTTCATGTTGTGTCCTACTGATAAACACTAGTTAACAGGGACCAGCTTCATGTTGTGTCCTACTGATAAACACTAGTTAACAGGGACCAGCTTCATGTTGTGTCCTACTGATAAACACTAGTTAACAGGGACCAGCTTCATGTTGTGTACTGATAAACACTAGTTAACAGGGACCAGCTTCATGTTGTGTCCCACTGATAAACACTAGTTAACAGGGACCAGCTTCATGTTGTGTCCCACTGATAAACACTAGTTAACAGGGACCAGCTTCATGTTGTGTCCCACTGATAAACACTAGTTAACAGGGACCAGCTTCATGTTGTGTCCCACTGATAAACACTAGTTAACAGGGACCAGCTTCATGTTGTGTCCTACTGATAAACACTAGTTAACAGGGACCAGCTTCATGTTGTGTCCCACTGATAAACACTAGTTAACAGGGACCAGCTTCATGTTGTGTCCCACTGATAAACACTAGTTAACAGGGACCACAGGGACCAGCTAGTTCAGGGACCAGTTGTGTCCACTGATAAACACTAGTTAACAGGGACCAGCTTCATGTTGTTAACAGGGACCAGTCCCACTGATAAACACTAGTTAACAGGGACCAGCTTCATGTTGTGTCCTACTGATAAACACTAGTTAACAGGGACCAGCTTCATGTTGTGTCCACTGATAAACACTAGTTAACAGGGACCAGCTTCATGTTGTGTCCTACTGATAAACACTAGTTAACAGGGACCAGCTTCATGTTGTGTCCCACTGATAAACACTAGTTAACAGGGACCAGCTTCATGTTGTGTCCTACTGATAAACACTAGTTAACAGGGACCAGCTTCATGTTGTGTCCTACTGATAAACACTAGTTAACAGGGACCAGCTTCATGTTGTGTCCCACTGATAAACACTAGTTAACAGGGACCAGCTTCATGTTGTGTCCTACTGATAAACACTAGTTAACAGGGACCAGCTTCATGTTGTGTCCTACTGATAAACACTAGTTAACAGGGACCAGCTTCATGTTGTGTCCTACTGATAAACACTAGTTAACAGGGACCAGCTTCATGTTGTGTCCTACTGATAAACACTAGTTAACAGGGACCAGCTTCATGTTGTGTCCTACTGATAAACACTAGTTAACAGGGACCAGCTTCATGTTGTGTCCCACTGATAAACACTAGTTAACAGGGACCAGCTTCATGTTGTGTCCCACTGATAAACACTAGTTAACAGGGACCAGCTTCATGTTGTGTCCCACTGATAAACACTAGTTAACAGGGACCAGCTTCATGTTGTGTCCTACTGATAAACACTAGTTAACAGGGACCAGCTTCATGTTGTGTCCCACTGATAAACACTAGTTAACAGGGACCAGCTTCATGTTGTGTCCCACTGATAAACACTAGTTAACAGGGACCAGCTTCATGTTGTGTCCCACTGATAAACACTAGTTAACAGGGACCAGCTTCATGTTGTGTCCCACTGATAAACACTAGTTAACAGGGACCAGCTTCATGTTGTGTCACTGATAAACACTAGTTAACAGGGACCAGCTTCATGTTGTGTCCACTGAGTTAGGGAAGCTTCACTAGTTAACAGGGAACAGCTTCATTTTGTGTCCCACTGATAAACACTAGTTAACAGGGACCAGCTTCATGTTGTGTCCTACTGATAAACACTAGTTAACAGGGACCAGCTTCATGTTGTGTCCCACTGATAAACACTAGTTAACAGGGACCAGCTTCATGTTGTGTCCTACTGATAAACACTAGTTAACAGGGACCAGCTTCATGATTGTAAACACTAGTTAACAGGGACCAGCTTCATGTTGTGTCCACTGATAAACACTAGTTAACAGGGACCAGCTTCATGTTGTGTCCTACTGATAAACACTAGTTAACAGGGACCAGCTTCATGTTGTGTCCCACTGATAAACACTAGTTAACAGGGACCAGCTTCATGTTGTGTCCATGTTGTACTGATAAACACTAGTTAACAGGGACCAGCTTCATGTTGTGTCCTACTGATAAACACTAGTTAACAGGGACCAGCTTCATGTTGTGTCCCACTGATAAACACTAGTTAACAGGGACCAGCTTCATGTTGTGTCCCACTGATAAACACTAGTTAACAGGGACCAGCTTCATGTTGTGTCCCACTGATAAACACTAGTTAACAGGGACCAGCTTCATGTTGTGTCCACTGATAAACACTAGTTAACAGGGACCAGCTTCATGTTGTAGTTAACAGGGACCAGCTTCACTGATAAACACTAGTTAACAGGGACCAGCTTCATGTTGTGTCCACTGATAAACACTAGTTAACAGGGACCAGCTTCATGTTGTGTCCCACTGATAAACACTAGTTAACAGGGACCAGCTTCATGTTGTGTAAACCCACTGAGTTAAACAGCTTCATGTTGTGTGATAAACACTAGTTAACAGGGACCAGCTTCATGTTAGTTAACAGGGACCAGTCCCACTGATAAACACTAGTTAACAGGGACCAGACCACTGATAAACACTAGTTAACAGGGACCAGCTTCATGTTGTGTCCCACTGATAAACACTAGTTAACAGGGACCAGCTTCATGTTGTGTCCCACTGATAAACACTAGTTAACAGGGACCAGCTTCATGTTGTGTCCCACTGATAAACACTAGTTAACAGGGACCAGCTTCATGTTGTGTCCCACTGATAAACACTAGTTAACAGGGACCAGCTTCATGTTGTGTCCTACTGATAAACACTAGTTAACAGGGACCAGCTTCATGTTGTAGTCCTACTGATAAACACTAGTTAACAGGGACCAGCTTCATGTTGTGTCCCACTGATAAACACTAGTTAACAGGGACCAGCTTCATGTTGTGTCCCACAGATAAACACTAGTTAACAGGGACCAGCTTCATGTTGATAAACACTAGTTAACAGGGACCAGCTTCATGTTGTGTCCCTACTGATAAACACTAGTTGACCAGCTTCATGTTGTGTCCCACTGATAAACACTAGACTGATAAACACTAGTTAACAGGGACCAGCTTCATGTTGTGTCCTACTGATAAACACTAGTTAACAGGGACCAGCTTCATGTTGTGTCCTACTGATAAACACTAGTTAACAGGGACCAGCTTCATGTTTGTCCACTGATAAACACTAGTTAACAGGGACCAGCTTCATGTTGTGTCCCACAGATAAACACTAGTTAACAGGGACCAGCTTCATGTTGTCCCACTGATAAACACTAGTTAACAGGGACCAGCTTCATGTTGTGTCCTACTGATAAACACTAGTTAACAGGGACCAGCTTCATGTTGTCCTACTGATAAACACTAGTTAACAGGGACCAGCTTCACGTTGTGTCCCACTGATAAACACTAGTTAACAGGGACCAGCTTCATGTTGTGTCCTACTGATAAACACTAGTTAACAGGGACCAGCTTCATGTTGTCCCACTGATAAACACTAGTTAACAGGGACCAGCTTCATGTTGTGTCCCACTGATAAACACTAGTTAACAGGGACCAGCTTCATGTTGTCCCACTGATAAACACTAGTTAACAGGGACCAGCTTCATGTTGTGTCCCACAGATAAACACTAGTTAACAGGGACCAGCTTCATGTTGTGTCCCACAGATAAACACTAGTTAACAGGGACCAGCTTCATGTTGTGTCCCACAGATAAACACTAGTTAACAGGGACCAGCTTCATGTTGTGACCCGTCCAGCGTCCGCTGGCTGAAACCACCCATAGAAGTAAACCCAGCTAGAACTAATATAGCTCACAAACATGATATAAGTAAATATCTGCTTTTCAAACTCCCACCCCCTGTCTCACCACAGTCACTTCTATTTGTGGGCCGGCTGAGCAAGGCATTTATAGCATTAAGGACCTTTTCCATACATCTTTAACAAATGTGTACTCCGTGAAGCAGTGGGGCTGTGGTTGTTACTTGGTTTCAATTGAACCTAGCTGTAATGCTGTGTGTCAAACTAGTCTTGGTTATGGATAACAGCACATTCAAAATGTTAACCAGGAAATTAGTACTACAATATTGTTTTGTTGATCAGTAACACCTATTGGCTGGTAGCTGTGTGTTTCCTGCAGGCTGTACTGCAGCGGGGGGACACCTCTGATGAATCTAAACTAATAGCCTAATGACTGGAGCATCTGACTAGAACACTGATGTAGCCTAATGACTGGAGCATCTGACTAGAACACTGAGGTAGCCTAATGACTGGAGCATCTGACTAGAACACTGATGTAGCCTAATGACTGGAGCATCTGACTAGAATCCTGATGTAGCCTAATGACTGTAGCATCTGACTAGAACACTGAGGTAGCCTAATGACTGGAGCATCTGACTAGAACACTGATGTAGCCTAATGACTGGAGCATCTGACTAGAACACTGATGTAGCCTAATGACTGGAGCATCTGACTAGAATCCTGATGTAGCCTAATGACTGTAGCATCTGACTAGAATCCTGATGTAGCCTAATGACTGGAGCATCTGACTAGAACACTGATGTAGCCTAATGACTGGAGCATCTGACTAGAACACTGATGTAGCCTAATGACTGGAGCATCTGACTAGAACACTGATGTAGCCTAATGACTGGAGCATCTGACTAGAATCCTGATGTAGCCTAATGACTGGAGCATCTGACTAGAATCCTGATGTAGCCTAATGACTGGAGCATCTGACTAGAACACTGATGTAGCCTAATGACTGGAGCATCTGACTAGAATCCTGATGTTCTAGTTATTGAGCACCCATCCTAGCCGTTACTGACACCTCTTACATTCAGATGGTGTGTTGAGAATATTGACGCCAAATCTTCACTGGACCATGTTAGGGTTAGGGGCTTTAGGATACTTTGGCACACTTTGCTATTAACTGGACAGACTAGTGAAGCTAGACTCTCACTCTGTATAAAATGGAAAGGGTTAGGGGTTAGGGTTAGGGTTAGTGAAGCTAGACTCTCACTCTGGATGAAATGGGAAGGGTTAGGGTTAAGGGTTAGTGAAGCTAGACTCTCACTCTGGATGAAATGGGAAGGGTTAGGGTTAGGGGTTAGGGTTAAGGGTTAGTGAAGCTAGACTCTCACTATGGATGAAATGGAAAGATGTCAGGCGCTGCTCCAAGTACCTTCCATTCACATGCTCGCACATAGATCTGAGGTCTGTGAGGTCTGTCATATCTGTGAGGTCTGTCATATGTGATATCTGTCATATCTGTGAGATCTGTGAGGTCTGTCATACGTGATATCTGTCATATCTGTGAGGTCTGTCATATATGTGATATCTGTCATATCTGTGAGATCTGTGAGATCTGTGAGGTCTGTCATGTCTGTCATGTCTGTGTGATATCTGTCATATCTGTGAGATCTGTGAGGTCTGTCATACGTCATATCTGTGAGGTCTGTGAGGTCTGTCATATATGTGATATCTGTCATATATGTGATATCTGTCATATCTGTCATATCTGTGAGATCTGTGAGGTCTGTCATGTCTGTCATGTCTGTGTGATATCTGTCATATCTGTGAGATCTGTGAGGTCTGTCATACGTCATATCTGTGAGATCTGTGAGGTCTGTCATACGTGATATCTGTCATATCTGTGAGGTCTGTCATATATGTGATATCTGTCATATCTGTCATATCTGTGAGATCTGTGAGATCTGTGAGGTCTGTCATGTCTGTCATGTCTGTGTGATATCTGTCATATCTGTGAGATCTGTGAGGTCTGTCATACGTCATATCTGTGAGGTCTGTGAGGTCTGTCATATATGTGATATCTGTCATATATGTGATATCTGTCATATCTGTCATATCTGTGAGATCTGTGAGGTCTGTCATGTCTGTCATATATGTGAGTTCTGTCATGTCTGTGAGATCTGTGATGTCTGTGAAGGCCCTCAGGGACCTAACCTCTCCTCACTTGGCTGCACTGTGCTTTGCTCCTGGTTTGGTCAGCCCACCCAACATGAAGCCCAGCAGGCAAACTCACCAGCAGTTATTACTGTGTCCACATCTTGCTTGTGTCCACAACATCTGTGAAATAACATCATGCTGCATTCCAGCCCGGGTTCTTCATGCCAGTTCTGCATTATGTTAGGGTTAATCCAACCCATTGGTTTTCCAGTTTCTGTATTATGTTAGGGTTAACCCAACCTACAGATGAGGGAGATACTGTGACAACAGCTGTTACGTGTTGAGGATCTCCTGAATATGAGGGAGATACTGTGACAACAGCTGATACGTGTTGAGGATCTCCTGAATATGAGGGAGATACTGTGACAACAGCTGATACGTGTTGAGGATCTCCTGAATATGAGGGAGATACTGTGACAACAGCTGATACGTGTTGAGGATCTCCTGAATATGAGGGAGATACTGTGACAACAGCTGATACGTGTTGAGGATCTCCTGAATATGAGGGAGATACTGTGACAACAGCTGATACGTGTTGAGGATCTCCTGAATATGAGGGAGATACTGTGACAACAGCTGATACGTGTTGAGGATCTCCTGAATATGAGGGAGATACTGTGACAACAGCTGATACGTGTTGAGGATCTCCTGAATAAAGAAGCAATCTTACCAAATGTTAGTGTAAATCAAGGAAACAAGAAAACCGTGATGATTATGTAATTTGTTGTTTAATATCATGCTCAAAGCAACACTAGAAGCACAGAAGCTCTGACACCCACCTCTTTTGCGGTTTTGGCTCATTTGACCCATGCGTGTTTTGAATGGGAGAATGTTGCTGACACACAATAACCAGTAGATGGCGCATCTCGTTCATATTTTTCCAGTGGCGAATGAAGTGGAAAGCCGTGTACCCAGTGATTCAATATGTCCACATATATTTAGGCCTTTATATGGTGCCATATTACCACACAAATTATTATAAATTATACTGTGGGGCCAAATCATTAAATAAAGTCTGATGTTTCATCTTCATGTACGAGTGTGTTGGTGAGTGCGGCCAAATCATGTGCTTGTGCCACAAACCTACAAGTGGCACCACTGGACATTAGTCTGTCATTTTGGTTGGGATTATATAGTATCTGTGCTGTTTTTGTCTTTCATATGTTGTCCTCTCCCTCTGTAGAAGAAAGAGCGGGAGTGTGTGCATCTGAGACTAGGAACATTACGAGCTGAGCTGGAGAGACAGAGGAAAGCACTGGCCCGGGAGACAGACCTGCGACACAAGGAGAGGGCACAGCTTCAAAAGAAAGGTGAGGGGATCTTAGAGACACTATAGACTGCCATTAATACAGATCACAAGGGCTGACCCCAGATCTGTGACAGGTAGACTAGTGACCCCAGATCTGTGACAGGTAGACTAGTGACCCCAGATCTGTGACAGGTAGACTAGTGACCCCAGATCTGTGACAGGTAGACTAGTGACCCCAGAGTCTCTGTGACAGGTAGACTAGTGACCCCAGATCTGTGACAGGTAGACTAGTGACCCCAGTGGATCTGTGACAGGTAGACTAGTGACCCCAGAGGATCTGTGACAGGTAGACTAGTGACCCCAGAGTCTCTGTGACAGGTAGACTAGTGACCCCAGTGGATCTGTGACAGGTAGACTAGTGACCCCAGTGGATCTGTGACAGGTAGACTAGTGACCCCAGTGGATCTGTGACAGGTAGACTAGTGACCCCAGTGGATCTGTGACAGGTAGACTAGTGACCCCAGTGGATCTGTGACAGGTAGACTAGTGACCCCAGTGGATCTGTGACAGGTAGACTAGTGACCCCAGTGGATCTGTGACAGGTAGACTAGTGACCCCAGTGGATCTGTGACAGGTAGACTAGTGACCCCAGAGGATCTGTGACAGGTAGACTAGTGACCCCAGTGGATCTGTGACTGGTAGACTAGTGACCCCAGAGGATCTGTGACAGGTAGACTAGTGACCCCAGTGGATCTGTGACAGGTAGACTAGTGACCCCAGTGGATCAGTGACAGGTAGACTAGTGACCCCAGAGGATCTGTGACAGGTAGACTAGTGACCCCAGAGGATCTGTGACAGGTAGACTAGTGACCCCAGTGGATCTGTGACAGGTAGACTAGTGACCCCAGAGTCTCTGTGACAGGTAGACTAGTGACCCCAGAGTCTCTGTGACAGGTAGACTAGTGACCCCAGTGGATCTGTGACAGGTAGACTAGTGACCCCAGAGGATCTGTGACAGGTAGACTAGTGACCCCAGTGGATCTGTGACAGGTAGACTAGTGACCCCAGTGGATCTGTGACAGGTAGACTAGTGACCCCAGAGGATCTGTGACAGGTAGACTAGTGACCCCAGAGTCTCTGTGACAGGTAGACTAGTGACCCCAGTGGATCTGTGACAGGTAGACTAGTGACCCCAGTGGATCTGTGACAGGTAGACTAGTGACCCCAGTGGATCTGTGACAGGTAGACTAGTGACCCCAGTGGATCTGTGACAGGTAGACTAGTGACCCCAGAGGATCTGTGACAGGTAGACTAGTGACCCCAGAGGATCTGTGACAGGTAGACTAGTGACCCCAGTGGATCTGTGACAGGTAGACTAGTGACCCCAGTGGATCTGTGACAGGTAGACTAGTGACCCCAGAGGATCTGTGACAGGTAGACTAGTGACCCCAGTGGATCTGTGACAGGTAGACTAGTGACCCCAGTGGATCTGTGACAGGTAGACTAGTGACCCCAGAGGATCTGTGACAGGTAGACTAGTGACCCCAGTGGATCTGTGACAGGTAGACTAGTGACCCCAGAGGATCTGTGACAGGTAGACTAGTGACCCCAGAGGATCTGTGACAGGTAGACTAGTGACCCCAGTGGATCTGTGACAGGTAGACTAGTGACCCCAGAGGATCTGTGACAGGTAGACTAGTGACCCCAGTGGATCTGTGACAGGTAGACTAGTGACCCCAGAGGATCTGTGACAGGTAGACTAGTGACCCCAGAGGATCTGTGACAGGTAGACTAGTGACCCCAGAGGATCTGTGACAGGTAGACTAGTGACCCCAGAGGATCTGTGACAGGTAGACTAGTGACCCCAGAGTCTCTGTTGCTCTACTTCTTGCTGTTTTTTCTGCATGAGACTAACCCCGACTCGAGACTAACCCCGACCCTAACTCGAGACTCACATTGAATGAAGAGATGACAGATGCATAATTGAACAAGGAGGGGATATAGCTGGTAGATAATAGCAGGATATGTATGTTACCATGGTTAGACAACCCTCTGTGATCATATGTATTTTACTAGGCCGACTGAGCTGTTCTCAAACACTCTGTTCTCATTCCTAGACCTTTCAGATCACACTGAGCTGTTCTCAAACATTATGTTCCAGTTCCTAGACTTTTCAGATCATACTGAGCTGTTCTCAAACATTATGTTCCAGTTCCTAGACCTTTCAGATCATACTGAGCTGTTCTCAAACATTATGTTCCAGTTCCTAGACTTTTCAGATCATACTGAGCTGTTCTCAAACATTATGTTCCAGTTCCTAGACCTTTCAGATCACACTGAGCTGTTCTCAAACACTGTTCTCATTCATAGACCTTTCAGATCATACTGAGCTGTTCTCAAACACTCTGTTCCAGTTCGTAGATCTTTCAGATCATACTGAGCTGTTCTCAAACATTCTGTTCCAGTTCGTAGATCTTTCAGATCACACTGAGCTGTTCTCAAACACTCTGTTCCAGTTCGTAGACCTTTCAGATCACACTGAGCTGTTCTCAAACACTCTGTTCCAGTTCGTAGACCTTTCAGATCATACTGAGCTGTTCTCAAACACTCTGTTCCAGTTCGTAGACCTTTCAGATCATACTGAGCTGTTCTCAAACACTCTGTTCCAGTTCGTAGACCTTTCAGATCATACTGAGCTGTTCTCAAACACTCTGTTCCAGTTCCTAGACCTTTCAGATCACACTGAGCTGTTCTCAAACACTCTGTTCCAGTTCGTAGACCTTTCAGATCATACTGAGCTGTTCTCAAACACTCTGTTCCAGTTCGTAGACCTTTCAGATCATACTGAGCTGTTCTCAAACACTCTGTTCCAGTTCGTAGACCTTTCAGATCATACTGAGCTGTTCTGCAAATACAAAGGTGACACCTTCTGGGCATTACTTAAACCCTAACCCTTACAGTCTTACTTAAACCCTAACCCTTACAGTCTTACTTAAACCCTAACCCTTACAGTCTTACTTAAACCCTAACCCTTACAGTCTTACTTAAACCCTAACCCTTACAGTCATATTTAAACCCTAACTCGTACAGTATCATTTAAACCTGTACAGTCTTATTTCAACTCTTAGTCTTATTTAAACCTGCACAGTCTTATTTAAACCCTTACAGTCATATTTAAACCCTAACTCGTACAGTATAATTTAAACCCGTACAGTCTTATTTAAACTCTTAGTCTTATTTAAACCTGCACAGTCTTATTTAAACCCTTACAGTCATATTTAAACCCTTACAGACTTATTTTAAACCCTTACATACTTATTTTAAACCCTTACAGTCATATTTAAACCCTTACAGTCATATTTAAACTCTTACAGACTTATTTTAAACCCTTACAGTCATATTTAAACCCTTACAGACTTGTTTACATTTTTAACACCCGACCTTTAGAATGAACAGGCTGAAAGGGATCATTTTGGCACAATTTATTTTCGCCAAACTTTCCACCAACTTCCACTGTAACCAAACTTTACTCTGAAAAAATAAGGGGAGTCAATGTTATTTTTCTGGTTAATAGTTGTTCAGGGACCACAGCAAACGTCAGAGTTGGAGTTAGTTTCCAATGGTAATTAGTCAAAGTTTATAAAGAGGTCAAGATCCACTCGGACGGGTATGGAGTTATTATGAGACCTACAACTGGTCTGGAACATTTACAAGTGTAGTGTCAGTATTATTATGAGGTCTACAACCGGTCTGGAACATTTACAAGTGCAGTGTCAGTATTATTATGAGGTCTACAACCGGTCTGGAACATTTACAAGTGCAGTGTCAGTATTATTATGAGGTCTACAACCGGTCTGGAACATTTACATGTGCAGTGTTAGTATTATTATGAGGTCTAAAACCGCTCTGGAACATTTCTCAAATAATCCTTGGCTTCAGGAAGGAAGTTTGGCAATTTCTTTAATTTGTATTTTGTTTTGCTTTTTTTAAACTGGCTTAATTACGGCCACTTGTCGTTTGGTGCAAATCTGGAAGCTGGGGAGCTATTCACCATGGGAGGACCAAACACAGGAAGTAGATCCATAATAAGCTTAGATGGAATGGGAGGACCAAACACAGGAAGTAGATCCATAATGAGCTTAGATGGAATGGGAGGACCAAACACAGGAAGTAGATCCATAATGAGCTTAGATGGAATGGGAGGACCCAATACAGGAAGTAGATCCATAATGAGCTTAGATGGAATGGGAGGACCAAACACAGGAAGTAGATCCATAATGAGCTTAGATGGAATGGGAGGACCAAACACAGGAAGTAGATCCATAATGAGCTTAGATGGAATGGGAGGACCAAACACAGGAAGTAGATCCATAATGAGCTTAGATGGAATGGGAGGACCAAACACAGGAAGTAGATCCATAATGAGCTTAGATGGAATGGGAGGACCAAACACAGGAAGTAGATCCATAATGAGCTTAGATGGAATGGAGTCCAGTTGACAGCTGGTGGGTTTAGAGCTCATTACTATTTTATTGAACTTGTCTCACGATACATGTTTAATAAGTTCACGGTTTCGTGCTGCAAGTTTTTTTTGTCTTTTATTAATTGTATTAGTCGTTTATGACCATAATAAAATGATGGCTTTATTGTGCTAAGATTTCTATTACAAACTCCACCTAATTGTGCTTTGGTCAGTCTAGATCAAGGCATCGTCTTAATGGAGACAACTCAACTGATACGATTCTAGTTACAGACTACACTAAGCTAGCAGGCTGGCCGGTACTCCCCCCACCCTTATGTCTGTAACAATTAGTTGTATTTATAATACTCCTACATATATGTCTGTAACAATTAGTTGTATTTATAATACTCCTACATATATGTCTGTAACAATTAGTTGTATTTATAATACTCCTACATATATGTCTGTAACAATTAGTTGTATTTATAATACTCCTACATATATGTATGTGACAATTAGTTGTATTTATAATACTCCTACATATATGTCTGTAACAATTAGTTGTATTTATAATACTCCTACATATATGTATGTAACAATTAGTTGTATTTATAATACTCCTACATATATGTATGTGACAATTAGTTGTATTTATAATACTCCTACATATATGTATGTGACAATTAGTTGTATTTATAATACTCCTACATATATGTATGTGACAATTAGTTGTATTTATAATACTCCTACATATATGTATGTGACAATTAGTTGTATTTATAATACTCCTACATATATGTATGTGACAATTAGTTGTATTTATAATACTCCTACATATATGTATGTGACAATTAGTTGTATTTATAATACTCCTACATATATGTATGTGACAATTAGTTGTATTTATAATACTCCTACATATATGTATGTAACAATTAGTTGTATTTATAATACTCCTACATATATGTATGTAACAATTAGTTGTATTTATAATACTCCTACATATATGTATGTAACAATTAGTTGTATTTATAATACTCCTACATATATGTATGTAACAATTAGTTGTATTTATAATACTCCTACATATATGTATGTAACAATTAGTTGTATTTATAATACTCCTACATATATGTCTGTAACAATTAGTTGTATTTATAATACTCCTACATATATGTATGTGACAATTAGTTGTATTTATAATACTCCTACATATATGTATGTGACAATTAGTTGTATTTATAATACTCCTACATATATGTATGTGACAATTAGTTGTATTTATAATACTCCTACATATATGTATGTGACAATTAGTTGTATTTATAATACTCCTACATATATGTATGTGACAATTAGTTGTATTTATAATACTCCTGCATATATGTCTGTAACAATTAGTTGTATTTATAATACTCCTACATATATGTATGTAACAATTAGTTGTATTTATAATACTCCTACATATATGTATGTAACAATTAGTTGTATTTATAATACTCCTACATATATGTATGTAACAATTAGTTGTATTTATAATACTCCTACATATATGTCTGTAACAATTAGTTGTACTTATAATACTCCTACATATATGTATGTAACAATTAGTTGTATTTATAATACTCCTACATATATGTCTGTAACAACTAGTTGTATTTATAATACTCCTACATATATGTATGTAACAATTAGTTGTATTTATAATACTCCTACATATATGTATGTGACAATTAGTTGTACTTATAATACTCCTACATATATGTATGTGACAATTAGTTGTATTTATAATACTCCTACATATATGTATGTAACAATTAGTTGTATTTATAATACTCCTACATATATGTATGTAACAATTAGTTGTACTTATAATACTCCTACATATATGTATGTAACAATTAGTTGTACTTATAATACTCCTACATATATGTATGTAACAATTAGTTGTATTTATAATACTCCTACATAGATGTCTGTAACAACTAGTTGTATTTATAATACTCCTACATATATGTATGTAACAATTAGTTGTATTTATAATACTCCTACATATATGTATGTGACAATTAGTTGTATTTATAATACTCCTACATAGATGTCTGTAACAACTAGTTGTACTTATAATACTCCTACATATATGTATGTAACAATTAGTTGTATTTATAATACTCCTACATATATGTATGTAACAATTAGTTGTATTTATAATACTCCTACATATATGTATGTAACAATTAGTTGTACTTATAATACTCCTACATATATGTATGTAACAATTAGTTGTACTTATAATACTCCTACATATATGTATGTAACAATTAGTTGTATTTATAATACTCCTACATAGATGTATGTAACAATTAGTTGTATTTATAATACTCCTACATATATGTATGTAACAATTAGTTGTACTTATAATACTCCTACATATATGTATGTAACAATTAGTTGTACTTATAATACTCCTACATATATGTATGTAACAATTAGTTGTATTTATAATACTCCTACATAGATGTCTGTAACAACTAGTTGTATTTATAATACTCCTACATATATGTATGTAACAATTAGTTGTATTTATAATACTCCTACATATATGTATGTAACAATTAGTTGTATTTATAATACTCCTACATATATGTATGTGACAATTAGTTGTATTTATAATACTCCTACATATATGTCTGTAACAATTAGTTGTATTTATAATACTCCTACATATATGTATGTGACAATTAGTTGTATTTATAATACTCCTACATATATGTCTGTAACAATTAGTTGTACTTATAATACTCCTGCATATATGTATGTAACAATTAGTTGTATTTATAATACTCCTACATATATGTATGTAACAATTAGTTGTATTTATAATACTCCTACATATATGTATGTGACAATTAGTTGTATTTATAATACTCCTGCATATATGTATGTGACAATTAGTTGTATTTATAATACTCCTACATATATGTATGTAACAATTAGTTGTATTTATAATACTCCTACATATATGTATGTGACAATTAGTTGTATTTATAATACTCCTACATATATGTATGTAACAATTAGTTGTACTTATAATACTCCTACATATATGTATGTAACAATTAGTTGTATTTATAATACTCCTACATATATGTATGTAACAATTAGTTGTATTTATAATACTCCTACATATATGTCTGTAACAATTAGTTGTATTTATAATACTCCTACATATATGTATGTGACAATTAGTTGTATTTATAATACTCCTACATATATGTATGTAACAATTAGTTGTATTTATAATACTCCTACATATATGTATGTAACAATTAGTTGTATTTATAATACTCCTGCATATATGTATGTGACAATTAGTTGTATTTATAATACTCCTACATATATGTATGTAACAATTAGTTGTATTTATAATACTCCTACATATATGTCTGTAACAATTAGTTGTATTTATAATACTCCTACATATATGTATGTGACAATTAGTTGTATTTATAATACTCCTACATATATGTATGTGACAATTAGTTGTATTTATAATACTCCTACATATATGTATGTAACAATTAGTTGTATTTATAATACTCCTACATATATGTATGTAACAATTAGTTGTATTTATAATACTCCTACATATATGTCTGTAACAATTAGTTGTATTTATAATACTCCTACATATATGTATGTGACAATTAGTTGTATTTATAATACTCCTACATATATGTCTGTAACAATTAGTTGTATTTATAATACTCCTACATATATGTCTGTAACAATTAGTTGTATTTATAATACTCCTACATATATGTATGTGACAATTAGTTGTACTTATAATACTCCTACATATATGTATGTAACAATTAGTTGTATTTATAATACTCCTACATATATGTATGTGACAATTAGTTGTATTTATAATACTCCTACATATATGTATGTAACAATTAGTTGTATTTATAATACTCCTACATATATGTATGTAACAATTAGTTGTATTTATAATACTCCTACATATATGTATGTGACAATTAGTTGTATTTATAATACTCCTACATATATGTATGTAACAATTAGTTGTATTTATAATACTCCTACATATATGTATGTGACAATTAGTTGTATTTATAATACTCCTACATATATGTATGTAACAATTAGTTGTATTTATAATACTCCTACATATATGTATGTGACAATTAGTTGTATTTATAATACTCCTGCATATATGTCTGTAACAATTAGTTGTATTTATAATACTCCTACATATATGTATGTGACAATTAGTTGTATTTATAATACTCCTACATAGATGTCTGTAACAACTAGTTGTATTTATAATACTCCTACATATATGTATGTAACAATTAGTTGTATTTATAATACTCCTACATAGATGTCTGTAACAACTAGTTGTACTTATAATACTCCTACATATATGTATGTAACAATTAGTTGTATTTATAATACTCCTACATAGATGTATGTAACAATTAGTTGTATTTATAATACTCCTACATATATGTATGTGACAATTAGTTGTATTTATAATACTCCTACATATATGTATGTGACAATTAGTTGTACTTATAATACTCCTACATATATGTATGTAACAATTAGTTGTATTTATAATACTCCTACATAGATGTCTGTAACAACTAGTTGTATTTATAATACTCCTGCAATGCTATATGTGTTTTTATTGTAATCCTAAATCTCTGAAGAGATTGTTTGTGGTTTAGTTTTATATTTCCTCATCTCTGGGTTAACATTGACATCACTTCCCTATCTAGATGATTCTATTTATTACAATAATATAGTTTTACAAGTTGCTTATATTTAGTTTACATTGAGAGGATACGTTTTTTTATCTACCTAAACCTTGTAATGTTACTAGAATTTATTTGATGGCATCAGACCAAGAAACTGACACCTGCTCTTAATTCACAGTAAAATACATAGTAATAAAATCACACTTTCACTCTTGTTTTCATCTATGTTCTTTTTCATCTTCCTTTTCTCTCTTCCTAGAGGAAGCATTCTCCACCAAACACCAGAGTCTAGAGATGGAGAGGGAGTTGTTAAGCGATCAGCAGAGGGAATGCGCTGCCAAAAGGTGTGTTTCAACCTGTAATTAAACACACGCCATCCCGCCCACCACACCATCTGATAGAAATTACTCCCCACAGAACACCGTGCTATAATATGCTGTCAATATGCTGCTGCGGGGAGATTACAGCCTGCTTACAAAGAGAGGATGTTGGCTCGACACTGGCTGAAAGAGAGTTTCAGATCGTGTCAAAGTCTGATTTGTTTGCCTTAAAATCAACCCTGGATTCCTGATTTGGTTGTTGATGGGAATGACGGGTCCAGAATAGCACAGTGCTGCAGTACATACTATCTGAAACGAGTTACTATAAGTAGTACTACAGTACATACTATCTGAAACGAGTTACTATAAGTAGTACTACAGTACATACTATCTGAAACGAGTTACTATAAGTAATACTACAGTACATACTATCTGAAAGGAGTTACTATAAGTAATACTACAGTACATACTATCTGAAACGAGTTACTATAAGTAATACTACAGTATACACACTATCTGAAACGAGTTACTATAAGTAGTACTATAGTACATACTATCTGAAACGAGTTACTATAAGTAATACTACACTTTACACACTATCTGAAACGAGTTACTATAAGTAATACTACAGTACATACTATCTGAAACGAGTTACTATAAGTAGTACTACAGTATACATACTATCTGAAACGAGTTACTATAAGTAGTACTACAGTACATACTATCTGAAACGAGTTACTATAAGTAATACTACAGTATACACACTATCTGAAACGAGTTACTATAAGTAGTACTACAGTATACACACTATCTGAAACGAGTTACTATAAGTAGTACTATAGTACATACTATCTGAAACGAGTTACTATAAGTAGTACTACAGTATACACACTATCTGAAACGAGTTACTATAAGTAGTACTACAGTACATACTATCTGAAACGAGTTAGTGTGTATACTGAAGTATTACTTATAGTAACTCGTTTCAGATAGTATGTACTGTAGTACTACTTATAGTATCTGAAACGAGTTACTATAAGTAGTACTATAGTACACACTATCTGAAACGAGTTACTATAAGTAGTACTACAGTATACATATTATCTGAAACGAGTTACTATAAGTAGTACTACAGTATACACACTATCTGAAACGAGTTACTATAAGTAGTACTACAGTACATACTATCTGAAACGAGTTACTATAAGTAGTTCTACAGTACATACTATCTGAAACGAGTTACTATAAGTAGTACTACAGTACATACTATCTGAAACAAGTTACTATAAGTAATACTACAGTACATACTATCTGAAACGAGTTACTATAAGTAGTACTATAGTACACACTATCTGAAACGAGTTACTATAAGTAGTACTACAGTATACATATTATCTGAAACGAGTTACTATAAGTAGTACTACAGTACATACTATCTGAAACGAGTTACTATAAGTAGTACTACAGTACATACTATCTGAAACGAGTTACTATAAGTAATACTACAGTATACACACTATCTGAAACGAGTTACTATAAGTAGTACTACAGTACATACTATCTGAAACGAGTTACTATAAGTAGTACTACAGTACATACTATCTGAAACGAGTTACTATAAGTAGTACTATAGTACACACTATCTGAAACGAGTTACTATAAGTAATACTACAGTATACACACTATCTGAAACGAGTTACTATAAGTAGTACTACAGTATACACACTATCTGAAACGAGTTACTATAAGTAGTACTACAGTATACACACTATCTGAAACGAGTTACTATAAGTAGTACTACAGTACATACTATCTGAAACGAGTAACTATAAGTAGTTCTACAGTACATACTATCTGAAACGAGTTACTATAAGTAGTACTACAGTACATACTATCTGAAACGAGTTACTATAAGTAGTACTATAGTACACACTATCTGAAACGAGTTACTATAAGTAGTACTACAGTATACATATTATCTGAAACGAGTTACTATAAGTAGTACTACAGTACATACTATCTGAAACGAGTTACTATAAGTAGTACTACAGTACATACTATCTAAAACGAGTTACTATAAGTAATACTACAGTATACACACTATCTGAAACGAGTTACTATAAGTAGTACTACAGTACATACTATCTGAAACAAGTTACTATAAGTAATACTACAGTACATACTATCTGAAACGAGTTACTATAAGTAGTACTATAGTACACACTATCTGAAACGAGTTACTATAAGTAGTACTACAGTACATACTATCTGAAAGGAGTTACTATAAGTAGTACTATAGTACCTACTATCTGAAACGAGTTAATATAAGTAGTACTACAGTACATATTATCTGAAACGAGTTACTATAAGTAGTACTACAGTACATACTATCTGAAAGGAGTTACTATAAGTAGTACTACAGTATACACACTATCAAAAGGCGGTCAGAGCAGAGCAGTGAAAAGAAACCCACCAATTTAATATGTAAACAAGGACATTGGTTTGGACATCCAGCTGTCTAACATCCACACCAGGAAGTACATTGTAATCAAGTTCAGTAAATGGAAAAAAGGTGGTGTTGGTTAGATTTATTGAGTTGATAAGCATGTTCCTGAAAATGTTTCTGTCTGTTGTTTTGGTTTTAATGTCATCTGGACTGAGATGGGAGCTTCAAATACAGGAAAGTTCAAATGAACAGATTGACCATGAATATTAAACAAATAAAATATTGAACCTTTATTTAACCAGGTAGGCCGATTGAGCCCCGGGTCATATACATGGTTCTACTTTAGTTTACTAAACCAGCAGGTCAACTTACAAACATGCAGGAGGTGCAGGGTGGGGGGAGTACCAGTGTAACAGGAGGAGGAGGGTGGGAGGAGCAGGGTGGGGGGAGTACCAGTGTAACAGGAGGAGCAGGGTGGGGGAGTACCAGTGTAACAGTGTAACAGGAGGAGGAGGGTGGGGGGTGCAGGGTGGGGGAGTACCAGTGTAACAGGAGGAGGAGGGTGGGGGGTGCAGGGTGGGGGGGGGGAGTACCAGTGGGAGGAGGAGGGTGGGAGGAGCAGGGTGGGGGAGTACCAGTGTAACAGGAGGAGGAGGGTGGGAGGAGCAGGGTGGGGGAGTACCAGTGTAACAGGAGGAGGAGGGTGGGGGTGCAGGGTGGGGGGAGTACCAGTGTAACAGGAGGAGGAGGGTGGGGGGAGCAGGAGGGTGGGGGGAGTACCAGTGTAACAGGAGGAGGAGCAGGGTGGGAGGAGCAGGGGGGGGGGAGTACCAGTGGAACAGGAGGAGGAGGGGTGCAGGGTGGGGGAGTACCAGTGTGGAGGAGCAGGGTGCAGGGTGGGGGAGTACCAGTGTAACAGGAGGAGGAGGGGTGGGAGGAGGAGCAGGGTGGGGGAGTACCAGTGTAACAGGAGGAGGGCAGGGTGGGGGAGTACCAGTGTAACAGGAGGAGGAGAGGGTGGGAGGAGCAGGGTGGGGGAGTACCAGTGTAACAGGAGGAGGAGAGGGTGGGGGAGCAGGGTGGGGGAGTACCAGTGTAACAGGAGGAGGAGGGTGGGGGAGCAGGGTGGGGGAGTACCAGTGTAACAGGAGGAGGAGGGTGGGGGGTGCAGGGTGGGGGAGTACCAGTGTAACAGGAGGAGGAGGGGGGGTGCAGGGTGGGGGAGTACCAGTGTAACAGGAGGAGGAGCAGGGTGGGGGGTGCAGGGTGGGGGAGTACCAGTGTAACAGGAGGGAGGAGGGGGGAGGAGCAGGGTGGGGGAGTACCAGTGTAACAGGAGGAGGAGGGTGGGGGTGCAGGGTGGGGGAGTACCAGTGTAACAGGAGGGGTGGGGGTGCAGGGTGGGGGGTACCAGTGTAACAGGAGGGGAGGGTGGGGGAGCAGGGTGGGGGAGTACCAGTGTAACAGGAGGAGGAGGGTGGGAGGAGCAGGGTGGGGGGAGTACCAGTGTAACAGGAGGAGGAGGGTGGGAGGAGCAGGGTGGGGGGAGTACCAGTGTAACAGGAGGAGGAGGGTGGGAGGAGCAGGGTGGGGGAGTACCAGTGTAACAGGAGGAGGAGGGTGGGAGGAGCAGGGTGGGGGAGTACCAGTGTAACAGGAGGAGGAGGAGGGTGGGGGAGCAGGGTGGGGGAGTACCAGTGTAACAGGAGGAGGAGGAGCAGGGTGGGGGGAGGTGTAACAGGAGGAGGGAGCAGGGTGGGGGAGTACCAGTGTAACAGGAGGAGGAGGGTGGGAGGAGCAGGGTGGGGGGAGTACCAGTGTAACAGGAGGAGGAGGGTGGGAGGAGCAGGGTGGGGGTACCAGTGTAACAGGAGGAGGAGGGTGGGGGGAGCAGGGTGGGGGGAGTACCAGTGTAACAGGAGGAGGAGGGTGGGAGGAGCAGGGTGGGGGGAGTACCAGTGTAACAGGAGGAGGAGGGTGGGAGAAGCAGGGTGGGGGGAGTACCAGTGTAACAGGAGGAGGAGGGTGGGAGAAGCAGGGTGGGGGAGTACCAGTGTAACAGGAGGAGGAGCAGGGTGGGGGAGTACCAGTGTAACAGGAGGAGGAGGGTGGGGAAGCACACCAGTGTACACAGTGTCACCTGGGACAGCAGGGTCACCTACAGGAGGAGGAGGGTCACCTACACCAGTGTCAGGGTGGGGGAGTACACACGTCACCTACACGTCACCTACACGTCACCTAAGCCTCACCTACACGTCACCTACACGTCACCTAAGCCTCACCTACACGTCACCTACACGTCACCTACACGTCACCTACACGTCACCTACATGTCACCTCAACGCCTCACCTACGCCTCACCTACGCCTCACCTACGCCTCACCTAAGCCTCACCTACGCCTCACCTACGCCTCACCTACGCCTCACCTAAGCCTCACCTACGCCTCACCTACTCGTCACCTAAGCCTCACCTACGCCTCACCTACACGTCACACATGCCTCACCTACACGTTACATACACGTCACCTACACGTCACATACAAGTCACATACGCCTCACTCCATGTGTCCTTTTTTCCTTTTCTGTTATGCCCTGTGTATGTTTTAGATATGACCATCTCTCTGTGACCGTCTTTCTGTGACCGTCTCCATCTCTCTGTGACCGTCTTTCAGTGACCGTCTCGGTCTCTTTGTGACAATCTCCATCTCTCTGTGACCGTCTTTCAGTGACCGTCTTCGTTTCTCTGTGACCGTCTCAGTCTTTCTGTGACCATCTTCGTCTCCATGTGTCTTTCTGTGACCGCCTCCGTCTCTCTGTGACTGTCTTTCCAGGGAGCTGTTCCTCAAGTCCAACGCTCAGCTCACATTCCGCTGTCGTCAGCTCCTCTCTGAATTGTCCTACATCTACCCAATCCATGTGGTTTCCACAGCCGTGAGTAACTTACTCATAAGTAACACACACACTTTCTATCTACTCTCTTACTCTCTGATAATTGGTTCTGTGTCATCTTGAATCCCCAGCAGACTACTCAGTTTGATCATGTCATCTGTGGAGTGAGACTGCCCAACTCTGAGGATTTTCAAGGTAATGCATTTATTTCCTGTTAACATGGGCGTGACATACATACATGCACCAGGGCTTCCTTTCTATTGGATGTTCATACTTCTGATCTTCCCTTTGATTGGACCATTTAGACAGATTAAATGTGAGTCTCTAATATCAGTGGTTTCATTGGGTCTGCTGATCTTGAAATAGGAACACTGTGGTTCTGGCCCAAATGTTCCCTGCAGTTCACTAGGTTCCCACTGGGGGCAGTCACCACAGGGCATCTGGGAGTATTTCATAAAATGTTATTATTTGTAAAAGAAAAACGGAAGGAAGTATGTGCGTTAATAATTTCAGTATTGCAATCGATTAAACATGTTTTGCGAGGTCGTTTTCTTGTTTTGTTACCTGTACGAATTTACTACTGTATGAATCTACCTTTCCTTTGACCATCTGCTTGTGCCAAACACACATTACAGTTCTGCTGCCTTGTGCCAGGCTAGGTTGGCTCTACAAACACACATTACAGTTCTGCTGCCGTGTGCCAGGCTAGGTTGGCTCTACAAACACACATTACAGTTCTCCTGCCTTGTGCCAGGCTAGGTTGGCTCTACAAATACACATTACAGTTCTCCTGCCTTGTGCCAGGCTAGGTTGGCTCTACAAACACACATTACAGTTCTCCTGCCTTGTGCCAGGCTAGGTTGGCTCTACAAACACACATTACAGTTCTGCTGCCTTGTGCCAGGCTAGGTTGGCTCTACAAACACACATTACAGTTCTGCTGCCTTGTGCCAGGCTAGGTTGGCTCTACAAACACACATTACAGTTCTGCTGCCTTGTGCCAGGCTAGGTTGGCTCTACAAACACACATTACAGTTCTGCTGCCTTGTACCAGGCTAGGTTGGCTCTACAAACACACATTACAGTTCTGCTGCCTTGTGCCAGGCTAGGTTGGCTCTACAAACACACATTACAGTTCTGCTGCCTTGTGCCAGGCTAGGTTGGCTCTACAAAACACATTACAGTTCTGCTGCCTTGTACCAGGCTAGGTTGGCTCTACAAACACACATTACAGTTCTGCTGCCTTGTGCCAGGCTAGGTTGGCTCTACAAACACACATTACAGTTCTGCTTCCTTGTGCCAGGCTAGGTTGGCTCTACAAACACACATTACAGTTCTCCTGCCTTGTGCCAGGCTAGGTTGGCTCTACAAACACACATTAAAGTTCTCCTGTCTTGTGCCAGGCTAGGTTGGCTCTACAAACACACATTACAGTTCTCCTGCCTTGTGCCAGGCTAGGTTGGCTCTACAAACACACATTACAGTTCTCCTGCCTTGTGCCAGGCTAGGTTGGCTCTACAAACACACATTACAGTTCTCCTGCCTTGTGCCAGGCTAGGTTGGCTCTACAAACACACATTACAGTTCTCCTGCCTTGTGCCAGGCTAGGTTGGCTCTACAAACACACATTAAAGTTCTCCTGTCTTGTGCCAGGCTAGGTTGGCTCTACAAACACACATTACAGTTCTCCTGCCTTGTGCCAGGCTAGGTTGGCTCTACAAACACACATTACAGTTCTCCTGCCTTGTGCCAGGCTAGGTTGGCTCTACAAACACACATTACAGTTCTCCTGCCTTGTGCCAGGCTAGGTTGGCTCTACAAACACACATTACAGTTCTCCTGCCTTGTGCCAGGCTAGGTTGGCTCTACAAACACACATTACAGTTCTCCTGCCTTGTGCCAGGCTAGGTTGGTTCAAAATAACAAGTCAACATAGCTGGAAATGGAAACTAGCGAAACTAGTTCAAGTGTAACGTTGGAAATTTCATGAACAGTATGTTCTCTTCATTTTGGTCACCATGCCTACTGAGCTACATTAGCCGCTGTGTTTCTTGTGAGTGAGAGACTTACCATGGCTGAGACAGACTGGGAGGTTATACAGGGAGGGGACTGGCTGGGAGGGGACTGGCTGGGAGGGGACTGGCTGGGAGGGGACTGGCTGGGAGGGGACTGGCTGGGAGGGGACTGGCTGGGAGGGGACTGGCTGGGAGGTATTACAGGGAGGAGATAATAAAAACCTTCCGTTTTTGCGTTTTTTCTTCTAGGACCTATTTTGCTTTGATGCACAGGAATGTAGTGCAGTATGGATGTAAAAGCAGTTATAATTAGTCTATGTGACATAATCAACAATTAATCGTCATCTCAATATTGATCAAAATAACCGTGAAGCCCTAGTGTGAGTTGTGGTGAGGTGTGCGCCTGTGTTTTTATTTGGCTTCCTGTCCCAGGGGGAGGGCTTCCTGTCCCAGGGGGAAGGCCCCTGCGCCTGCTTCCTGCCGGGCTGGCAGACATGTTGTCATATAGGGGGCACTCTAACACACAGTATAGTGTGGAGCATGGGGTGTGGTAGTGTGGTGGGACACAGCCCTATAGGGGGCACCCTAACACACAGTATAGTGTGGCACGGGGTGTGGTAGTGTGTTGGGACACAGCCCTATAGGGGGCACCCTAACACACAGTATAGTGTGGAGCATGGGGTGTGGTAGTGTGGTGGGACACAGCCCTATAGGGGGCACCCTAACACACAGTATAGTGTGGAACATAGGGTGTGGTAGTGTGGTGGGACACAGCCCTATAGGGGGCACCCTAACACACAGTATAGTGTGGAGCACGGGGTGTGGTAGTGTGGTGGGACACAGCCCTATAGGGGGCACCCTAACACACAGTATAGTGTGCCAAGGGGTGTGGTAGTGTGTTGGGACACAGCCCTATAGGGGGCACCCTAACACACAGTATAGTGTGGCACGGGGTGTGGTAGTGTGGTGGGACACAGCCCTATAGGGGGCACCCTAACACACAGTATAGTGTGGAACATAGGGTGTGGTAGTGGGGTGGGACACAGCCCTATAGGGGGCACCCTAACACACAGTATAGTGTGGAGCATGGGGTGTGGTAGTGTGGTGGGACACAGCCCTATAGGGGCACCCTAACACACAGTATAGTGTGGCACGGGGTGTGGTAGTGTGTTGGGACACAGCCCTATAGGGGGCACCCTAACACACAGTATAGTGTGGAGCATGGGGTGTGGTAGTGTGGTGGGACACAGCCCTATAGGGGGCACCCTAACAGACAGTATAGTGTGGCAAGGGGTGTGTAGTGTGTTGGGACACAGCCCTATAGGGGGCACCCTAACACACAGTATAGTGTGGAGCATGGGGTGTGGTAGTGTGGTGGGACACAGCCCTATAGGGGGCACCCTAACACACAGTCTAGTGTGGCACGGGGTGTGGTAGTGTGTTGGGACACAGCCCTATAGGGGGCACCCTAACACACAGTATAGTGTGGAGCACGGGGTGTGGTAGTGTGGTGGGACACAGCCCTATAGGGGGCACCCTAACACGCAGTCTAGTGTGGAACATAGGGTGTGGTAGTGTGGTGGGACACAGCCCTATAGGGTGCACCCTAACACACAGTATAGTGTGGCACGGGGTGTGGTAGTGTGGTGGGACACAGCCCTATAGGGGGCACCCTAACACACAGTATAGTGTGGAACATAGGGTGTGGTAGTGTGGTGGGACACAGCCCTATAGGGGGCACCCTAACACACAGTATAGTGTGGCAAGGGGTGTGTAGTGTGTTGGGACACAGCCCTATAGGGGGCACCCTAACACACAGTATAGTGTGGCACGGGGTGTGGTAGTGTGGTGGGACACAGCCCTATAGGGGGCACCCTAACACACAGTATAGTGTGGAGCATGGGGTGTGGTAGTGTGGTGGGACACAGCCCTATAGGGGGCACCCTAACACACAGTATAGTGTGGAGCATGGGGTGTGGTAGTGTGGTGGGACACAGCCCTATAGGGGGCACCCTAACACACAGTATAGTGTGGAGCATGGGGTGTGGTAGTGTGGTGGGACACAGCCCTATAGGGGGCACCCTAACACACATTATAGTGTGGCATGGGGTGTGGTAGTGTGGTGGGACACAGCCCTATAGGGGCCACCCTAACACACATTATAGTGTGGCATGGGGTGTGGTAGTGTGGTGGGACACAGCCCTATAGGGGGCACCCTAACACACAGTATAGTGTGGCACGGGGTGTGGTAGTGTGGTGGGACACAGCCCTATAGGGGGCACCCTAACACACAGTATAGTGTGGAGCATGGGGTGTGGTAGTGTGGTGGGACACAGCCCTATAGGGGGCACCCTAACACACAGTATAGTGTGGCAAGGGGTGTGTAGTGTGTTGGGACACAGCCCTATAGGGGGCACCCTAACACACAGTATAGTGTGGAACATAGGGTGTGGTAGTGTGGTGGGACACAGCCCTATAGGGGGCACCCTAACACACAGTATAGTGTGGCATGGGGTGTGGTAGTGTGGTGGGACACAGCCCTATAGGGGCCACCCTAACACACATTATAGTGTGGCATGGGGTGTGGTAGTGTGGTGGGACACAGCCCTATAGGGGGCACCCTAACACACATTATAGTGTGGCATGGGGTGTGGTAGTGTGGTGGGACACAGCCCTATAGGGGCACCCTAACACACATTACATGGAGGGAGAGGGACAGACCTTTATAAGTGTCAGACATGCAGATGGACCACCTGCCATAATGTCCTGTCTAACACAATAACCTCCCCGAGTCCAGTGTTAAGATGATCATCTGCTGAGTGACTAGTGAGGGCAGTCTGTCTGCAGGGTGAGATGTGGTTGATTACTGACCCATTGGTAGACTGAGCTGAGATTGCAGAGGTGTGACTGGAGAGGGGAGATACTGTAGAAGAGACTGGAGACACTGTAGAAGAGACTGGAGATACTGTAGAAGAGACTGGAGACTGGAGATACTGTAGAAGAGAGAGGGGAGATACTGTAGAAGAGACTGGAGATACTGTAGAAGAGACTGGAGACACCGTAGAAGAGACTGGAGACACTGTAGAAGAGACTGGAGATACTGTAGAAGAGACTGGAGACTGGAAGAGACTAGAAGAGACTGGAGATACTGTAGAAGAGACTGGAGACACTGTAGAAGAGACTGGAGACACTGTAGAAGAGAGACTGGAGACTGGAGACACTGTAGAAGAGAAGGGAGACTGAAGAGACTGGAGATACTGTAGAAGAGACTGGAGACACGTAGAAGAGACTGGAGACAGAGAAGAGACTGGAGACACTGTAGAAGAGACTGGAGACACCGTAGAAGAGACTGGAGACACCGTAGAAGAGACTGGAGACACTGTAGAAGAGACTGGAGACTGGAGACACTGTAGAAGAGACTGGAGATACTGTAGAAGAGACTGGAGATACTGTAGAAGAGACTGGAGAGATACTGTAGAAGAGACTGGAGACACTGTAGAAGAGACTGGAGGTAGAAGAGACTGGAGACTGGAGATACTGTAGAAAGAGAGGGGAGATACTGTAGAAGAGACTGGAGACTAGAAGAGAGAGACTGGAGACACTGTAGAAGAGACTGGAGACACTGTAGAAGAGACTGGAGACTGGAGATACTGTAGAAGAGACTGGAGACACTGTAGAAGAGACTGGAGATACTGTAGAAGAGACTGGAGATACTAGAAAGAGAGAGGGAGAAGAAGACTGGAGATACTGTAGAAGAGACTGTAGAAGAGACTGGAGATACTGTAGAAGAGACTGGAGATACTGTAGAAGAGACTGGAGAGATACTGTAGAAGAGACTGGAGACACTGTAGAAGAGACTGGAGATACTGTAGAAGAGACTGGAGATACTGTAGAAGAGACTGGAGACTGGAGATACTGTAGAAGAGACTGGAGATACTAGAAGAGACTGGAGATACTGTAGAAGAGACTGGAGATACTGGAGATACTGTAGAAGAGACTGGAGATACTGTAGAAGAAGAGACTGGAGATACTGAAGAGAAGAGACTGGAGATACTGTAGAAGAGACTGGAGACTGGAGACTGTAGAAGAGACTGGAGACTGTAGAAGAGACTGGAGATACTGTAGAAGAGACTGGAGATACTGTACAAGAGAGAGGGAGATAGAAGAGACTGAGATACTGTAGAAGAGACTGGAGACTGGAGATACTGTAGAAGAGACTGTAGAAGAGACTGGAGACTGGAGATACTGTAGAAGAGACTGGAGACACTGTAGAAGAGAGAGACTGGAGATACTGTAGAAGAGACTGGAGATACTGTAGAAGAGACTGGAGATACTGTAGAAGAGACTGTAGAAGAGACTGGAGATACTGTAGAAGAGACTGGGAGATACTGTAGAAGAGACTGGAGATACTGTAGAAGAGACTGAAGAGACTGGAGATACTGTAGAAGAGACTGGAGAGACTGAGACTGAGATACTGTAGAAGAGACTGGAGACTGGAGACTGTGGAGATACTGTAGAAGAGACTGGAGATACTGGAGAGACTGAGATACTGTAAGAGAGACTGGAGATACTGTAGAAGAGACTGGAGACTGGAGATACTGTAGAAGAGAAGAGACTGGAGATACTGTAGAAGAGACTGGAGACTGGATACACTGTAGAAGAGACTTGAGACACTGTAGAAGAGACTGGAGACTGGAGATGCTGTAGAAGAGACTGGAGACTGGAGACACTGTAGAAGAGACTGGAGATACTGTAGAAGAGACTGGAGACTGTAGAAGACTGGAGATACTGTAGAAGAGACTGGAGACACTGTAGAAGAGACTGGAGACTGGAGATACTGTAGAAGAGACTGGAGACTGTAGAAGACACTGTAGAAGAGACTGGAGATACTGTAGAAGAGACTGGAGAGATACTGTAGAAGAGACTGGAGATACTGTAGAAGAGACTGGAGATACTGTAGAAGAGACTGGAGACTGGAGATACTAGAAGAGAGGGGAGTAGAAGAGACTGGAGATACTGTAGAAGAGACTAGAAGAGACTGGAGATACTGTAGAAGAGACTGGAGATACTGTACAAGAGAGAGGGAGATACTGTAGAAGAGACTGGAGACTGGAGATACTGTAGAAGAGACTGGAGACTGGAGATACTGTAGAAGAGACTGGAGACTGGATACACTGTAGAAGAGACTTGAGACACTGTAGAAGAGACTGGAGACTGGAGATGCTGTAGAAGAGACTGGAGACTGGAGACACTAGAAGAGACTGGAGATACTGTAGAAGAGACTGGAGATACTCTAGAAGAGAGAGGGGAGATACTGTAGAAGAGACTGGAGATACTGTAGAAGAGACTGGAGACTGGAGATACTGTAGAAGAGAGAGGGAGATACTGTAGAAGAGACTGGAGATACTGTAGAAGAGACTGGAGATACTGTAGAAGAGACTGGAGATACTGTACAAGAGAGAGGGGAGATACTGTAGAAGAGACTGGAGATACTGTAGAAGAGACTGGAGACTGGAGATACTGTAGAAGAGACTGGAGACTGGATACACTGTAGAAGAGACTTGAGACTGGAGACTGGAGATGCTGTAGAAGAGACTGGAGAGAGACACTGTAGAAGAGACTGGAGATACTGTAGAAGAGACTGGAGATACTCTAGAAGAGAGAGGGGAGATACTGTAGAAGAGACTGGAGATACTGTAGAAGAGACTGGAGACTGGAGATACTGTAGAAGAGACTGGAGATACTGTAGAAGAGACAGGGGAGATACTGTAGAAGAGACTGGAGAGATACTAGAAGAGACTGGAGACACTGTAGAAGAGACTGGAGATACTGTAGAAGAGACTGGAGATACTGTAGAAGAGAATGGAGACTGGAGATACTGTAGAAGAGACTGGAGATACTGTAGAAGAGACTGGAGATACTGTAGAAGAGACTGGAGATACTGTACAAGAGAGAGGGGAGATACTGTAGAAGAGACTGGAGACTGGAGATACTGTAGAAGAGACTGGAGACTGGAGATACTGTAGAAGAGACTGGAGACTGGATACACTGTAGAAGAGACTTGAGACACTGTAGAAGAGACTGGAGACTGGAGATGCTGTAGAAGAGACTGGAGACTGGAGACACTGTAGAAGAGACTGGAGATACTGTAGAAGAGACTGGAGATACTCTAGAAGAGAGAGGGGAGATACTGTAGAAGAGACTGGAGATACTGTAGAAGAGACTGGAGACTGGAGATACTGTAGAAGAGAGAGGGGAGATACTGTAGAAGAGACTGGAGACTGGAGATACTGTAGAAGAGAGAGGGGAGATACTGTAGAAGAGACTGGAGATACTGTAGAAGAGACTGGAGATACTGTAGAAGAGACTGGAGACACTGTAGAAGAGAGAGGGGAGATACTGTAGAAGAGACTGGAGACTGGAGATACTGTAGAAGAGAGAGGGGAGATACTGTAGAAGAGACTGGAGATACTGTAGAAGAGACTGGAGATACTGTAGAAGAGAGAGGGGATATTAGGTGACAAGACATAAGCTAACATATTAGGTGACACGACATAAGCTAACATATTAGGTGACATGACATAAGCTAACATGTTTGGTGACAAGACATAAGCTAACATGTTTGGTGACAAGACATAAGCTAACATATTAGGTGACACGACATAAGTTAACATATTAGGTGACAAGACATAAGATAACATATTAGGCTTGAGCCTTTACTACAAATACCCACAAGACACACTGGGGAATAAGGACCGTGAATTAAATAGAAAACTAATATTGATTTACCTTGAAGGTTTAACATCTATTCAAGTATATATACACACATACATACATACATACATACATACATACATACATACATACATACATATATATATACATGTGTATATATATATATATATATATATATATTATTAGTAGTTAGGACAATAAAAACAAATGCATCTTCTATCTGTGAATGAAGTCCAGCTGTTTTAGCAAGTTGGCAACGTAGTGTAGAGTAGGTCCAAACAGCGTTTCTCATTCCAAACCACACATATTCATGCAAATGATTTGTTACGAATGTCCTGGAGTTGTACAGACAAGTCTTTGCTTTCTTTCCAACTTAAGCTTTTGTGATGAATCAAACGTGTGAAGGTATTTGTTTTACCACTGTGTGTGTTTGTTTGTCATTGTGGTCTTCTAGTCTCAGCCGTACAATCAATTGTGTCTTTATTGGTTATGTTTTACAGTTTATATAGGTTCTAGTATGTAATGGCTATGATTAACTGCTTACATAGGTTGTATTAGATATCGACATAAGTCGTGTTATATAGATTGTTTTTTCCTACGTAATATTTAATTACCCCACATCTGCCTCAGTGGCCTGTGGTATTTTATTATTAATAATAATTAATAATGACCTACTTTGTCCATTAAAGCAAATCAAATTCTTTAAAGAGGGAGTCTAAACTTGTTTCCTCAATCATTTTTTGATGCTCCTTTTTTAAAATAGTTTTGGTTTTTTTTTTTCACTTTTAAGTTCCACCTTATGTCACTCACTCAGGGCTGAAAAGCTCCCCACAGAACAGGGAATTTCTACTCAAAAGGAAAATGTATTCACAAAGTGTTAAGTCCTCACAAAGTGTTAAGTCCTCACAAAGTGTTAAGTCCTCACAAAGTGTTAAGTCCTCACAAAGTGTTAAGTCCTCACAAAGTGTTAAGTCCTCACAAAGCGTTAAGTCCTCACAAAGCGTTAAGTCCTCACAAAGCGTTAAGTCCTCACAAAGCGTTAAGTCCTCACAAAGCGTTAAGTCCTCACAAAGCGTTAAGTCCTCACAAAGCGTTAAGTCCTCACAAAGCGTTAAGTCCTCACAAAGCGTTAAGTCCTCACAAAGCGTTAAGTCCTCACAAAGCGTTAGGTCCTCACAAAGCGTTAAGTCCTCACAAAGCGTTAAGTCCTCACAAAGCGTTAAGTCCTCACAAAGCGTTAAGTCCTCACAAAGCGTTAAGTCCTCACAAAGCGTTAAGTCCTCACAAAGCGTTAAGTCCTCACAAAGCGTTAAGTCCTCACAAAGCGTTAAGTCCTCACAAAGCGTTAGGTCCTCACAAAGCGTTAGGTCCTCACAAAGCGTTAGGTCCTCACAAAGCGTTAGGTCCTCACAAAGCGTTAGGTCCTCACAAAGCGTTAGGTCCTCACAAAGCGTTAGGTCCTCACAAAGCGTTAGGTCCTCACAAAGCGTTAGGTCGTCACAAAGCGTTAGGTCGTCACAAAGCGTTAGGTCGTCACAAAGCGCTAGGTCCTCACAAAGCGTTTGGTCGTCACAAGGCGTTAGGTCGTCACAAGGCGTTAGTTCGTCACAAGGCGTTAGGTCGTCACAAGGCGTTAGGTCGTCACAAGGCGTTAGGTCGTCACAAGGCGTTAGGTCGTCACAAGGCGTTAGGTCGTCACAAGGCGTTAGGTCCTAACAAAGCGTTAGGTCCTCACAAAGCGTTAAGTCCTCACAAAGCGTTAGGTCCTCACAAAGCGTTAAGTCCTCACAAAGCGTTAGGTCCTCACAAAGCGTTAGGTCCTCACAAAGCGTTAAGTCCTCACAAAGCGTTAAGTCCTCACAAAGCGTTAAGTCCTCACAAAGCGTTAAGTCCTCACAAAGCGTTAAGTCCTCACAAAGCGTTAGGTCCTCACAAAGCGTTAGGTCCTCACAAAGCGTTTGGTCGTCACAAGGCGTTAGGTCGTCACAAGGCGTTAGGTCGTCACAAGGCGTTAGTTCGTCACAAGGCGTTAGTTCGTCACAAGGCGTTAGTTCGTCACAAGGCGTTAGGTCGTCACAAGGCGTTAGGTCGTCACAAGGCGTTAGGTCGTCACAAGGCGTTAGGTCCTAACAAAGCGTTAGGTCCTCACAAAGCGTTAGGTCCGCACAAAGCGTTAGGTCCTCACAAAGCGTTAGGTCCTCACATATTTAACACAGCAGCTGCTTGGCTTGGGGTTTCCATTTTGTCCTTTATTTATAATAATAAACCATACAAACACAGTGTTTGAAGTCATGTTCAGGCATGATGTTTGAAATCAGATCAAATTCAATAATATTTTATTGATTATTTTCTTTTTTGTCTACAGCGAGGGATGATGGGAGCGTGGCTGTTGCCCTGGGTTACACGGCCCACCTGGTGTTGATGATCAGCTGTTTCCTGCAGATTCCTCTAAGGTATCCTGTCATCCACAAGGGCTCCAGGTCTTCTATAAAGGACACCATCACAGACAAGCTCACAGAGAAGGAGAGAGAGTAAGTACTATGTAGTAGTAAGTTTAATACTAACAGACACGATAAACAACAGAGGGAGTAAGTACTCTGTAGTAGTATGTTTAATACTAACAGACACAATAAACAACAGAGGGAGTAAGTACTCTGTAGTAGTATGTTTAATACTAACAGACACAATAAACAACAGAGGGAGTAAGTACTATGTAGTAGTATGTTTAATACTAACAGACACAATAAACAACAGAGGGAGTAAGTACTATGTAGTAGTATGTTTAATACTAACATACACAATAAACAACAGAGAAGGTAAACACCATCTAGCAGATTCATCCTGTTTATACTTCTGGAAAGTTAAAAGTACTACGCTTACTATAGTCAGGCTATGGAGTGTTTTGTGGTAGAGTGGAGATGACCTTTGAACTTAACTCAGTTAGTGAATCACACGGTGGCCTGGTTCATAACATAGGGCTTATGAATGATAAAAGCAGATGTTGGCTCAACTATACAGTTAGACTGTGTATAAGATGTGATGTGGATCTGAATGATAAAAGCAGATGTTAGCTCAACTATACAGTTAGACTGTGTATAAGATGTGATGTGGATCTGAATGATAAAAGCAGATGTTAGCTCAACTATACAGTTAGACTGTGTATAAGATGTGATGTGGATCTGAATGATAAAAGCAGATGTTAGCTCAACTGTACAGTTAGACTGTGTATAAGATGTGATGTGGATCTGAATGATAAAAGCAGATGTTGGCTCAACTGTACAGTTAGACTGTGTATAAGATGTAATGTGGATCTGAATGATAAAAGCAGATGTTGGCTCAACTGTTAGTTAGACTGTGTATAAGATGTGATGTGGATCTGAATGATAAAAGCAGATGTTGGCTCAACTGTACAGTTAGACTGTGTATAAGATGTAATGTGGATCTGAATGATAAAAGCAGATGTTAGCACAACTATACAGTTAGTTAGACTGTGTATAAGATGTGATGTGGATCTGAATGATAAAAGCAGATGTTGGCTCAACTGTTAGTTAGACTGTGTATAAGATGTGATGTGGATCTGAATGATAAAAGCAGATGTTGGCTCAACTATACAGTTAGACTGTGTATAAGATGTGATGTGGATCTGAATGATAAAAGCAGATGTTAGCTCAACTATACAGTTAGACTGTGTATAAGATGTGATGTGGATCTGAATGATAAAAGCAGATGTTAGCTCAACTGTACAGTTAGACTGTGTATAAGATGTGATGTGGATCTGAATGATAAAAGCAGATGTTGGCTCAACTGTACAGTTAGACTGTGTATAAGATGTGATGTGGATCTGAATGATAAAAGCAGATGTTGGCTCAACTGTACAGTTAGACTGTGTATAAGATGTGATGTGGATCTGAATGATAAAAGCAGATGTTAGCTCAACTGTACAGTTAGACTGTGTATAAGATGTGATGTGGATCTGAATGATAAAAGCAGATGTTAGCACAACTATACAGTTAGTTAGACTGTGTATAAGATGTGATGTGGATCTGAATGATAAAAGCAGATGTTAGCTCAACTGTACAGTTAGACTGTGTATAAGATGTGATGTGGATCTGAATGATAAAAGCAGATGTTGGCTCAACTATACAGTTAGACTGTGTATAAGATGTAATGTGGATCTGAATGATAAAAGCAGATGTTAGCTCAACTGTACAGTTAGACTGTGTATAAGATGTGATGTGGATCTGAATGATAAAAGCAGATGTTAGCACAACTATACAGTTAGTTAGACTGTGTATAAGATGTGAGGCTGAATCACATGGTTGATGGTTGGTGTAAAACACAGCCAGTTTTGTGTTTAACCCATTCTGTGATGTTGCCATGGACACAAGTGGATTACAGTGTAAGGACTGTGCCTCTGGGCTGTGTCTGCCTGCGTTTATAAGAGCACTTTTAAAGTATCTAACACTGTTTCACCGCAATTAAACAAAATTATTTTTATTATTATTCTTTTTGTTTGAATCCAGTAACTATGCATCAGACACACATGTATATTCCTGTATGTGAAAGCAGGACGCGTTATTAGATGGTATATAATACTGTAGTGGTGTGTATGGGTACTGTAGTGGTGTGTATGGGTACTGTAGTGGTGTGTATGGGTACTGTAGTAATGTGTATGGGTAATGTAGTGGTGTGTATGGGTACTGTAGTGGTGTGTATGGGTACTGTAGTGGTGTGTATGGGTACTGTAGTGGTGTGTATGGGTACTGTAGTAATGTGTATGGGTAATGTAGTGGTGTGTATGGGTACTGTAGTAATGTGTATGGGTACTGTAGTGGTGTGTATTGGTACTGTAGTGGTGTGTATGGGTACTGTAGTGGTGTGTATGGGTACTGTAGTGGTGTGTATGGGTACTGTAGTGGTGTGTATGGGTACTGTAGTGGTGTGTATGGGTACTGTAGTGGTGTGTATGGGTACTGTAGTGGTGTGTATGGGTACTGTAGTAATGTGTATGGGTAATGTAGTGGTGTGTATGGGTACTGTAGTAATGTGTATGGGTACTGTAGTGGTGTGTATTGGTACTGTAGTGGTGTGTATGGGTACTGTAGTGGTGTGTATGGGTACTGTAGTGGTGTGTATGGGTACTGTAGTGGTGTGTATGGGTACTGTAGTGGTGTAGTGCTGTGTATGGGTACTGTAGTGGTGTGTATGGGTACTGTAGTGGTCTGTATGGGTACTGTAGTGGTGTGTATGGGTACTGTAGTGGTGTAGTGCTGTGTATGGGTACTGTAGTGGTGTGTATGGGTACTGTAGTGGTCTGTATGGGTACTGTAGTGGTGTGTATGGGTACTGTAGTAATGTGTATGGGTACTGTAGTGGTGTGTATGGGTACTGTAGTGGTGTGTATGGGTACTGTAGTGGTGTAGTGCTGTGTATGGGTACTGTAGTGGTGTGTATGGGTACTGTAGTGGTGTGTATGGGTACTGTAGTGGTGTGTATGGGTACTGTAGTGGTGTGTATGGGTACTGTAGTGATGTGTATGGGTACTGTAGTGGTGTGTATGGGTACTGTAGTAATGTGTGTGGGTACTGTAGTGATGTAGTGGTGTGTATGGGTACTGTAGTGATGTGTATGGGTACTGTAGTGATGTGTATGGGTACTGTAGTGGTGTGTATGGGTACTGTAGTGGTGTGTATGGGTACTGTAGTGGTGTGTATGGGTACTGTAGTAATGTGTATGGGTACTGTAGTGATGTACGGGTACTGTAGTAATGTGTACGGGTACTGTAGTGATGTGTATGGGTACTGTAGTGGTGTGTATGGGTACTGTAGTAATGTGTATGGGTACTGTAGTGAAGTGTATGGGTACTTTAGTGGTGTGTATCGGTACTGTAGTGGTGTGTATGGGTACTGTAGTGGTGTGTATGTGTACTGTGGTGATGTGTATGGGTACTGTAGTGATGTGTATGGGTACTGTAGGGATGTAGTGATGTGTATGGGTACTGTAGTGGTGTGTATGGGGACTGTAGTGATGGTTATGGGTACTGTAGTGGTGTGTATGGGTACTGTAGTGGTGTGTATGGGTACTGTAGTAATATGTATGGGTACTGTAGTGATGTGTATGTGTACTGTAGTTATGTGTACTGTAGTAATGTGTATGGGTACTGTAGTAATGTGTATGGGTACTGTAGTAATGTGTATGGGTACTGTAGTAATGTGTATGGGTACTGTAGTAATGTGTATGGGTACTGTAGTAATGTGTATGGGTACTGTAGTAATGTGTATGGGTACTGTAGTAATGTGTATGGGTACTGTAGTAATGTGTATGGGTACTGTAGTAACGTGTATGGGTACTGTAGTGGTGTGTATGGGTACTGTAGTGGTGTGTATGGGTACTGTAGTGATGTGTATGGGTACTGTAGTGGTGTGTATGGGTACTGTAGTGGTGTGTATGGGTACTGTAGTGGTGTGTATGGGTACTGTAGTAATGTGTATGGGTACTGTAGTGGTGTGTATGGGTACTGTGGTGGTGTGTATGGGTACTGTGGTGGTGTGTATGGGTACTGTAGTAATATGTATGGGTACTGTAGTGATGTAGTGGTGTGTATGGGTACTGTAGTGATGTGTATGGGTACTGTAGTGATGTGTATGGGTACTGTAGTGTTGTGTATGGGTACTGTAGTGATGTGTATGGGTACTGTAGTGGTGTGTATGGGTACTGTAGTAATGTGTATGGGTACTGTAGTGATGTGTATGGGTACTGTAGTGGTGTGTATGGGTACTGTAGTGGTGTAGTGCTGTGTATGGGTACTGTAGTGGTGTGTATGGGTACTGTAGTGGTGTGTATGGGTACTGTAGTGGTGTGTATGGGTACTGTAGTGGTGTAGTGCTGTGTATGGGTACTGTAGTGGTGTGTATGGGTACTGTAGTGGTGTGTATGGGTACTGTAGTGGTGTGTATGGGTACTGTAGTGGTGTGTATGGGTACTGTAGTGTGTGTATTGGTACTGTAGTGATGTGTATGGGTACTGTAGTGGTGTGTATGGGTATTGTAGTAATGTGTATGGGTACTGTAGTGGTGTGTATGGGTACTGTAGTGGTGTGTATTGGTACTGTAGTGATGTGTATGGGTACTGTAGTGGTGTGAATGGGTACTGTAGTAATGTGTATGGGTACTGTAGTGGTGTGTATGGGTACTTTAGTGGTGTGTATCGGTACTGTAGTGGTGTGTATGGGTACTGTAGTGGTGTGTATGGGTACTGTAGTGGTGTGTATGGGTACTGTAGTGGTGTAGTGCTGTGTATGGGTACTGTAGTGATGTGTATGGGTACTGTAGTGGTGTGTATGGGTACTGTAGTGGTGTGTATGGGTACTGTAGTGGTGTGTATGGGTACTGTAGTGGTGTGTATGGGTACTGTAGTGATGTAGTGGTGTGTATGGGTACTGTAGTGATGTAGTGATGTGTATGGGTACTGTAGTGGTGTGTATTGGTTCTGTAGTGATGTGTATGGGTACTGTAGTGGTGTGTATGGGTACTGTAGTAATGTGTATGGGTACTGTAGTGGTGTGTATGGGTACTGTAGTGGTGTGTATTGGTACTGTAGTGATGTGTATGGGTACTGTAGTGGTGTGTATGGGTACTGTAGTAATGTGCATGGGTACTGTAGTGGTGTGTATGGGTACTTTAGTGGTGTGTATTGGTACTGTAGTGGTGTGTATGGGTACTGTAGTGGTGTGTATGGGTACTGTAGTGGTGTGTATGGGTACTGTAGTGGTGTGTATGGGTACTGTAGTGGTGTGTATGGGTACTGTAGTGGTGTGTATGGGTACTGTAGTGATGTAGTGGTGTGTATGGGTACTGTAGTGGTGTGTATGGGTACTGTAGTGGTGTGTATGGGTGCTGTAGTGGTGTGTATGGGTACTGTAGTGGTGTGTATTGGTACTGTAGTGGTGTGTATGGGTACTGTAGTGGTGTGTATGGGTACTGTAGTGGTGTGTATGGGTACTGTAGTGGTGTGTATGGGTACTGTAGTGATGCGTATGGGTACTGTAGTGGTGCGTATGGGTACTGTAGTGGTGTGTATGGGTGCTGTAGTGGTGTGTATGGGTACTGTAGTGGTGTGTATTGGTACTGTAGTGATGTGTATGGGTACTGTAGTGGTGTGTATGGGTACTGTAGTAATGTGTATGGGTACTATAGTGGTGTGTATGGGTACTATAGTGGTGTGTATGGGTACTTTAGTGGTGTGTATGGGTACTGTAGTAATGTGTATGGGTACTGTAGTAATGTGTATGGGTACTGTAGTAACGTGTATGGGTACTGTAGTACCCATACACATTGTACTGTAGAGGAGACGGACGTGCCGGTGAGACGGACGTGCCGGTGAGACGGACGTGCCGGTGAGACGGACGTGCCGGTGAGACGGACGTGGACAGATATGTCACCAGGCAGAAGCCCATCTCTCCTCTTCCTGGTGATGTCACCAGGGCAGCTGGAGGGCCCCACCAACCACCAGCTCCACAGATCAGGACTTGACTGTACACATTTCCATTCCCAGGGTCGTTAAAGCAGGATATTTACACCAGGTCCATCAGAGTAAAATAAACGTCATGACGGGTGGAGGATCCAGCCAGCCGCACACAGCCACACCAAACCACCCTTAGGTGTCCTTGAGCTGGACCAAACGCTCCTTTGACCTTTCCCCATGTTTACCAGCCTCCCAGTCTCTAGGGCCTTACACACGGAGCCAAACGACGTGTGGGAAGATTGAAAGCAACCCGTATGAGGGTCTAAATGTACAAAAAGAGTGATTAAAGTGTCGGAAAGGGGCAACAAATTGAGATAAGTGAGGTGATGTCTGAGCTGTACCTTTTAAAGCCAGGCAGAATTAGCAGTCGAGTTGGCAATCGATCATTACTTGAGGCACGCGTCTAAAAACCGTCGGCTCGGATAACAAATGAGCGCACAGGCAGCGCACAGGCAGCGCACAGGCAGCGCACAGGCAGAGCACAGCTCTGAGGGGAAACATTCAACCCAACACTGCAAATTCATTTACTTGCTCTGCCACTGCTAACCTGCCCTACACACTGCTAACCGGCCCTACACACTGCTAACCTGCCCTACACACTGCTAACCTGCCCTACACTCTGCTAACCTGCCCTACACACTGCTAACCTGCCCTACACACTGCTAACCTGCCCTACACACTGCTAACCTGCCCTACACACTGCTAACCGGCCCTACACTCTGCTAACCTGCCCTACACACTGCTAACCGGCCCTACACACTGCTAACCTGCCCTACACACTGCTAACCTGCCCTACACACTGCTAACCTGCCCTACACACTGCTAACCGGCCCTACACTCTGCTAACCTGCCCTACACACTGCTAACCGGCCCTACACACTGCTAACCTGCCCTACACACTGCTAACCTGCCCTACACACTGCTAACCTGCCCTACACACTGCTAACCTGCCCTACACACTGCTAACCGGCCCTACACACTGCTAACCGGCCCTACACACTGCTAACCGGCCCTACACACTGCTAACCGGCCCTACACACTGCTAACCGGCCCTACACACTGCTAACCTGCCCTACACACTGCTAACCTGCCCTACACACTGCTAACCTGCCCTACACACTGCTAACCGGCCCTACACACTGCTAACCGGCCCTACACACTGCTAACCTGCCCTACACTCTGCTAACCTGCCCTACACACTGCTAACCTGCCCTACACACTGCTAACCTGCCCTACACACTGCTAACCTGCCCTACACTCTGCTAACCTGCCCTACACACTGCTAACCTGCCCTACACTCTGCTAACCTGCCCTACACACTGCTAACCTGCCCTACACTCTGCTAACCTGCCCTACACTCTGCTAACCTGCCCTACACACTGCTAACCTGCCCTACACTCTGCTAACCTGCCCTACACACTGCTAACCTGCCCTACACACTGCTAACCTGCCCTACACACTGCTAACCTGCCCTACACTCTGCTAACCTGCCCTACACTCTGCTAACCTGCCCTACACACTGCTAACCTGCCCTACACTCTGCTAACCGGCCCTACACACTGCTAACCTGCACTACACACTGCCCTACACACTGCTAACCTGCCCTACACACTGCTAACCTGCCCTACACACTGCTAACCTGCCCTACACACTGCTAACCTGCCCTACACACTGCTAACCTGCCCTACACACTGCTAACCTGCCCTACACACTGCTAACCTGCCCTACACACTGCTAACCGGCCCTACACAATGCTAACCTGCCCTACACTCTGCTAACCTGCCCTACACACTGCTAACCTGCCCTACACACTGCTAACCGGCCCTACACACTGCTAACCTGCCCTACACACTGCTAACCTGCCCTACACTCTGCTAACCTGCCCTACACACTGCTAACCTGCCCTACACTCTGCTAACCTGCCCTACACACTGCTAACCTGCCCTACACTCTGCTAACCTGCCCTACACACTGCTAACCTGCCCTACACACTGCTAACCTGCCCTACACACTGCTAACCTGCCCTACACACTGCTAACCTGCCCTACACTCTGCTAACCTGCCCTACACACTGCTAACCTGCCCTACACTCTGCTAACCGGCCCTACACACTGCTTACCTGCACTACACACTGCCCTACACACTGCTAACCTGCCCTACACACTGCTAACCTGCCCTACACACTGCTAACCTGCCCTACACACTGCTAACCTGCCCTACACTCTGCTAACCTGCCCTACACACTGCTAACCTGCCCTACACTCTGCTAACCTGCCCTACACACTGCTAACCTGCCCTACACACTGCTAACCTGCCCTACACTCTGCTAACCTGCCCTACACACTGCCTTACACACTGCTAACCTGCCCTACACACTGCTAACCTGCCCTACACACTGCTAACCTGCCCTACACTCTGCTAACCTGCCCTACACACTGCCCTACACACTGCTAACCTGCCCTACACACTGCTAACCTGCCCTACACACTGCTAACCTGCCCTACACTCTGCTAACCTGCCCTACACACTGCCCTACACACTGCTAACCTGCCCTACACACTGCTAACCTGCCCTACACACTGCTAACCTGCCCTACACTCTGCTATGTGCGGCTGAGTGTCACTTCTGACAGACAGGTGAATGACGGGGTGACTACTTTAAATGCAACATTAGTTGGTGTCTGAAGCTTTCATCTGAAACACTCTCCGAACTCGTTGGACTCTAACAACATGCTGTTGCCACATTGTAAAGCAGCAGAGCCCATCTTCAGCTATATAGTTCCAGGGTTTCTGATTGCATGAGGGAGAAAGGAGGAGATGTGATCCAGATGTCCACTGGCTGTGATTGAGTCCAGAGCCTGGCTGTTAAAAATCCAATTGCTGCCCTCATAATGCTTTATAACATGAGCCTTTACAGTGGTAAGGCTTTATAATATCAGCCTTTACAGTGGTAAAGGCTCATTGCCTTCGTTACGTTCAGAGGGTTTTAATGGACTCTGTAGATGACCATGTTACGGTCAGAGGTCTTTAATGGACTCTGTAGATGAGGTCTTTAATGGACTCTGTAGAGATGTTACGGTCAGAGGTCTTTAATGGACCGTGTTACGTTCAGAGGTCTATAATGGACTCTGTAGATGACCATGTTACGGTCAGAGGTCTATAATGGACTCTGTAGATGACCATGTTACGGTCAGAGGTCTATAATGGACTCTGTAGATGAGCATGTTACGGTCAGAGGTCTATAATGGACTCTGTAGATGAGCATGTTACGGTCAGAGGTCTATAATGGACTCTGTAGATGAGCATGTTACGGTCAGAGGTCTATAATGGACTCTGTAGATGACCATGTTACGGTCAGAGGTCTATAATGGACTCTGAAGATGAACATGTTACGGTCAGAGGTCTATAATGGACTCTGTAGATGACCATGTTACGGTCAGAGGTCTATAATGGACTCTGTAGATGAGCATGTTACGGTCAGAGGTCTATAATGGACTCTGTAGATGAACATGTTACGGTCAGAGGTCTATAATGGACTCTGTAGATGACCATGTTACGGTCAGAGGTCTATAATGGACTCTGTAGATGAGCATGTTACGGTCAGAGGTCTATAATGGACTCTGTAGATGAGCATGTTACGGTCAGAGGTCTATAATGGACTCTGTAGATGACCATGTTACGGTCAGAGGTCTATAATGGACTCTGAAGATGACCATGTTACGGTCAGAGGTCTATAATGGACTCTGAAGATGACCATGATCAGAGGTCTATAATGGACTCTGTAGATGACCATGTTACGGTCAGAGGTCTATAATGGACTCTGTAGATGACCATGTTACGGTCAGAGGTCTTTAATGGACTCTGTAGATGACCATGTTATGTTCAGAGGTCTATAATGGACTCTGTAGATGACCATGTTACGGTCAGAGGTCTTTAATGGACTCTGTAGATGACCATGTTACGGTCAGAGGTCTATAATGGACTCTGTAGATGACCATGTTACGGTCAGAGGTCTATAATGGACTCTGTAGATGAGCATGTTACGGTCAGAGGTCTATAATGGACTCTGTAGATGAGCATGTTACGGTCAGAGGTCTATAATGGACTCTGTAGATGACCATGTTACGGTCAGAGGTCTATAATGGACTCTGTAGATGACCATGTTACGGTCAGAGGTCTATAATGGACTCTGTAGATGACCATGTTACGGTCAGAGGTCTATAATGGACTCTGTAGATGACCATGTTACGGTCAGAGGTCTATAATGGACTCTGAAGATGACCATGTTACGGTCTATAAGGTCTATGGACTCTGATTCCATCTCCTGCACAAAGAATGAGCCTACAGTGATGTGAACAATGCCACTTATCTGACACTCACAGAAGACCAGGTGTGACCCCACAGGAAGTGATATTGAACACACACATATAAAAGACTGGGAGAGATTCTGAACACACACATATAAAAGACTGGAAGAGATACTGAACACGCACATATAAAAGACTGAAAGAGATACTGAACACACACATATAAAAAAACAGAAAGAGATACTGAACACACACATATAAAAGACTGGGAGAGATACTGAACACACACATATAAAAGACTGGAAGAGATACTGAACACACACACATATAAAAGACTGGAAGAGATACTGAACACACACATATAAAAGACTGGAAGAGATACTGAACACACACATATAAAAAAACAGAAAGAGATACTGAACACACACATATAAAAGACTGGAAGAGATACTGAACACACACATATAAAAGACTGGATGAGATACTGAACACACACATATAAAAGACTGGAAGAGATACTGAACACACACATATAAAAAAACAGAAAGAGATACTGAACACACACATATAAAAAAACAGAAAGAGATACTGAACACACACATATAAAAGACTGGAAGAGATACTGAACACACACATATAAAAGACTGGATGAGATACTGAACACACACATATAAAAGACTGGAAGAGATACTGAACACACACATATAAAAAAACAGAAAGAGATACTGAACACACACTTATAAAAAAACAGAAAGAGATACTGAACACACACATATAAAAGACTGGGAGAGATTCTGAACACACACATATAAAAGAATGAAAGAGATACTGAACACACACATATAAAAAACAGAAAGAGATACTGAACACACACATATAAAAGACTGGGAGAGATTCTGAACACACACATATAAAAGACTGGAAGAGATACTGAACACACATATAAAAGACTGGAAGAGATACTGAACACACACATGTAAAAGACTGGAAGAGATACTGAACACACACATGTAAAAGACTGGAAGTGATACTGAACACACACATGTAAAAGACTGGAAGAGATACTGAACACACACATATAAAAGACTGGAAGAGATACTGAACACACACATATAAAAGACAGGAAGAGATACTGAACACACACGTATAAAAGACTGGAAGTGATACTGAACACACACATATAAAAGACTGGAAGAGATACTGAACACACACATATAAAAGACTGGAAGAGATACTGAACACACACATATAAAAGACTGGAAGAGATACTGAACACACACATATAAAAGACTGGAAGAGATACTGAACACACACATATAAAAGACTGGAAGAGATACTAAACACACACGTATAAAAGACTGGAAGAGATACTGAACACACACATATAAAAGACTGGAAGAGATACTGAACACACATGTATAAAAGACTGGAAGAGATACTGAACACACACGTATAAAAGACTGGAAGAGATACTGAACACACACATATAAAAGACTGGAAGAGATACTGAACACACACATATAAAAGACTGGAAAAGATACTGAACACACACATATAAAAGACTGGAAAAGATACTGAACACACACATATAAAAGACTGGAAGAGATACTGAACACACACGTATAAAAGACTGGAAGAGATACTGAACACACACGTATAAAAGACTGGAAGAGATACTGAACACACACATGTAAAAGACTGGAAGAGATACTGAACACACACATGTAAAAGACTGGAAGAGATACTGAACACACACGTATAAAAGACTGGAAGAGATACTGAACACACACATGTAAAAGACTGGAAGAGATACTGAACACAAACATATAAAAGACTGGAAGAGATACTGAACACACACATGTAAAAGACTGGAAGTGATACTGAACACACACATGTAAAAGACTGGAAGAGATACTGAACACACACGTATAAAAGACTGGATGAGATACTGAACACAAACATATACATGACTGGAAGAGATACTGAACACACACATATAAAAGACTGGAAGAGATACTGAACACACACATATAAAAGACTGGAAGAGATACTGAACACACACATATAAATGACTGGAAGAGATACTGAACACACACATATAAAAGACTGAAAGAGATACTGAACACACATGTATAAAAGACTGGAAGAGATACTGAACACACACATGTAAAAGACTGGAAGTGATACTGAACACACACATATAAAAGACTGGATGAGATACTGAACACACATGTATAAAAGACTGGAAGAGATACTGAACACACACATGTAAAAGACTGGAAGTGATACTGAACACACACATGTAAAAGACTGGAAGTGATACTGAACACACACATGTAAAAGACTGGAAGAGATACTGAACACACACGTATAAAAGACTGGAAGAGATACTGAACACACACATATAAAAGACTGGAAGAGATACTGAACACACACATATAAAAGACTGGAAGAGATACTGAACACACACATATAAAAGACAGGAAGAGATACTGAACACACACGTATAAAAGACTGGAAGAGATACTGAACACACACATATAAAAGACTGGAAGAGATACTGAACACACATGTATAAAAGACTGGAAGAGATACTGAACACACACATATAAAAGACAGGAAGAGATACTGAACACACACGTATAAAAGATTGGGAGAGATACTGGCTCTTCATTTACTTCAATGTTTTTTAATGTTTTTTTTTTATTTCCTGCATTTTACAAGTCCTACCCAGCTTTCATATTTTAAGTTGTCTATGTGGGGGTTGGGCCTGCCTGAGGTATCGGCCTGGCAGGCTGGCTGAGCCTGAGGGGGCAGGGGGAGGGCTGTGTGTATGATTTTGCCCCATAAAGAGAAGGGGCTTTCTGATAGAAGCTGCCTATACAACGTACCCAGAGTTCCCCACTGCTGTCTTCTTATTAATTACAGATCTTGTCTACCTATTCAGCCGCACGCACACATCTTAGTTCAGACTTAACCCAAGAGATCAGCAACAGTTGGTTTGTTGGTCAAACATCTGAATATCATGGTGGTTTATTGGTCAAACATCTGAATATCATGGTGGTTTATTGGTCAAACATCTGAATATCAGGGTGGTTTATTGGTCAAACATCTGAATATCATGGTGGTTTATTGGTCAAACATCTGAATATCAGGGTGGTTTATTGGTCAAACATCTGAATATCAGAGTGGTTTATTGGTCAAACATCTGAATATCAGAGTGGTTTATTGGTCAAACATCTGAATATCAGGGTGGTTTATTGGTCAAACATCTGAATATCAGAGTGGTTTATTGGTCAAACATCTGAATATCATGGTGGTTTATTGGTCAAACATCTGAATATCAGGGTGGTTTATTGGTCAAACATATGAATATCAGAGTGGTTTATTGGTCAAACATCTGAATATCAGGGTGGTTTATTGGTCAAACATCTGAATATCAGAGTGGTTTATTGGTCAAACATCTGAATATCAGGGTGGTTTATTGGTCAAACATCTGAATATCAGGGTGGTTTATTGGTCAAACATCTGAATATCATGGTGGTTTATTGGTCAAACATCTGAATATCAGAGTGGTTTATTGGTCAAACATCTGAATATCAGAGTGGTTTATTGGTCAAACATCTGAATATCAGAGTGGTTTATTGGTCAAACATCTGAATATCAGAGTGGTTTATTGGTCAAACATCTGAATATCAGAGTGGTTTATTGGTCAAACATCTGCATATCAGAGTGGTTTATTGGTCAAACATCTGAATATCAGGGTGGTTTATTGGTCAAACATCTGAATATCAGAGTGGTTTATTGGTCAAACATCTGAATATCAGAGTGGTTTATTGGTCAAACATCTGAATATCAGAGTGGTTTATTGGTCAAACATCTGAATATCAGAGTGGTTTATTGGTCAAACATCTGAATATCAGGGTGGTTTATTGGTCAAACATCTGAATATCAGAGTGGTTTATTGGTCAAACATCTGAATATCAGAGTGGTTTATTGGTCAAACATCTGAATATCAGAGTGGTTTATTGGTCAAACATCTGAATATCAGGGTGGTTTATTGGTCAAACATCTGAATATCAGAGTGGTTTATTGGTCAAACATCTGAATATCAGAGTGGTTTATTGGTCAAACATCTGAATATCAGAGTGGTTTATTGGTCAAACATCTGAATATCAGGGTGGTTTATTGGTCAAACATCTGAATATCAGGGTGGTTTATTGGTCAAACATCTGAATATCAGAGTGGTTTATTGGTCAAACATCTGAATATCAGAGTGGTTTATTGGTCAAACATCTGAATATCAGAGTGGTTTATTGGTCAAACATCTGAATATCAGGGTGGTTTATTGGTCAAACATCTGAATATCAGAGTGGTTTATTGGTCAAACATCTGAATATCAGAGTGGTTTATTGGTCAAACATCTGAATATCAGAGTGGTTTATTGGTCAAACATCTGAATATCAGAGTGGTTTATTGGTCAAACATCTGAATATCAGAGTGGTTTATTGGTCAAACATCTGAATATCAGAGTGGTTTATTGGTCAAACATCTGAATATCATGGTGGTTTATTGGTCAAACATCTGAATATCATGGTGGTTTATTGGTCAAACATCTGAATATCAGGGTGGTTTATTGGTCAAACATCTGAATATCAGAGTGGTTTATTGGTCAAACATCTGAATATCATGGTGGTTTATTGGTCAAACATCTGAATATCAGAGTGGTTTATTGGTCAAACATCTGAATATCAGGGTGGTTTATTGGTCAAACATCTGAATATCAGGGTGGTTTATTGGTCAAACATCTGAATATCAGAGTGGTTTATTGGTCAAACATCTGAATATCAGAGTGGTTTATTGGTCAAACATCTGAATATCAGAGTGGTTTATTGGTCAAACATCTGAATATCAGAGTGGTTTATTGGTCAAACATCTGAATATCAGAGTGGTTTATTGGTCAAACATCTGAATATCAGGTGGTTTATTGGTCAAACATCTGAATATCATGGTGGTTTATTGGTCAAACATCTGAATATCAGGGTGGTTTATTGGTCAAACATCTGAATATCAGGGTGGTTTATTGGTCAAACATCTGAATATCAGAGTGGTTTATTGGTCAAACATCTGAATATCAGAGTGGTTTATTGGTCAAACATCTGAATATCATTGGGGTGGTTTATTGGTCAAACATCTGAATATCATGGTGGTTTATTGGTCAAACATCTGAATATCATCTGGGTGGTTTATTGGTCAAACATCTGAATATCAGGGTGGTTTATTGGTCAAACATCTGAATATCAGAGTGGTTTATTGGTCAAACATCTGAATATCAGAGTGGTTTATTGGTCAAACATCTGAATATCAGGGTGGTTTATTGGTCAAACATCTGAATATCAGAGTGGTTTATTGGTCAAACATCTGAATATCAGGGTGGTTTATTGGTCAAACATCTGAATATCAGAGTGGTTTATTGGTCAAACATCTGAATATCAGAGTGGTTTATTGGTCAAACATCTGAATATCAGAGTGGTTTATTGGTCAAACATCTGAATATCAGGGTGGTTTATTGGTCAAACATCTGAATATCAGGGTGGTTTATTGGTCAAACATCTGAATATCAGAGTGGTTTATTGGTCAAACATCTGAATATCAGGGTGGTTTATTGGTCAAACATCTGAATATCAGAGTGGTTTATTGGTCAAACATCTGAATATCAGAGTGGTTTATTGGTCAAACATCTGAATATCAGAGTGGTTTATTGGTCAAACATCTGAATATCAGGGTGGTTTATTGGTCAAACATCTGAATATCATGGTGGTTTATTGGTCAAACATCTGAATATCAGAGTGGTTTATTGGTCAAACATCTGAATATCAGAGTGGTTTATTGGTCAAACATCTGAATATCAGGGTGGTTTATTGGTCAAACATCTGAATATCAGAGTGGTTTATTGGTCAAACATCTGAATATCAGAGTGGTTTATTGGTCAAACATCTGAATATCAGAGTGGTTTATTGGTCAAACATCTGAATATCAGAGTGGTTTATTGGTCAAACATCTGAATATCAGAGTGGTTTATTGGTCAAACATCTGAATATCAGGGTGGTTTATTGGTCAAACATCTGAAATATCAGTCAAACAGAATATGGTTTATTGGTCAAACATCTGAATATCAGAGTGGTTTATTGGTCAAACATCTGAATATCAGAGTGGTTTATTGGTCAAACATCTGAATATCAGGGTGGTTTATTGGTCAAACATCTGAATATCAGAGTGGTTTATTGGTCAAACATCTGAATATCAGAGTGGTTTATTGGTCAAACATCTGAATATCAGAGTGGTTTATTGGTCAAACATCTGAATATCAGAGTGGTTTATTGGTCAAACATCTGAATATCAGAGTGGTTTATTGGTCAAACATCTGAATATCAGAGTGGTTTATTGGTCAAACATCTGAATATCAGGGTGGTTTATTGGTCAAACATCTGAATATCAGAGTGGTTTATTGGTCAAACATCTGAATATCAGAGTGGTTTATTGGTCAAACATCTGAATATCAGAGTGGTTTATTGGTCAAACATCTGAATATCAGAGTGGTTTATTGGTCAAACATCTGAATATCAGAGTGGTTTATTGGTCAAACATCTGAATATCAGAGTGGTTTATTGGTCAAACATCTGAATATCAGAGTGGTTTATTGGTCAAACATTGAATATCAGAGTGGTTTATTGGTCAAACATCAAACATCTGAATATCAGAGTGGTTTATTGGTCAAACATCTGAATATCAGAGTGGTTTATTGGTCAAACATCTGAATATCAGAGTGGTTTATTGGTCAAACATCTGAATATCAGAGTGGTTTATTGGTCAAACATCTGAATATCAGAGTGGTTTATTGGTCAAACATCTGAATATCAGAGTGGTTTATTGGTCAAACATCTGAATATCAGGTGGTTTATTGGTCAAACATCTGAATATCAGAGTGGTTTATTGGTCAAACATCTGAATATCAGAGTGGTTTATTGGTCAAACATCTGAATATCAGAGTGGTTTATTGGTCAAACATCTGAATATCAGAGTGGTTTATTGGTCAAACATCTGAATATCAGAGTGGTTTATTGGTCAAACATCTGAATATCAGGTGGTTTATTGGTCAAACATCTGAATATCAGAGTGGTTTATTGGTCAAACATCTGAATATCAGAGTGGTTTATTGGTCAAACATCTGAATATCAGAGTGGTTTATTGGTCAAACATCTGAATATCAGAGTGGTTTATTGGTCAAACATCTGGTCAAACATCTGAATATCAGAGTGGTTTATTGGTCAAACATCTGAATATCAGAGTGGTTTATTGGTCAAACATCTGAATATCAGAGTGGTTTATTGGTCAAACATCTGAATATCAGAGTGGTTTATTGGTCAAACATCTGAATATCAGAGTGGTTTATTGGTCAAACATCTGAATATGGTTTATTGGTCAAACATCTGAATATCAGGTGGTTTATTGGTCAAACATCTGAATATCAGAGTGGTTTATTGGTCAAACATCTGAATATCAGAGTGGTTTATTGGTCAAACATCTGAATATCAGAGTGGTTTATTGGTCAAACATCTGAATATCAGAGTGGTTTATTGGTCAAACATCTGAATATCAGAGTGGTTTATTGGTCAAACATCTGAATATCAGAGTGGTTTATTGGTCAAACATCTGAATATCAAACATCTGAATATCAGGGTGGTTTATTGGTCAAACATCTGAATATCAGGGTGGTTTATTGGTCAAACATCTGAATATCAGGGTGGTTTATTGGTCAAACATCTGAATATCAGGGTGGTTTATTGGTCAAACATCTGAATATCAGAGTGGTTTATTGGTCAAACATCTGAATATCAGGGTGGTTTATTGGTCAAACATCTGAATATCAGAGTGGTTTATTGGTCAAACATCTGAATATCATGGTGGTTTATTGGTCAAACATCTGAATATCAGAGTGGTTTATTGGTCAAACATCTGAATATCAGAGTGGTTTATTGGTCAAACATCTGAATATCAGAGTGGTTTATTGGTCAAACATCTGAATATCAGAGTGGTTTATTGGTCAAACATCTGAATATCAGAGTGGTTTATTGGTCAAACATCTGAATATCAGAGTGGTTTATTGGTCAAACATCTGAATATCAGGGTGGTTTATTGGTCAAACATCTGAATATCAGAGTGGTTTATTGGTCAAACATCTGAATATCAGAGTGGTTTATTGGTCAAACATCTGAATATCAGGGTGGTTTATTGGTCAAACATCTGAATATCAGGGTGGTTTATTGGTCAAACATCTGAATATCAGGGTGGTTTATTGGTCAAACATCTGAATATCAGAGTGGTTTGTTGGTCAAACATCTGAATATCAGGGTGGTTTATTGGTCAAACATCTGAATATCAGGGTGGTTTATTGGTCAAACATCTGAATATCAGAGTGGTTTATTGGTCAAACATCTGAATATCATGGTGGTTTATTGGTCAAACATCTGAATATCAGAGTGGTTTATTGGTCAAACATCTGAATATCAGGGTGGTTTATTGGTCAAACATCTGAATATCAGAGTGGTTTATTGGTCAAACATCTGAATATCAGAGTGGTTTATTGGTCAAACATCTGAATATCAGAGTGGTTTATTGGTCAAACATCTGAATATCAGAGTGGTTTATTGGTCAAACATCTGAATATCAGGGTGGTTTATTGGTCAAACATCTGAATATCATGGTGGTTTATTGGTCAAACATCTGAATATCAGAGTGGTTTATTGGTCAAACATCTGAATATCAGAGTGGTTTATTGGTCAAACATCTGAATATCATGGTGGTTTATTGGTCAAACATCTGAATATCAGGTGGTTTATTGGTCAAACATCTGAATATCAGAGTGGTTTATTGGTCAAACATCTGAATATCAGAGTGGTTTATTGGTCAAACATCTGAATATCAGAGTGGTTTATTGGTCAAACATCTGAATATCAGGTGGTTTATTGGTCAAACATCTGAATATCAGAGTGGTTTATTGGTCAAACATCTGAATATCAGAGTGGTTTATTGGTCAAACATCTGAATATCAGAGTGGTTTATTGGTCAAACATCTGAATATCAGAGTGGTTTATTGGTCAAACATCTGAATATCAGAGTGGTTTATTGGTCAAACATCTGAATATCAGAGTGGTTTATTGGTCAAACATCTGGTTTATATCAAACATCTGTGGTTTATTGGTCAAACATCTGAATATCAGGTGGTTTATTGGTCAAACATCTGCATATCAGAGTGGTTTATTGGTCAAACATCTGAATATCAGAGTGGTTTATTGGTCAAACATCTGAATATCAGGGTGGTTTATTGGTCAAACATCTGAATATCAGAGTGGTTTATTGGTCAAACATCTGAATATCAGAGTGGTTTATTGGTCAAACATCTGAATATCAGAGTGGTTTATTGGTCAAACATCTGAATATCAGAGTGGTTTATTGGTCAAACATCTGAATATCAGGGTGGTTTATTGGTCAAACATCTGAATATCAGAGTGGTTTATTGGTCAAACATCTGAATATCAGAGTGGTTTATTGGTCAAACATCTGAATATCAGAGTGGTTTATTGGTCAAACATCTGAATATCAGGGTGGTTTATTGGTCAAACATCTGAATATCAGGGTGGTTTATTGGTCAAACATCTGAATATCAGGGTGGTTTATTGGTCAAACATCTGAATATCAGAGTGGTTTATTGGTCAAACATCTGAATATCAGAGTGGTTTATTGGTCAAACATCTGAATATCAGAGTGGTTTATTGGTCAAACATCTGAATATCAGAGTGGTTTATTGGTCAAACATCTGAATATCAGAGTGGTTTATTGGTCAAACATCTGAATATCAGAGTGGTTTATTGGTCAAACATCTGAATATCAGGGTGGTTTATTGGTCAAACATCTGAATATCAGAGTGGTTTATTGGTCAAACATCTGAATATCAGGGTGGTTTATTGGTCAAACATCTGAATATCAGGGTGGTTTATTGGTCAAACATCTGAATATCAGAGTGGTTTATTGGTCAAACATCTGAATATCAGGGTGGTTTATTGGTCAAACATCTGAATATCATGGTGGTTTATTGGTCAAACATCTGAATATCAGGGTGGTTTATTGGTCAAACATCTGAATATCAGAGTGGTTTATTGGTCAAACATCTGAATATCAGAGTGGTTTATTGGTCAAACATCTGAATATCAGGGTGGTTTATTGGTCAAACATCTGAATATCAGGGTGGTTTATTGGTCAAACATCTGAATATCAGAGTGGTTTATTGGTCAAACATCTGAATATCAGAGTGGTTTATTGGTCAAACATCTGAATATCAGAGTGGTTTATTGGTCAAACATCTGAATATCAGAGTGGTTTATTGGTCAAACATCTGAATATCAGAGTGGTTTATTGGTCAAACATCTGAATATCATGGTGGTTTATTGGTCAAACATCTGCATATCAGAGTGGTTTATTGGTCAAACATCTGAATATCAGAGTGGTTTATTGGTCAAACATCTGAATATCAGAGTGGTTTATTGGTCAAACATCTGAATATCAGAGTGGTTTATTGGTCAAACATCTGAATATCAGGGTGGTTTATTGGTCAAACATCTGAATATCAGAGTGGTTTATTGGTCAAACATCTGAATATCAGAGTGGTTTATTGGTCAAACATCTGAATATCAGAGTGGTTTATTGGTCAAACATCTGAATATCAGAGTGGTTTATTGGTCAAACATCTGAATATCAGAGTGGTTTATTGGTCAAACATCTGAATATCAGAGTGGTTTATTGGTCAAACATCTGAATATCAGGGTGGTTTATTGGTCAAACATCTGAATATCAGAGTGGTTTATTGGTCAAACATCTGAATATCAGGGTGGTTTATTGGTCAAGTCATGAGCCTCTCACATCCCCATCCTCCTCTACTTCCTCTCACATCCCCATCCTCCTCTACTTCCTCTCACATCCCCATCCTCCTCTACTTCCTCTCACATCCCCATCCTCCTCTACTTCCTCTCACATCCCCATCCGCCTCTACTTCCTCTCACATCCCCATCCTCCTCTACTTCCTCTCACATCCCCATCCGCCTCTACTTCCTCTCACATCCCCATCCGCCTCTACTTCCTCTCACATCCCCATCCTCCTCTACTTCCTCTCACATCCCCATCCTCCTCTACTTCCTCTCACATCCCCATCCTCCTCTACTTCCTCTCACATTCCCATCCTCCTCTACTTCCTCTCACATCCCCATCCTCTACTTCCTCTCACATTCCCATCCTCCTCTACTTCCTCTCACATTCCCATCCTCCTCTACTTCCTCTCAAATCCCCATCCTCCTCTACTTCCTCTCACATCCCCATCCTCTACATCCTCTCACATCCCCATCCTCCTCTACTTCCTCTACCTCCTCTACCCCTGTCCTCCCACCTCCCCCATTCATTTCTGTGGGACCTCTGACTTCCTCTCACCCTCCCCTCTGATGCTGTGTAATAATATATTTCACTTTACTGAATGTTCACGGCTGAAATTCCTGGTGTTTGGTGAACCGGAATCCTTTCAGTGTGATTTCAGACACACTGGACAGCACTCATTAATCACATCACCATGACAGCAAACGGTATGCATGTGTTCTCATGTAAGATTGGCTTTTGTGTTTACATATGTGCTTGTGTCGCTCTCTCTTTGGGACATTTTTCTCTGTTTCTCTGTAATTTACTTATCATAATCTAACAAATCATATATCCAGATTGTGTGATTACCTGTAATACCTACATTAGTGTAGTGTTAGGTCCTATATTAGTTAGCTCCTATATTAGTGTTGGAATACCTCCTATATTAGTGTTGGAATACCTCCTATATTAGTGTTGGAATACCTCCTATATTAGTGTTGGAATACTTCCTATATTAGTGTTGGAATACTTCCTATATTAGTGTTGGAATACCTCCTATATTAGTGTTGGAATACTTCCTATATTAGTGTTGGAATACTTCCTATATTAGTGTTGGAATACTTCCTATATTAGTGTTGGAATACTTCCTATATTAGTGTTGGAATACTTCCTATATTAGTGTTGGAATACTTCCTATATTAGTGTTGGAATACTTCCTATATTAGTGTTGGAATACTTCCTATATTAGTGTTGGAATACCTCCTATATTAGTGTTGGAATACCTCCTATATTAGTGTTGGAATACCTCCTATATTAGTGTTGGAATACCTCCTATATTAGTGTTGGAGTACCTCCTATATTAGTGTTGGAATACCTCCTATATTAGTGTTGGAATACCTCTTATATTAGTGTTGGAATACTTCCTATATTAGTGTTGGAATACTTCCTATATTAGTGTTGGAATACTTCCTATATTAGTGTTGGAATACTTCCTATATTAGTGTTGGAATACCTCCTATATTAGTGTTGGAATACCTCCTATATTAGTGTTGGAATACCTCCTATATTAGTGTTGGAATACCTCCTATATTAGTGTTGGAGTACCTCCTATATTAGTGTTGGAATACCTCCTATATTAGTGTTGGAATACCTCTTATATTAGTGTTGGAATACTTCCTATATTAGTGTTGGAATACCTCCTATATTAGTGTTGGAATACCTCCTATATTAGTGTTGGAATACATCCTATATTAGTGTTGGAATACATCCTATATTAGTGTTGGAATACCTCCTATATTAGTGTTGGAATACCTCCTATATTAGTGTTGGAATACCTCCTATATTAGTGTTGGAATACCTCCTATATTAGTGTTGGAATACCTCCTATATTAGTGTTGGAGTACCTCCTATATTAGTGTTGGAATACCTCCTATATTAGTGTTGGAATACCTCCTATATTAGTGTTGGAGTACCTCCTATATTAGTGTTGGAGTACCTCCTATATTAGTGTTGGAATACTTCCTATATTAGTGTTGGAATACCTCCTATATTAGTGTTGGAATACCTCCTATATTAGTGTTGGAATACCTCCTATATTAGTGTTGGAATACTTCCTATATTAGTGTTGGAATACTTCCTATATTAGTGTTGGAATACCTCCTATATTAGTGTTGGAATACTTCCTATATTAGTGTTGGAATACCTCCTATATTAGTGTTGGAATACCTCCTATATTAGTGTTGGAATACCTCCTATATTAGTGTTGGAATACCTCCTATATTAGTGTTGGAATACCTCCTATATTAGTGTTGGAGTACCTCCTATATTAGTGTTGGAATACTTCCTATATTAGTGTTGGAATACCTCCTATATTAGTGTTGGAATACTTCCTATATTAGTGTTGGAATACCTCCTATATTAGTGTTGGAATACCTCCTATATTAGTGTTGGAATACTTCCTATATTAGTGTTGGAATACCTCCTATATTAGTGTTGGAATACCTCCTATATTAGTGTTGGAATACCTCTTATATTAGTGTTGGAATACTTCCTATATTAGTGTTGGAATACCTCCTATATTAGTGTTGGAATACTTCCTATATTAGTGTTGGAATACTTCCTATATTAGTGTTGGAATACCTCCTATATTAGTGTTGGAATACCTCCTATATTAGTGTTGGAATACCTCCTATATTAGTGTTGGAATACATCCTATATTAGTGTTGGAATACCTCCTATATTAGTGTTGGAATACCTCCTATATTAGTGTTGGAATACCTCCTATATTAGTGTTGGAATACCTCCTATATTAGTGTTGGAATACCTCCTATATTAGTGTTGGAATACCTCCTATATTAGTGTTGGAATACCTCCTTTATTAGTGTTGGAATACTTCCTATATTAGTGTTGGAATACTTCCTATATTAGTGTTGGAATACCTCCTATATTAGTGTTGGAATACTTCCTATATTAGTGTTGGAATACTTCCTATATTAGTGTTGGAATACTTCCTATATTAGTGTTGGAATACCTCCTATATTAGTGTTGGAATACCTCCTATATTAGTGTTGGAATACCTCCTATATTAGTGTTGGAATACCTCCTATATTAGTGTTGGAATACCTCCTATATTAGTGTTGGAATACTTCCTATATTAGTGTTGGAATACTTCCTATATTAGTGTTGGAATACCTCCTATATTAGTGTTGGAATACTTCCTATATTAGTGTTGGAATACTTCCTATATTAGTGTTGGAATACTTCCTATATTAGTGTTGGAATACTTCCTATATTAGTGTTGGAATACTTCCTATATTAGTGTTGGAATACTTCCTATATTAGTGTTGGAATACTTCCTATATTAGTGTTGGAATACTTCCTATATTAGTGTTGGAATACCTCCTATATTAGTGTTGGAATACCTCCTATATTAGTGTTGGAATACCTCCTATATTAGTGTTGGAATACCTCCTATATTAGTGTTGGAGTACCTCCTATATTAGTGTTGGAATACCTCCTATATTAGTGTTGGAATACCTCTTATATTAGTGTTGGAATACTTCCTATATTAGTGTTGGAATACTTCCTATATTAGTGTTGGAATACTTCCTATATTAGTGTTGGAATACTTCCTATATTAGTGTTGGAATACCTCCTATATTAGTGTTGGAATACCTCCTATATTAGTGTTGGAATACCTCCTATATTAGTGTTGGAATACCTCCTATATTAGTGTTGGAGTACCTCCTATATTAGTGTTGGAATACCTCCTATATTAGTGTTGGAATACCTCTTATATTAGTGTTGGAATACTTCCTATATTAGTGTTGGAATACCTCCTATATTAGTGTTGGAATACCTCCTATATTAGTGTTGGAATACATCCTATATTAGTGTTGGAATACATCCTATATTAGTGTTGGAATACCTCCTATATTAGTGTTGGAATACCTCCTATATTAGTGTTGGAATACATCCTATATTAGTGTTGGAATACCTCCTATATTAGTGTTGGAATACCTCCTATATTAGTGTTGGAATACCTCCTATATTAGTGTTGGAATACATCCTATATTAGTGTTGGAATACCTCCTATATTAGTGTTGGAATACCTCCTATATTAGTGTTGGAATACCTCCTATATTAGTGTTGGAATACCTCCTATATTAGTGTTGGAATACCTCCTATATTAGTGTTGGAATACCTCCTATATTAGTGTTGGAATACCTCCTATATTAGTGTTGGAATACCTCCTATATTAGTGTTGGAATACTTCCTATATTAGTGTTGGAATACCTCCTATATTAGTGTTGGAGTACCTCCTATATTAGTGTTGGAATACCTCCTATATTAGTGTTGGAATACCTCCTATATTAGTGTTGGAATACTTCCTATATTAGTGTTGGAATACCTCCTATATTAGTGTTGGAATACTTCCTATATTAGTGTTGGAATACCTCCTATATTAGTGTTGGAGTACCTCCTATATTAGTGTTGGAATACCTCCTATATTAGTGTTGGAATACCTCCTATATTAGTGTTGGAATACCTCCTATATTAGTGTTGGAATACCTCCTATATTAGTGTTGGAATACCTCCTATATTAGTGTTGGAATACCTCCTATATTAGTGTTGGAATACATCCTATATTAGTGTTGGAATACCTCCTATATTAGTGTTGGAATACTTCCTATATTAGTGTTGGAATACTTCCTATATTAGTGTTGGAATACTTCCTATATTAGTGTTGGAATACTTCCTATATTAGTGTTGGAATACCTCCTATATTAGTGTTGGAATACCTCCTATATTAGTGTTGGAATACCTCCTATATGTGTGTTGGAATACCTCCTATATTAGTGTTGGAATACCTCCTATATTAGTGTTGGAATACTTCCTATATTAGTGTTGGAATACATCCTATATTAGTGTTGGAATACCTCCTATATTAGTGTTGGAATACCTCCTATATTAGTGTTGGAATACTTCCTATATTAGTGTTGGAATACCTCCTATATTAGTGTTGGAATACCTCCTATATTAGTGTTGGAATACTTCTTATATTAGTGTTGGAATACCTCCTATATTAGTGTTGGAATACTTCCTATATTAGTGTTGGAATACCTCCTATATTAGTGTTGGAATACCTCCTATATTAGTGTTGGAATACCTCCTATATTAGTGTTGGAATACTTCCTATATTAGTGTTGGAATACTTCCTATATTAGTGTTGGAATACCTCCTATATTAGTGTTGGAATACCTCATATATTAGTGTTGGAATACTTCTTATATTAGTGTTGGAATACCTCCTATATTAGTGTTGGAATACTTCCTATATTAGTGTTGGAATACCTCCTATATTAGTGTTGGAATACCTCCTATATTAGTGTTGGAATACCTCCTATATTAGTGTTGGAATACTTCCTATATTAGTGTTGGAATACCTCCTATATTAGTGTTGGAATACCTCCTATATTAGTGTTGGAATACCTCCTATATTAGTGTTGGAATACCTCCTATATTAGTGTTGGAGTACCTCCTATATTAGTGTTGGAGTACCTCCTATATTAGTGTTGGAATACCTCCTATATTAGTGTTGGAATACCTCCTATATTAGTGTTGGAATACCTCCTATATTAGTGTTGGAATACCTCCTATATTAGTGTTGGAATACCTCCTATATTAGTGTTGGAATACCTCCTATATTAGTGTTGGAATACCTCCTATATTAGTGTTGGAATACTTCCTATATTAGTGTTGGAATACCTCCTATATTAGTGTTGGAATACCTCCTATATTAGTGTTGGAATACTTCCTATATTAGTGTTGGAATACCTCCTATATTAGTGTTGGAATACCTCCTATATTAGTGTTGGAATACTTCCTATATTAGTGTTGGAATACTTCCTATATTAGTGTTGGAATACCTCCTATATTAGTGTTGGAATACCTCCTATATTAGTGTTGGAATACCTCCTATATTAGTGTTGGAATACCTCCTATATTAGTGTTGGAATACCTCCTATATTAGTGTTGGAATACTTCCTATATTAGTGTTGGAATACATCCTATATTAGTGTTGGAATACATCCTATATTAGTGTTGGAATACCTCCTATATTAGTGTTGGAATACTTCCTATATTAGTGTTGGAATACCTCCTATATTAGTGTTGGAATACCTCCTATATTAGTGTTGGAATACTTCTTATATTAGTGTTGGAATACCTCCTATATTAGTGTTGGAATACTTCCTATATTAGTGTTGGAATACCTCCTATATTAGTGTTGGAATACCTCCTATATTAGTGTTGGAATACCTCCTATATTAGTGTTGGAATACTTCCTATATTAGTGTTGGAATACTTCCTATATTAGTGTTGGAATACCTCCTATATTAGTGTTGGAATACCTCATATATTAGTGTTGGAATACTTCTTATATTAGTGTTGGAATACCTCCTATATTAGTGTTGGAATACTTCCTATATTAGTGTTGGAATACCTCCTATATTAGTGTTGGAATACCTCCTATATTAGTGTTGGAATACCTCCTATATTAGTGTTGGAATACTTCCTATATTAGTGTTGGAATACCTCCTATATTAGTGTTGGAATACCTCCTATATTAGTGTTGGAATACCTCCTATATTAGTGTTGGAGTACCTCCTATATTAGTGTTGGAGTACCTCCTATATTAGTGTTGGAGTACCTCCTATATTAGTGTTGGAGTACCTCCTATATTAGTGTTGGAATACCTCCTATATTAGTGTTGGAATACCTCCTATATTAGTGTTGGAATACCTCCTATATTAGTGTTGGAATACCTCCTATATTAGTGTTGGAATACCTCCTATATTAGTGTTGGAATACTTCCTATATTAGTGTTGGAATACCTCCTATATTAGTGTTGGAATACCTCCTATATTAGTGTTGGAATACTTCTTATATTATTGTGTGTGTTTTTAATGAGTTATTTCTCCCTGCGTTAGTTTTTTCCTGGTCGTGACATGGGACCTAGCACAGAGCTTTCTCTGGGATTTGACTCAGCGTTTGTGTCAAATAGTAGTGTTTCGCTGTGTCTCAGATAATGTGTTCAAGTGGAAATAAATATATGTCATATTTGACAATGCTCTCATCCAGGTATTTAGAGTGATGCAATGGACACAAACTTAACAGCATTTTAGTCTTCAGTGTGCGATAAAGCATTAAGTGTTTACGATAGCAGAGCTGCAGTATTACGGCTACATCTGTGGCAGCTCCCTCTCTTAAAGGGCTTCGTGTCGGCCTCCAGGGAGGTGTGTGTGTGTGTGTGTGTGTGTGTGTGTGTGTGTGTGTGTGTGTGTGTGTGTGTGTGTGTGTGTGTGTGTGTGTGTGTGTGTGTGTGTGTGTGTGTGTGTGTGTGTGTGTGTGTGTGTGTGTGTGTGTGTGTGTGTGTGTGTGTGTGTGTGTGTGTGTGTTGGGGCGTGTGTGTGTGTTGGGGCGTGTGTGTGTGTGGGGGGGGGGGGGGGGGGGTGGGGGGGGTGGCGGTGTGTGATGTGGACCCTCCAATATAATGAACCAGGGGTTAGGGTGTTAGGGGTTATGGTTATGGTTAGGGGTTATGGTCAGGGGTTATGGTTAGGGGTTTATGGTTAGGGGTTATGGTCAGGGGGTTATGGTTAGGGGTTTATGGTTAGGGGTTATGGTTATGGGGTTATGGTTAGGGGGTTATGGATATGGGGTTATGGTTAGGGGTTATGGATATGGGGTTATGGTTAGGGGTTATGGGGTTATGGTCAGGGGTTATGGGATTATGGTCAGGGGTTATGGTTAGGGGGTTATGGATATGGGGTTATGGTTAGGGGGTTATGGTTAAGGTTCAACCCACTCACTTCCTCCTCTGTTTCCTTCTCTAAGGTTCAACCCACTCACTTCCTCCTCTGTTTCCTTCTCTAAGGTTCAACCCACTCACTTCCTCCTCTGTTTCCTTCTCTAAGGTTCAACCCACTCACTTCCTCCTCTGTTTCCTTCTCTAAGGTTCAACCCACTCACTTCCTCCTCTGTTTCCTTCTCTAAGGTTCAACCCACTCACTTCCTCCTCTGTTTCCTTCTCTAAGGTTCCCTCTCTACTCTCGAGGAGAGCGCTTTCAGTTTGAATATGGAGTCTACCTGATCAACAAGAACATTGCCCAAGTAAGACCATGGAGCCCTTTACACTCATATGTCTTGTGTACACACACACACACACACACACACACACATATCAGTGTAGGGGTCAGTGTAGGGGTCAGTGTAGGGGTCAGTGTAGGGGTTAGTGTAGGGGTTAGTGTAGGGGTTAGTGTAGGGGTTAGTGTAGGGGTTAGTGTAGGGGTAGTGTAGGGGTTAGTGTAGGGGTTAGTGTTGGGGTTAGTGTAGGGGTTAGTGTTAGGGTTAGTGTAGGGGTCAGTGTAGGGGTCAGTGTCGGGGTCAGAGTAGGGGTCAGTGTCGGGGTCAGTGTAGGGGTCAGTGTTAGCGTTAGTGTAGGGGTCAGTTTAGGGGTTAGTGTAGGGGTTAGGGTTAGTGTAGGGGTTAGGGTTAGTGTAGGGGTCAGTGTAGGGGTCAGTGTAGGGGTCAGTGTTGGGGTTAGTGTAGGGGTCAGTGTTAGGGTTAGTGTAGGGGTTAGTGTTAGGGTTAGTGTAGGGGTCAGTGTTAGGGTTAGTGTAGGGGTCAGTGTAGGGGTTAGGGTTAGTGTAGGGGTTAGGGTTAGTGTAGGGGTTAGGGTTAGTGTAGGGGTTATTGTTAGTGTTGGTGTAAGGGTTAGTGTTGGTGTCGGGGTTAGTGTGTCGGGGTTAGTGTGTCGGGGTTAGTGTGTCGGGGTTAGTGTTATAGTGTTAGGGTTGATCCGGGGAACAGCCTTTTGAATCCACATTGGTCTGCATGTTGGACACATGTTTTGGATCCATCAGTCATGTCCATCTGGGCTGGAGTCCTGTTTCTATGGTCCCTTTGAAGAAACCAGGATGCATGAGGGCAGACTAGAGGTTCCTGTGTGCGGAGTGAGTGTCTGTAATGTCTCAACACAACACTGGAAGCTGCAGAAGGGGCCACGCACATATGAGATACTTATTAAGGGGCCACGCACATATGAGATACTTATTAAGGGGCCACGCACATATGAGATACTTATTAAGGGGCCACGCACATATGAGATACTTATTAAGGGGCCACGCACATATGAGATACTTATTAAGGGGCCACGCACATATGAGATACTTATTAAGGGGCCACGCACATATGAGATACTTATTAAGGGGCCACGCACATATGAGATACCTATTAACGGGCCACGCACATATGAGGTACTTATTAAGGGGCCACGCACATATGAGATACTTATTAAGGGGCCACGCACATATGAGATACTTATTAAGGGGCCACGCACATATGAGATACTTATTAAGGGCCACGCACATATGAGATACTTATTAAGGGGCCACGCACATATGAGATACTTATTAAGGGGCCACACACATATGAGGTACTTATTAAGGGCCACGCACATATGAGGTACTTATTAAGGGGCCACGCACATATGAGATACTTATTAAGGGGCCACGCACATATGAGATACTTATTAAGGGGCCACGCACATATGAGATACTTATTAAGGGGCCACGCACATATGAGATACTTATTAAGGGGCCACGCACATATGAGATACTTATTAAGGGGCCACGCACATATGAGATACTTATTAAGGGGCCACGCACATATGAGATACTTATTAAGGGGCCACGCACATATGAGATACTTATTAAGGGGCCACGCACATATGAGATACCTATTAACGGGCCACGCACATATGAGGTACCTATTAACGGGCCACGCACATATGAGGTACTTATTAAGGGGCCACGCACATATGAGATACTTATTATTGAGATACTTATTAAGGGGCCACGCACATATGAGATACTTATTAAGGGGCCACGCACATATGAGATACTTATTAAGGGGCCACGCACATATGAGGTACTTATTAAGGGGCCACGCACATATGAGGTACTTATTAAGGGGCCACGCACATATGAGGTACTTATTAAGGGGCCACGCACATATGAGGTACTTATTAAGGGGCCACGCACATATGAGATACTTATTAAGGGGCCACGCACATATGAGGTACTTATTTAAGGGGCCACGCACATATGAGGTACTTATTAAGGGGCCACGCACATATGAGATACTTATTAAGGGGCCACGCACATATGATATAATTATTAAGGGGCCACACACATATTAAATACTTAACGTATTAAAACAATGTACACAATGACTGTCTAAAACAAGGTTTTAGAAAGTCCTGCAATCTGAGGATCCCACACTGTCAGATGGTGAGTATGTACGAGATATATATCGGCTGTTCAGTATGTACCAGAAATATATCGGCTGTTCAGTATGTACCAGAAATATATCGGCTGTTCGGTATGTACCAGAAATATATCGGCTGTTCGGTATGTACCAGAAATATATCGGCTGTTCAGTATGTACCAGAAATATATCGGCTGTTCAGTATGTACCAGAAATATATCGGCTGTTCAGTATATACCAGAAATATATCGGCTGTTCAGTATGTACCAGAAATATATCGGCTGTTCAGTATGTACCAGAAATATATCGGTTGTTCAGTCTGTACCAGAAATATATCGGTTGTTCAGTATGTACCAGAAATATATCTGCTGTTCAGTATGTACCAGAAATATATCGGTTGTTCAGTATATACCAGAAATATATCGGCTGTTTAGTATGTACCAGAATTATATCGGCTGCTCAGTATGTACCAGAAATATATCTGCTGTTCAGTATGTACCAGAAATATATCGGTTGTTCAGTATGTACCAGAAATATGTCGGCTGTTCAGTATGTACCAGAAATAAATCGTCTGTTCAGTATGTACCAGAAATATATCGGCTGTTCAGTATGTACCAGAAATATATCGGCTGTTCAGTATGTACCAGAAATATATCGGCTGCTCAGTATGTACCAGAAATATATCAGCTGTTCAGTATGTACCAGAAATATATCGGCTGTTCAGTATGTACCAGAAATATATCGGCTGCTCAGTATGTACCAGAAATATATCAGCTGTTCAGTATGTACCAGAAATATATCGGCTGTTCAGTATGTACCAGAAATATATCGGTTGTTCAGTATGTACCAGAAATATATCGGCTGTTCAGTATGTACCAGAAATATATCAGCTGTTCAGTATGTACCAGAAATATATCGGCTGTTCAGTATGTACCAGAAATATATCGGTTGTTCAGTATGTACCAGAAATATATCGGCTGTTCAGTATGTACCAGAAATATATCAGCTGTTCAGTATGTACCAGAAATATATCGGCTGTTCAGACATGAGCTGGTATCTTGGGACCTGGAAAACTCTACGTAGTGGGGGAGGGGGGGGGGGTAATCGTTCCTCACACAATGTCTGCTGAATTTGTAACACTACAACCCACACGGCCAGTACCCACGTCCAGTACACACGGCCAGTACACACGTCCAGTACACACATCCAGTACACACGGCCAGTACACACGGCCAGTACACACGGCCAGTACACACGGCCAGTACACACGGCCAGTACACACGGCCAGTACACACGTCCAGTCCAGTTCACACGTCCAGTCCAGTTCACACGTCCAGTCCAGTACACACGTCCAGTACACACGTCCAGTTCACACGTCCAGTACACACGTCCAGTACACACGTCCAGTCCAGTACACACGTCCAGTCCAGTACACACGTCCAGTACACACGTCCAGTCCAGTTCACACGTCCAGTACACACGTCCAGTCCAGTACACACGTCCAGTACACACGTCCAGTCCAGTTCACACGTCCAGTACACACGTCCAGTCCAGTACACACGTCCAGTCCAGTACACACGTCCAGTACACACGTCCAGTCCAGTACACACGTCCAGTCCAGTACACACGTCCAGTCCAGTACACACGTCCAGTACACACGTCCAGTCCAGTACACACGTCCAGTCCAGTACACACGTCCAGTTCACACGGCCAGTCCAGTTCACACGGCCAGTCCAGTTCACACGTCCAGTACACACGTCCAGTCCAGTACACACGTCCAGTACACACGTCCAGTCCAGTACACACGTCCAGTACACACGGCCAGTCCAGTACACACGTCCAGTACACACGTCCAGTCCAGTACACACGTCCAGTACACACGTCCAGTACACACGTCCAGTCCAGTACACACGTCCAGTACACACGTCCAGTCCAGTACACACGTCCAGTTCACACGTCCAGTCCAGTTCACACGTCCAGTACACACGTCCAGTACACACGTCCAGTCCAGTACACACGTCCAGTACACACGTCCAGTCCAGTTCACACGTCCAGTCCAGTTCACACGTCCAGTCCAGTTCACACGTCCAGTACACACGGCCAGTACACACGGCCAGTACACACGTCCAGTCCAGTTCACACGTCCAGTCCAGTTCACACGTCCAGTCCAGTACACACGTCCAGTACACACGTCCAGTTCACACGTCCAGTACACACGTCCAGTACACACGTCCAGTCCAGTACACACGTCCAGTTCACACGTCCAGTCCAGTTCACACGTCCAGTACACACGTCCAGTACACACGTCCAGTCCAGTACACACGTCCAGTACACACGTCCAGTCCAGTTCACACGTCCAGTCCAGTTCACACGGCCAGTCCAGTACACACAGCCAACCACTTTCCCTGCGTCTAATCGGTTGACCTTGTAAAGGCTCTCTTCAACCTCCATCTCCATTATTTAGCACCAAATATAACAATTTGCATTCCATTCTCTGTGGTTATCTGTCAAACCAACGGTGACAGTGAGGGTGATGGAACAAGAGCCTCTCCCGTGTGTCAGACAGGCAGTGAACTCCAACTTGTGGTTAGGTTCAAATAACTGCACTTTGGGAGGTTTTGACTTTGATGCACTGTCTATTCCATGACCTGGTTGCTAGCTGCTTTTTCAATTGCTGATAGCCTTTTTGTGGCAACAGTAAAGATAAACAGAGATGAAGAGAAAAGTACATTAGACAGTAACGGAAAATAAACCCCAAAGGACAGAGATTCAGTGTCCACCTTCTGACCTGCGTGATGTTGTCGGACCATCTGTCTGTGTGTATTAAGTAGTCTTTAGTTATGTGCTTAATTCAACCAACATGAGAGCATTTTTTCACCGTTTGTTTCTTGTATTTGCATTATTTAATGTCATGTCCAGGGGTTGGAATAATAGTGTGGTGGTCTTTTATTGTTGTAGATTGCTATAGCCTCAAATCAGATCTGACTTTCATTCCATCACTTATGCGTGTACGCTCTGACAACTTTAGAGGTGAAAGTCTAGCCTCAAAAGAAGTTTTGGTGAGTGTCTTTCATTCAATTTTTTTCACTTGGGTCAAAAGTTGGGATATACGTTTTGTGTGTGAGTACATGGATCTGGATGCTTTTAATATGGTTAGAGTAGAGCTGGGTTTTATTAAGGCTGGAGTAGATATGGCCGTATGTAACACACAGGTAAACATGTCAGAGTAGATATGGCCGTATGTAACACACAGGTAAACATGTCAGAGTAGATATGGCCATATGTAACACACAGGTAAACATGTCAGAGTAGATATGGCCATATGTAACACACAGGTAAACATGTCAGAGTAGATATGGCCGTATGTAACACACAGGTAAACATGTCAGAGTAGATATGGCCGTATGTAACACACAGGTAAACATGTCAGAGTAGATATGGCCGTATGTAACACACAGGTAAACATGTCAGAGTAGATATGGCCATATGTAACACACAGGTAAACATGTCAGAGTAGATATGGCCGTATGTAACACACAGGTAAACATGTCAGAGTAGATATGGCCATATGTAACACACAGGTAAACATGTCAGAGTAGATATGGCCATATGTAACACACAGGTAAACATGTCAGAGTAGATATGGCCGTATGTAACACACAGGTAAACATGTCAGAGTAGATATGGCCGTATGTAACACACAGGTAAACATGTCAGAGTAGATATGGCCGTATGTAACACACAGGTAAACATGTCAGAGTAGATATGGCCACATGTAACACACAGGTAAACATGTCAGAGTAGATATGGCCATATGTAACACACAGGTAAACATGTCAGAGTAGATATGGCCGTATGTAACACACAGGTAAACATGTCAGAGTAGATATGGCCATATGTAACACACAGGTAAACATGTCAGAGTAGATATGGCCATATGTAACACACAGGTAAACATGTCAGAGTAGATATGGCCGTATGTAACACACAGGTAAACATGTCAGAGTAGATATGGCCGTATGTAACACACAGGTAAACATGTCAGAGTAGATATGGCCATATGTAACACACAGGTAAACATGTCAGAGTAGATATGGCCATATGTAACACACAGGTAAACATGTCAGAGTAGATATGGCCGTATGTAACACACAGGTAAACATGTCAGAGTAGATATGGCCGTATGTAACACACAGGTAAACATGTCAGAGTAGATATGGCCATATGTAACACACAGGTAAACATGTCAGAGTAGATATGGCCGTATGTAACACACAGGTAAACATGTCAGAGTAGATATGGCCGTATGTAACACACAGGTAAACATGTCAGAGTAGATATGGCCATATGTAACACACAGTTAAACATGTCAGAGTAGATATGGCCATATGTAACACACAGTTAAACAAGTCAGAGTAGATATGGCCATATGTAGCACACAGACAAACATGTCAGAGTAGATATGGCCATATGTAACAAACAGGTAAACATGTCAGAGTAGATATGGCCGTATGTAACACACAGGTAAACATGTCAGAGTAGATATGGCCATACGTAACACACAGATAAACATGTCAGAGTAGATATGGCCATATGTAACACACAGGTAAACATGTCAGAGTAGATATGGCCATATGTATCACACAGACAAACATGTCAGAGTAGATATGGTCATATGTAACACACAGATAAACATGTCAGAGTAGATATGGCCATATGTAACACACAGATAAACATGTCAGAGTAGATATGGCCATATGTAACACACAGGTAAACATGTCAGAGTAGATATGGCCATACGTAACACACAGATAAACATGTCAGAGTAGATATGGCCATATGTAACACACAGGTAAACATGTCAGAGTAGATATGGCCATATGTAACACACAGGTAAACATGTCAGAGTAGATATGGCCATACGTAACACACAGATAAACATGTCAGTGTAGATATGGCCATATGTAACACACAGGTAAACATGTCAGAGTAGATATGGCCATATGTAGCACACAGGTAAACATGTCAGAGTAGATATGGCCATATGTAACACACAGGTAAACATGTCAGTGTAGATATGGCCATATGTAACACACAGATAAACATGTCAGAGTAGATATGGCCATATGTAACACACAGGTAAACATGTCAGTGTAGATATGGCCATATGTAACACACAGATAAACATGTCAGAGTAGATATGGCCATATGTAACACACAGGTAAACATGTCAGTGTAGATATGGCCGTATGTAACACACAGGTAAACATGTCAGAGTAGATATGGCCATATGTAACACACAGATAAACATGTCAGAGTAGATATGGCCGTATGTAACACACAGGTAAACATGTCAGAGTAGATATGGCCACATGTAACACACAGGTAAACATGTCAGAGTAGATATGGCCATATGTAACACACAGGTAAACATGTCAGAGTAGATATGGCCGTATGTAACACACAGGTAAACATGTCAGAGTAGATATGGCCATATGTAACACACAGGTAAACATGTCAGAGTAGATATGGCCATATGTAACACACAGGTAAACATGTCAGAGTAGATATGGCCGTATGTAACACACAGGTAAACATGTCAGAGTAGATATGGCCGTATGTAACACACAGGTAAACATGTCAGAGTAGATATGGCCGTATGTAACACACAGGTAAACATGTCAGAGTAGATATGGCCACATGTAACACACAGGTAAACATGTCAGAGTAGATATGGCCATATGTAACACACAGGTAAACATGTCAGAGTAGATATGGCCGTATGTAACACACAGGTAAACATGTCAGAGTAGATATGGCCATATGTAACACACAGGTAAACATGTCAGAGTAGATATGGCCATATGTAACACACAGGTAAACATGTCAGAGTAGATATGGCCGTATGTAACACACAGGTAAACATGTCAGAGTAGATATGGCCGTATGTAACACACAGGTAAACATGTCAGAGTAGATATGGCCATATGTAACACACAGGTAAACATGTCAGAGTAGATATGGCCGTATGTAACACACAGGTAAACATGTCAGAGTAGATATGGCCGTATGTAACACACAGGTAAACATGTCAGAGTAGATATGGCCATATGTAACACACAGATAAACATGTCAGAGTAGATATGGCCATATGTAACACACAGATAAACATGTCAGAGTAGATATGGCCATATGTAACAAACAGAAAAACATGTCAGAGTAGATATGGCCATATGTAACAAACAGGTAAACATGTCAGAGATAGATATGGCCATATGGTACGTAACACACAGATAAACATGTCAGAGTAGATATGGCCATATGTAACACACAGGTAAACATGTCAGAGTAGATATGGCCATATGTATCACACAGACAAACATGTCAGAGTAGATATGGTCATATGTAACACACAGATAAACATGTCAGAGTAGATATGGCCATATGTAACACACAGATAAACATGTCAGAGTAGATATGGCCATATGTAACACACAGGTAAACATGTCAGAGTAGATATGGCCATACGTAACACACAGATAAACATGTCAGAGTAGATATGGCCATATGTAACACACAGGTAAACATGTCAGAGTAGATATGGCCATAGGTAACACACAGGTAAACATGTCAGAGTAGATATGGCCATACGTAACACACAGATAAACATGTCAGTGTAGATATGGCCATATGTAACACACAGGTAAACATGTCAGAGTAGATATGGCCATATGTAGCACACAGGTAAACATGTCAGAGTAGATATGGCCATATGTAACACACAGGTAAACATGTCAGTGTAGATATGGCCATATGTAACACACAGATAAACATGTCAGAGTAGATATGGCCATATGTAACACACAGGTAAACATGTCAGTGTAGATATGGCCATATGTAACACACAGATAAACATGTCAGAGTAGATATGGCCATATGTAACACACAGGTAAACATGTCAGTGTAGATATGGCCATATGTAACACACAGGTAAACATGTCAGAGTAGATATGGCCATATGTAACACACAGATAAACATGTCAGAGTAGATATGGCCATACGTAACACACAGATAAACATGTCAGAGTAGATATGGCCGTATGTAACACACAGGTAAACATGTCAGTGTAGATATGGCCATATGTAACACACAGGTAAACATGTCAGAGTAGATATGGCCATATGTAACACACAGATAAACATGTCAGAGTAGATATGGCCATACGTAACACACAGATAAACATGTCAGAGTAGATATGGCCATATGTAACACACAGGTAAACATGTCAGAGTAGATATGGCCATACGTAACACACAGGTAAACATGTCAGAGTAGATATGGCCATACGTAGCACACAGGGAACTGAATAAACCTCACCTACCCTCTGCCCACCTGTGTCTCATTACTCAGTTTTGCTTCCATCACGCGTCTTTCATTTTTGTTTTGAGGAATGTATGAAGTGACCTGAGCAACATTGTCACGCACAAATGTCATTTCCTTCTTTTTAAATTGGATATGGGGTTCCCCCCGGCTGTGGCCATCTCAGACACTTTAACTGAGAGTCCTGCTTTATGTCCCACAGACATTGGAGCAAAGACCACAGTATGGTACCACAGTATGGTACCACAGTATGGTTCTAGTTACTAATCTGAAGTCTTTATTAGGAAATGGCTGCTTCCATGAACCCCAACAGTATTCTGAACACAGTAATATCATTTACCAATAGACCTTCATGGTCTGGTGGTTATTATTGTCTTTGGTGGTTTAATGTGCTCATATGGTTGGGCAAAGCAGAACTGCCACCTCGTCATCACGTCTACTGTCACGCTGTGGTGCTGACACAAAACAGATTCTCCGGTTCCATCCAGTGACACACACATACTGGGCCAGTGACACACACACATACTGGTGACACACACACATACTAGTGACACACACACACACACACACATACTGGTGACAAACACACACACCTACTGGTGACACACACATACTGGGCCAGTGACACACACACATACTAGTGACACACACACACACACACACACACATACTGATGACAAACACACACACATACTGGTGACACACACATACTGGTGACACACACACATACTGGTGACACACACATACTGGTGACACACATACTGGTGACACACACCCCTCTCTGACTCCTCCCCACCCTAACCCCTCTCTGACCCCTCCCCACCTTAACCCCACCCTAACTCCTCCCCACCCTAACCCCTCTCTGACCCCTCCCCACCTTAACCCCTCCCTAACCCCTCCCCATCTTAACCCCTCTCTGACCCCTCCCCACCTTAACCCCTCCCTGACCCCACCGTAATAGGGTTAGGGTTAGACAGCAGTCTGCAGCAACAGTCTGGGGCCTGGGTTCTAATAACATCAATTATTATTGTGGATTATTCATTGGACTCCTAAGCTCGTCTAGTGCAATGGAATAGTCCCAAAAGTGCAAAATCTGGAGTTTAAATCCAAGCCTCTTTAAGGAAACCCTCATGGCTTTTGCCACATGACGATAAAAATAGTTGTTGAACTCTGGTCTCCAAGGAGATAAACACAGTGGTCTCTCCCTTTTCATAGCTTCTTATTGTATGGTCTGGTTCTGGTTTCTATAACAAACCTGGTTGTTAGCTGCTGTTGGACTTGCATGTCTGGGGCCAGGAGCAGCTGTTTCACTTATAACACCATTAATATATGTGTATATATATGACTTAATATATGACTAATGAGTGTAGCAGGATAGCACCAGTCAGTACTCTACTTTAGGATAACGTCCATATATATATATATGACTTAATATATGACTAATGAGTGTAGCAGGATAGCACCAGTCAGTACTCTACTTTAGGATAACGTCCATATATATATGACTTAATATATGACTAATGAGTGTAGCAGGATAGCACCAGTCAGTACTCTACTTTAGGATAACGTCCATATATATATATATATATATATATATATATATATATATATATATGACTTATTTATACTATATAATAGTTACTCCTATCAGGGCTGTGGAACTGTAGCCTCAAGTGTAATACATATTATAAATGATCTATACTATATAATACATTACTCTTATCAGGGCTGTGGAACTGTAGCCTCAAGTGTAATACAAATGAGAGCATATTCAGGATATTTCCAATCTATGTTAAAAAAATCTTAGCCAATGCTAAATATGTGTCACTGTTCTGCGGTTTCCAATTAAGGCCCAGTGAGAAGGGGTTAGTGTGTAGGGGTTAGTGTGTAGGGGTTAGTGTGTAGGGGTTAGTGTGTAGGGGTTAGTGTGTAGGGGTTAGTGTGTAGGGGTTAGTGAGTAGGGGTTAGTGAGTAGGGGTTAGTGTGTAGGGGTTAGTGAGTAGGGGTTAGTGAGTAGGGGTTAGTGTGTAGGGGTTAGTGTGTAGGGGTTAGTGTGTAGGGGTTAGTGTGTAGGGGTTAGCGTGTAGGGGTTAGTGTGTAGGGGTTAGCGTGTAGGGGTTAGCGTGTAGGGGTTAGCGTGTAGGGGTTAGTGTGTAGGGGTTAGTGTGTAGGGGTTAGTGTGTAGGGGTTAGTGTGTAGGGGTTAGTGAGTAGGGGTTAGTGTGTAGGGGTTAGTGTGTAGGGGTTAGTGTGTAGGGGTTAGTGTGTAGGGGTTAGCAGGCTGTCAGCACACTGCCATTATGCCGGAGCTGCCAGAATTTAACCGGCATTCCTCTGGACAGCCACCTATAGCTTTATGTAACTCTTAAATTCCTCTAATTGAATTTCCATGGTTTGAGGTCAGTAGCTTGAGGTTTGCCAGAGTATTCCACAACGCTAAATGTACGTGTGGAATAACCTTAATCCCACTTACTGTTTTCCAATACACACTTCAGTAGTTTCTGTTGTTCCGGGGATATTCCTGGGTTTCCATCGTGTTTACTAGAAGAGTGTGGCCCTTTCATCATTACAAACAACATGTGGTGTTTTCCATCTGTGTGCTAACACTAACATCACTATGGAAACGAGTCAACTTCACATTCAATTGGTAATGGGATTGCGATCTCTCTGTCTATTGGCTGGTAATGGGATTGCGATCTCTCTGTCTATTGGCTGGTAATGGGATTGCGATCTCTCTGTCTATTGGCTGGTAATGGGATTGCGATCTCTCTGTCTATTGGCTGGTAATGGGATTGCGATCTCTCTGTCTATTGGCTGGTAATGGGATTGCGATCTCTCTGTCTATTGGCTGGTAATGGGATTGCGATCTCTCTGTCTATTGGCTGGTAATGGGATTGCGATCTCTCTGTCTATTGGCTGGTAATGGGATTGCGATCTCTCTGTCTATTGGCTGGTAATGGGATTGCGATCTCTCTGTCTATTGGCTGGTAATGGGATTGCGATCTCTCTGTCTATTGGCTGGTAATGGGATTGCGATCTCTCTGTCTATTGGCTGGTAATGGGATTGCGATCTCTCTGTCTATTGGCTGGTAATGGGATTGCGATCTCTCTGTCTATTGGCTGGTAATGGGATTGCGATCTCTCTGTCTATTGGCTGGTAATGGGATTGCGATCTCTCTGTCTATTGGCTGGTAATGGGATTGCGATCTCTCTGTCTATTGGCTGGTAATGGGATTGCGATCTCTCTGACTATTGGCTGGTAATGGGATTGCGATCTCTCTGACTATTTCTGTCTCTCTGTTCAATATATTTCAATAAGTGCTTTATTGGCATGAGAAAACATTTGTTTACATTGTCAAAGCCTGTGGACAATGTGAAAGGTATAATAACATTTACATTTTGCGCATTTAGCAGACGCTCTTGTCCAGAGCGACTTACAATAAGTGCAGGCATTTCACATATAGCTAAAACACACATCAAAAAGGCAATAAGTAAATATTATACACTAGCAAGTTAACAGTATATTCCATATTTTAGAAGAATTGAGGCTCTATCTTTATTTATCTTTTGCTCTGTGTTGTTTGTTATGTAAACAGAGGAGACTGTTATTTCAAACTGTCAATCAAAGATATTGATGAGGATAAATGAATAAGTGAGGTGAATTAGTAGTAAATCCATAATTAATAACAATAAATATGTAACGCACAATAAACATGTAATGCACACGTAACGCACAATAAGCACGTAACGCACAATAAGCACGTAACGCACAATAAGCACGTAACGCACAATAAGCACGTAACGCACAATAAGCACGTAACGCACAATAAGCACGTAACGCACAATAAGCACGTAACGCACAATAAGCACGTAACGCACAATAAGCACGTAACGCACAATAAGCACGTAACGCACAATAAGCACGTAACGCACAATAAGCACGTAACGCACAATAAGCACGTAACGCACAATAAGCACGTAACGCACAATAAGCACGTAACGCACAATAAGCGCGTAATGCACAATAAACACGTGACGCACAAGTTACGCACAAAAAACAGGTAACGCACAATAAACATGTAACGCACAATAAACACGTAATACACAATAAACACGTAACGCACAATAAACATGTAACGCACAATAAACACGTAACACACAATAAACACGTAACGCACAAACAAACATGTTTTAGCATTTGATATCACTATATCCCGTTTTTGATAAGTGATGACATGTGTTGTGTTAAATCCTAAGCTGCAGTGGAAACAGGAAAATGTCTATGTTTTTATGATCCTTCCATTCTGGTCAGAGTTTGGGCTGTGAGCTCTGCTGACAAACAGTTTGGATATGTAGATTACAACACAACAGCAGTGGTGCAAGCTACAAGTTATAAGGTTGTAAGGATCATTCTGGCTCCAAAGGACTGTCATTTAACTTAATGCTGTGGCTGAAGTTTCCAGCTGCTTGACATTTGTTGCTGGGATTGTTTGCTTGCTGGAGTTTTCCTCAAGACATTACTGGGTTCAAAAAGGTTTCTAAATCTTTCAACTCTTATGCTCAGTCACAGACATGTGCCGGTCACTCCTGATAATGCATTTATAGTAAATGGTAAATGCTGCACTTTTATATACACTTTTATCCAAAGCGCTTTACAGATCCTGCCTCACATTCACCCATTCTTTCATTCACTCATGCATACTCATTCATACGAATGCAGGCTCGCCAGGAGCAGCTGGGGTTAGGTGTCTTGCTCATGGACACCTCGACAATTTCCCAGGAGGAACCGGGGATCGAACAACCGACTCAACCCACTGAGCCACTGCCGCCCTTATACTTATGGAGATAAAGTGTGTGGGGGGATTTACAGTAGTCATGATATTGGCCCCCCACACTTTATCTCCCCAACTATAAGGGCGGCAGTGGCTCAGTGGGTTGAGTGTTGTTGTCTATCAATCGGAAGGTTGGTGGTGCATTTATAGTTAGGGAGATAGAGTGTGTGGGGAAAATAGCATGACTACAGTAAATACCAGAATGCATTTATAGTTACGGAGATAAAGTGTGTGGGGACAATAGCATGACTACAGTAAATACCAGAATGCATTTATAGTTAGGGAGATAAAGTGTGTGGGGAAAATAGCATGACTACAGTAAATACCAGAATGCATTTATAGTTAGGGAGATAAAGTGTGGGGGGACAATAGCATGACTACAGTAAATACCAGAATGCATTTATAGTTACGGAGATAAAGTGTGGGGGGCAATAGCATGACTACAGTAAATACCAGAATGCATTTATAGTTACGGAGATAAAGTGTGTGGGGACAACAGCATGACTACAGTAAATACCAGAATGCATTTATAGTTAGGAAGATAAAGTGTGTGGGGACAATAGCATGACTACAGTAAATACCAGAATGCATTTATAGTTAGGGAGATAAAGTGTGTGGGGAAAATAGCATGACTACAGTAAATACCAGAATGCATTTATAGTTAGGGAGATAAAGTGTGGGGGGACAATAGCATGACTACAGTAAATACCAGAATGCATTTATAGTTAGGGAGATAAAGTGTGGGGGGGCAATAGCATGACTACAGTAAATACCAGAATGCATTTATAGTTACGGAGATAAAGTGTGGGGGGCAATAGCATGACTACAGTAAATACCAGAATGCATTTATAGTTACGGAGATAAAGTGTGTGGGGACAACAGCATGACTACAGTAAATACCAGAATGCATTTATAGTTAGGAAGATAAAGTGTGTGGGGACAATAGCATGACTACAGTAAATACCAGAATGCATTTATAGTTAGGGAGATAAAGTGTGTGGGGACAACAGCATGACTACAGTAAATACCAGAATGCATTTATAGTTACGGAGATAAAGTGTGGGGGGACAATAGCATGACTACAGTAAATACCAGAATGCATTTATAGTTACGGAGATAAAGTGTGTGGGGACAATAGCATGACTACAGTAAATACCAGAATGCATTTATAGTTAGGGAGATAAAGTGTGTGGGGACAACAGCATGACTACAGTAAATACCAGAATGCATTTATAGTTACGGAGATAAAGTGTGTGGGGACAATAGCATGACTACAGGAAATACCGGAATGCATTTATAGTTACGGAGATAAAGTGTGTGGGGACAATAGCATGACTACAGTAAATACCAGAATGCATTTATAGTTAGGGAGATAAAGTGTGTGGGGACAATAGCATGACTACAGTAAATACCAGAATGCATTTATAGTTACGGAGATAAAGTGTGTGGGGACAATAGCATGACTACAGTAAATACCAGAATGCATTTATAGTTAGGGAGATAAAGTATGTGGGGACAATAGCATGACTACAGTAAATACCAGAATGCATTTATAGTTACGGAGATAAAGTGTGTGGGGACAATAGCATGACTACAGTAAATACCAGATTGCATTTATAGTTAGGGAGATAAAGTGTGTGGGGACAATAGCATGACTACAGGAAATACCAGAATGCATTTATAGTTAGGGAGATAAAGTGTGGGGGCAATAGCATGACTACAGTAAATACCAGAATGCATTTATAGTTAGGGAGATAAAGTGTGTGGGGACAATAGGATGACTACAGTAAATACCAGAATGCATTTATAGTTAGGGAGATAAAGTGTGGGGGGACAATAGGATGACTACAGTAAATACCAGAAGATGAAAAGATGTCACAATCAGTGGCAGGTTGGTTTTGATTAAACTGGTATTTTCCTACGTCCGCTGGGATTACAGCCATCAGTACTGTTTCACATGGAAAACTAAGCAGGCTTTTTTCAGCTCTACATCATATTTCCTAACACAAAAATGTTGGAGTGACGCCTTAAAAACAAAAGGGAAAACTCAGTCCATGTGTGTGTTCCGGTCAGTCGAGCATAAAGCCTTTCTCTCTCAATCGTGTTATTAGACAAGGAACCAAAAGTATATATTACATTAGCAAGTTTAGGAAACGTGTTTTTGTAGTAAATTTATCAAACTGCGTTCAGTATATTGTTGTTCTTGGTTCAAGCTAAAAAAAAGCCTTTTTAGAGCAGGAAGAAAAACAGTTGTTGTTGGATCTGGTAAATATTTTTTCTTTCTCTTAGTCATATATATTTCAATGTCTCTTTTCTTTGTCATCTTCATTTCTCTTCTGTTCTTTCTCCTCATTCCTCAGAGGTCTTTTTTAAATCATCTGTTCCTGTCAAATCAAATCTCACCACATTAGGGATTCTTTTCTCCCTTACCAACACCCATGATGTCAGACTCCACCCTCTCCTCCTGTCCAATCAAATCTCACCTCATTATGGATTTCCTCCCTTACTAACACCTATGATGTCAGATAACATGAATCTATCTGGGGGGAGGATCATGATGGTGTCAGTTGGACAGGCCTCGTTGTCATGTCATCCCACCTGGGGAACCGACATTTATTAATGAAGTGCGAGTGATGAGTTGAGTTGTGGCCGGGTTGGAGGGCCTCTATCTGTTCCTGGATCCACATTGAGTTGTGGGTTGGAGGGCCTCTATCTGTTCCTGGATCCACATTGAGTTGTGGGTTCCAGGGCCTCTATCTGTTCCTGGATCCACATTGAGTTGTGGGTTGGAGGGCCTCTATCTGTTCCTGGATCCACATTGAGTTGTGGGTTGGAGGGCCTCTATCTGTTCCTGGATCCACATTGAGTTGTGGGTTCCAGGGCCTCTATCTGTTCCTGGGTCCACATTGAGTTGTGGGTTGGAGGGCCTCTATCTGTTCCTGGATCCACATTGAGTTGTGGGTTGGAGGGCCTCTATCTGTTCCTGGATCCACATTGAGTTGTGGGTTGGAGGGCCTCTATCTGTTCCTGGATCCACATTGAGTTGTGGGTTGGAGGGCCTCTATCTGTTCCTTGATCCACATTGAGTTGTGGGTTGGAGGGCCTCTATCTGTTCCTTGATCCACATTGAGTTGTGGGTTGGAGGGCCTCTATCTGTTCCTGGGTCCACATTGAGTTGTGGGTTGGAGGGCCTCTATCTGTTCCTGGATCCACATTGAGTTGTGGGTTGGAGGGCCTCTATCTGTTCCTGGATCCACATTGAGTTGTGGGTTGGAGGGCCTCTATCTGTTCCTGGGTCCACATTGAGTTGTGGGTTGGAGGGCCTCTATCTGTTCCTGGATCCACATTGAGTTGTGGGTTGGAGGGCCTCTATCTGGTCCTGGATCCACATTGAGTTGTGGGTTGGAGGGCCTCTATCTGTTCCTGGGTCCACATTGAGTTGTGGGTTGGAGGGCCTCTGTCTGTTCCTGGGTCCACATTGAGTTGTGGCCGGGTTGGAGGGCCTCTATCTGTTCCTGGGTCCACATTGAGTTGTGGCCGGGTTGGAGGGCCTCTATCTGGTCCTGGATCCACATTGAGTTGTGGGTTGGAGGGCCTCTATCTGGTCCTGGATCCACATTGAGTTGTGGGTTGGAGGGCCTCTATCTGGTCCTGGATCCACATTGAGTTGTGGGTTGGAGGGCCTCTATCTGGTCCTGGATCCACATTGAGTTGTGGGTTGGAGGGCCTCTATCTGTTCCTGGGTCCACATTGAGTTGTGGGTTGGAGGGCCTCTATCTGGTCCTGGATCCACATTGAGTTGTGGGTTGGAGGGCCTCTATCTGTTCCTGGATCCACATTGAGTTGTGGGTTGGAGGGCCTCTATCTGTTCCTGGATCCACATTGAGTTGTGGGTTCCAGGGCCTCTATCTGTTCCTGGGTCCACATTGAGTTGTGGGTTGGAGGGCCTCTATCTGTTCCTGGATCCACATTGAGTTGTGGGTTGGAGGGCCTCTATCTGTTCCTGGATGGTTCCAGGGCCTCTATCTGTTCCTGGGTCCACATTGAGTTGTGGGTTGGAGGGCCTCTATCTGTTCCTGGGTCCACATTGAGTTGTGGGTTGGAGGGCCTCTATCTGGTCCTGGATCCACATTGAGTTGTGGGTTCCAGGGCCTCTATCTGTTCCTGGGTCCACATTGAGTTGTGGGTTGGAGGGCCTCTATCTGTTCCTGGGTCCACATTGAGTTGTGGGTTGGAGGGCCTCTATCTGTTCCTGGATCCACATTGAGTTGTGGGTTGGAGGGCCTCTATCTGTTCCTGGATCCACATTGAGTTGTGGGTTGGAGGGCCTCTATCTGTTCCTGGGTCCACATTGAGTTGTGGCCGGGTTGGAGGGCCTCTATCTGTTCCTGGATCCACATTGAGTTCTGGGTTGGAGGGCCTCTATCTGTTCCTGGGTCCACATTGAGTTGTGGGTTGGAGGGCCTCCTATCTGTTCCTGTTCCCACATTGAGTTGTGGGTTGGAGGGCCTCTATCTGGTCCTGGGTCCACATTGAGTTGTGGGTTGGAGGGCCTCTATCTGGTCCTGGATCCACATTGAGTTGTGGGTTGGAGGGCCTCTATCTGTTCCTGGATCCACATTGAGTTGTGGGTTGGAGGGCCTCTATCTGTTCCTGGGTCCACATTGAGTTGTGGGTTGGAGGGCCTCTATCTGTTCCTGGGTCCACATTGAGTTGTGGGTTGGAGGGCCTCTATCTGTTCCTGGGTCCACATTGAGTTGTGGGTTGGAGGGCCTCTATCTGGTCCTGGATCCACATTGAGTTGTGGGTTGGAGGGCCTCTATCTGTTCCTGGATCCACATTGAGTTGTGGGTTGGAGGGCCTCTATCTGTTCCTGGATCCACATTGAGTTGTGGGTTGGAGGGCCTCTGTCCCGATTCATTGAGCCCCATTCATTCATATATACCTTCTGCATACCTGTAACCCAGTGGTGGTGTTCAATAAAAGCTGTGTTAACTAAACATCACAGATAATAAACAGTGTAACCCAGTGGTGGTGTTCAATAAAAGCTGTGTTAACTAAACATCACAGATAATAAACAGTGTAACCCAGTGGTGGTGTTCAATAAAAGCTGTGTTAACTAAACATCACAGATAATAAACAGTGTAGCCCAGTGGTGGTGTTCAATAAAAGCTGTGTTAACTAAACATCACAGATAATAAACAGTGTAACCCAGTGGTGGTGTTCAATAAAAGCTGTGTTAACTAAACATCACAGATGATAAACAGTGTAACCCAGTGGTGGTGTTCAATAAAAGCTGTGTTAACTAAACATCACAGATAATAAACAGTGTAACCCAGTGGTGGTGTTCAATAAAAGCTGTGTTAACTAAACATCACAGATAATAAACAGTGTAGCCCAGTGGTGGTGTTCAATAAAAGCTGTGTTAACTAAACATCACAGATAATAAACAGTGTAACCCAGTGGTGGTGTTCAATAAAAGCTGTGTTAACTAAACATCACAGATGATAAACAGTGTAACCCAGTGGTGGTGTTCAATAAAAGCTGTGTTAACTAAACATCACAGATAATAAACAGTGTAACCCAGTGGTGGTGTTCAATAAAAGCTGTGTTAAGTAAACATCACAGATAATAAACAGTGTAACCCAGTGGTGGTGTTCAATAAAAGCTGTGTTAACTAAACATCACAGATAATAAACAGTGTAGCCCAGTGGTGGTGTTCAATAAAAGCTGTGTTAACTAAACATCACAGATAATAAACAGTGTAACCCAGTGGTGGTGTTCAATAAAAGCTGTGTTAACTAACAACTCTCCCAATGTGGTTACTGGTTCCTAAATCTATATTAGTGACCCACGATACGACCCAAATCTCCAGAATTCTTGTCTCTCTGGTTCAACTTTGAAGTCATAATTCTCACAGAACTTCCAAGCCGGGTTTCCACTGTCTATGAAATAATACCTGTAAGTTGTATTTGTATTTTTTTTTGCATTTTCATACAATTGAATAATTTAAGAAAGTCAAGAATAATTAGTCTCTTCTCGTTTGTGTATTCCAGTCTGCTATTCTGCATGGACTGATTAGATCCATCTTGACCTAGTACCTGTGCCAGCTCGTTAAGGTCTAAGGAAAGTTTCACCTGTTTGTATCCTGTCTGTCAGAACAAATGAAACACACTGGAGCTGCTGGCATTAGATGAAAATGTAGGAGAAAGCTGTAAATGTGTCCAGCAGAAGCTCTGATAATGGCACTGTTTGTGGATAAAACTTGCACGATGGACCCAGACTCCACAGGGAATGAAATGGCATACAGGGTTCTGGTGGTACTTTAGCTGCAGACACACAGTACCTCAGTGTTTCAGAAACCAGTGACAAAGATGTGTTGTATCTCTGTCTGTCAGGAGGAATGTGCTACTATTGATTAATGCTGTAATATTGGATTTTCTGGTCTTGGGTTTTGGCTGGTTCACATAAGGTTGTCAGTGTAACTGAGTTAGAAGAATGAATGAATTTGTTGGGATAGCTTGGCAAACAACTTGGTTAATTGTTTTAGTTTTCTCTAAAGGTTCAGAGAAAGGTAGAAGCAAGACATGCTTTGAAATGAACTGACCTTGTCTGGCACAAATAATGAGGCTGACACAACAGGAAGTGGCTTCTGTAAAATGCAATACATTCTGAAATCTGTCAATAATAAATAGGGATGTTCCGATCCACAGCATCTGTATCGTGCCGATACTGGCCCAGTCGCCAGATCGGAGATCGGAGGGGAGAAACAAATATGTTAACTAAACATCAGCACCCAGTACATGATTGAAAGCTTTATTGCACAAAAACAGACACTATCGGTGTCAGGGAAGCCGCCTGACTGAAGAAGGAGGCCTTCAGGGATATGCTATCTATATGCTATCCCTGAGGACTCCGGAGGCGGTTGCAGGGTACCGACGGGCCCGAAGGGCTGCAGCCGCTGCCGTGTCAGAGGCAAAGCAGCGGGTGTGGGAGAAGTTTGGAGAAGCTATGGAGAAGGACTTTCGGTCGGCACCAAGATGCTCCTGGAAAACCGTTCGACACCTCAGAAGGGGAAAACGGGGAACCATCCAAGCTGTGTACAGTAAGGATGGGACACTGTTGACCTCAACTGATGATGTGATCGGGCGCTGGAAAGAGCATTTTGAGGAGCTCCTGAATCCGACCTACACGCCCTCTAGTATAGAGGCAGAGCTGGAGGCTGATGGAGGGTCATCGTCAGTTTCCCTGGGGGAAGTCGCTGAGGTAGTCAAACAACTCCACAGTGGCAAAGCCCCAGGGACTGATGAGATTCGTCCAGAAATGCTAAAAGCTTTGGTTGGGGAAGGGCTGTCTTGGTTGACACGCCTCTTCAACATTGCATGGAAGTCTGGGACAGTGCCAGAGGAGTGGCAGACCGGGGTGGTGGTTCCCCTCTTTAAAAAGGGGGACCAGAGAGTGTGTGCCAATTACAGAGGTATCACACTCCTCAGCCTCCCTGGTAAAGTGTACTCCAAAGTGCTGGAAAGGAGGGTTCGGCCAATAGTCGAACCTCAGATTGAAGAGGAACAATGCGGTTTTCGTCCTGGCCGGGGAACCACGGACCAGCTCTTTACTCTCGCAAGGATCCTGGAGGGGGCCTGGGAGTATGCCCATCCAGTCTACAAGTGTTTTGTGGATCTGGAGAAGGCATATGACCGGGTTTTTTTGTGGGAGGTGGGAGGTCTCTGGATTCCAGTCAGAGCTGGCTAATGTTGCCCGGGAAAGGGAAGTTTGGGGTCCCCTACTAGAGCTGCTACCCCCGCGACCCGACCCCGGATAAGCGGTTGAAGATGAGATGAGATGTCTGGTAGCATCAGCTGCTCAGTCTGCAACACAACCAGGGGGTCCTTATACTATATATATATAAACTGTCAGGTAGCATCAGCTGCTCAGTCTGCAACACAACCAGGGGGTCCTTATACTATATATGTATATACTGTCAGGTAGCATCAGCTGCTCAGCCTGTAACACAACCAGGGGGTCCTTATACTATATATGTATATACTGTCAGGTAGCATCAGCTGCTCAGTCTGTAACACAACCAGGGGGTCCTTATACTATATATATATATATATATACTGTCAGGTAACATCAGCTGCTCAGTCTGTAACACAACCAGGGGGTCCTTATACTATATATATATATATATATATACTGTCAGGTAGCATCAGCTGCTCAGCCTGTAACACAACCAGGGGGTCCTTATACTATATATATATATATATATACTGTCAGGTAACATCAGCTGCTCAGTCTGTAACACAACCAGGGGGTCCTTATACTATATATATATATATATATATATATAAACTGTCAGGTAGCATCAGCTGCTCAGTCTGTAACACAACCAGGGGGCCCCAGGAGGGTTCCAACACATCTTAAAAATGAGACAAACGGGCCCAGTGAAACTGTCCCTGGACAGGGCCCAACAAGCCAGACAAAACATCAACCCAGGGACACCAGTCAACCACAACCACTCTGAGAAGGTTTAGTTTTACCTACAGAGTTACTTGAATTGAAGGAACAAAAGAACAATGAGAACAGCTATTTGTCTGGTTCCATCTGTCTGCCTGGCTGGTTCCATCTATCTGCCTTGCTGGTTCCATCTATCTATCTGTCTCTATTTGCCTGGCTGCCTGCCTCTATCTGCCTGGCTGCCTGCCTCTATCATCCTGGCTGCCTGCCTCTATCCTCCTGGCTGCCTGCCTCTATCCTCCTGGCTGCCTGCCTCTATCATCCTGGCTGCCTGCCTCTATCATCCTGGCTGCCTGACTCTATCTGCCTGGCTGCCTGCCTCTATCATCCTGGCTGCCTGCTTCTATCATCCTGGCTGCCTGCCTTTATCCTCCTGGCTGCCTGCCTCTATCATCCTGGCTGCCTGACTCTATCATCCTGGCTGCCTGCCTCTATCCTCCTGGCTGCCTGCCTCTATCATCCTGGCTGCCTGACTCTATCATCATGGCTGCCTGCCTCTATCATCCAGTAACTATTACCTATCAGAGCATAGAGCTCTAAGATCATATGAAGACAGTAGCCATTACCTACCAGAGCAGAGAGCTCTAAGATCATATGAAGACAGTAGCTATTACCTACCAGAGCATAGATCTCTAAGATCATATGAAGACAGTAGCTATTACCTATCAGAGCATAGAGCTCTAAGATCATATGAAGACAGTAGCTATTACCTACCAGAGCATAGAGCTCTAAGATCATATGAAGACAGTAGCTATTACCTATCAGAGCATAGAGCTCTAAGATCATATGAAGACAGTAGCTATTACCTACCAGAGCATAGAGCTCTAAGATCATATGAAGACAGTAGCTATTACCTATCAGAGCATAGAGCTCTAAGATCATATGAAGACAGTAGCTATTACCTATCAGAGCATAGAGCTCTAAGATCATATGAAGACAGTAGCTATTACCTATCAGAGCATAGAGCTCTAAGATCATATGAAGACAGTAGCTATTACCTATCAGAGCATAGAGCTCTAAGATCATATGAAGACAGTAGCTATTACCTATCAGAGCATAGAGCTCTAAGATCATATGAAGACAGTAGCTATTACCTAACAGAGCATAGAGCTCTTAAGATCATATGAAGAGAATAGCTATTACCTACCAGAGCATAGAGCTCTAAGATCATATGAAGACAGTAGCTATTACCTATCAGAGCATAGAGCTCTAAGATCATATGAAGACAGTAGCTATTACCTACCAGAGCATAGAGCTCTAAGATCATATGAAGACAGTAGCTATTACCTATCAGAGCATAGAGCTCTAAGATCATATGAAGACAGTAGCTATTACCTACCAGAGCATAGAGCTCTAAGATCATATGAAGACAGTAGCTATTACCTAACAGAGCATAGAGCTCTTAAGATCATATGAAGAGAGTAGCTATTACCTACCAGAGCATAGAGCTCTAAGATCATATGAAGACAGTAGCTATTACCTATCAGAGCATAGAGCTCTAAGATCATATGAAGACAGTAGCTATTACCTACCAGAGCATAGAGCTCTAAGATCATATGAAGACAGTAGCTATTACCTATCAGAGCATAGAGCTCTAAGATCATATGAAGACAGTAGCTATTACCTACCAGAGCATAGAGCTCTAAGATCATATGAAGACAGTAGCTATTACCTAACAGAGCATAGAGCTCTTAAGATCATATGAAGAGAGTAGCTATTACCTACCAGAGCATAGAGCTCTAAGATCATATGAAGACAGTAGCTATTACCTACCAGAGCATAGAGCTCTAAGATCATATGAAGACAGTAGCTATTACCTACCAGAGCATAGAGCTCTAAGATCATATGAAGACAGTAGCTATTACCTATCAGAGCATAGAGCTCTAAGATCATATGAAGACAGTAGCTATTACCTATCAGAGCATAGAGCTCTAAGGTCATATGAAGACAGTAGCTATTACCTACCAGAGCATAGAGCTCTAAGATCATATGAAGACAGTAGCTATTACCTATCAGAGCATAGAGCTCTAAGATCATATGAAGACAGTAGCTATTACCTATCAGAGCATAGAGCTCTGAGATCATATGAAGACAGTAGCTATTACCTACCAGAGCATAGAGCTCTAAGATCATATGAAGACAGTAGCTATTACCTATCAGAGCATAGAGCTCTAAGATCATATGAAGACAGTAGCTATTACCTACCAGAGCATAGAGCTCTAAGATCATATGAAGACAGTAGCTATTACCTACCAGAGCATAGAGCTCTAAGATCATATGAAGACAGTAGCTATTACCTACCAGAGCATAGAGCTCTAAGATCATATGAAGACAGTAGCTATTACCTATCAGAGCATAGAGCTCTAAGATCATATGAAGACAGTAGCTATTACCTACCAGAGCATAGAGCTCTAAGATCATATGAAGACAGTAGCTATTACCTATCAGAGCATAGAGCTCTAAGATCATATGAAGACAGTAGCTATTACCTACCAGAGCATAGAGCTCTAAGATCATATGAAGACAGTAGCTATTACCTACCAGAGCATAGAGCTGATTCCTGAACTGTAGTAAGGACTTTGGTCTTAAACCTCTCTATTAAAAATGCACTAAAAGAAACAACTGCCCCTTTGAGAGCGGCAGTATGTGTGGGGCACGTGAGGGGCACGTGAGGAGCTGTGGTTGGCCAGCAGGTCCAGGATGGGTACCTGTACACAGACTGACTGTATATTGTGCTGTTTTTACAGAGGCTTTGTGGAACCACACTACAGCCAAAAACAGAACAAAGAAATAAAAGGTTCCTAGTCTTAGTATCGCAGAACATTTTCCCCAAAATTACAAATGAATGTGACTAACCAGACTGGCTAATATTAAATGAATGTTTTAATGGTTATATTTGTCAGTGCCATATGAAAAGCGTACGCCACAACTGGGGCAAAGTTTATTTAGTTTTTCAAAGAACAATTTCCTCCATTAATACAAGTTTCCATAGCAGACAGGAGACGAGACCAATGCTGGACTGAATGTGTTGGTCCTCCTGCGATGATTCATCAGACAGAAAGTATCAAATGGCTTCAATCTACATTTTATTGTTTTAGCCGACCTGAAGAATGTTTCTGGAATAATCTGAATATGTAGTGTGGATGTGAGGTTAACTTGTTGGAAACCATCTGAAGAATGTTTCTGGAATACTCTGAATATGTAGTGTGGATGTGAGGTTAACTTGTTGGAAACCATCTGAAGAATGTTTCTGGAATACTCTGAATATGTAGTGTGGATGTGAGGTTAACTTGTTGGAAACCATCTGAAGAATGTTTCTGGAATACTCTGAATATGTAGTGTGGATGTGAGGTTAACTTGTTGGAAACCATCTGAAGAATGTTTCTGGAATAATCTGAATATGTAGTGTGGATGTGAGGTTAACTTGTTGGAAACCATCTGAAGAATGTTTCTGGAATAATCTGAATATATAGTGTGGATGTGAGGTTAACTTGTTGGAAACCATCTGAAGAATGTTTCTGGAATACTCTGAATATGTAGTGTGGATGTGAGGTTAACTTGTTGGAAACCATCTGAAGAATGTTTCTGGAATACTCTGAATATGTAGTGTGGATGTGAGGTTAACTTGTTGGAAACCATCTGAAGAATGTTTCTGGAATACTCTGAATATGTAGTGTGGATGTGAGGTTAACTTGTTGGAAACCATCTGAAGAATGTTTCTGGAATACTCTGAATATGTAGTGTGGATGTGAGGTTAACTTGTTGGAAACCATCTGAAGAATGTTTCTGGAATACTCTGAATATGTAGTGTGGATGTGAGGTTAACTTGTTGGAAACCATCTGAAGAATGTTTCTGGAATAATCTGAATATGTAGTGTGGATGTGAGGTTAACTTGTTGGAAACCATCTGAAGAATGTTTCTGGAATACTCTGAATATGTAGTGTGGATGTGAGGTTAACTTGTTGGAAACCATCTGAAGAATGTTTCTGGAATACTCTGAATATGTAGTGTGGATGTGAGGTTAACTTGTTGGAAACCATCTGAAGAATGTTTCTGGAATACTCTGAATATGTAGTGTGGATGTGAGGTTAACTTGTTGGAAACCATCTGAAGAATGTTTCTGGAATACTCTGAATATGTAGTGTGGATGTGAAGTTAACTTGTTGGAAACCATCTGAAGAATGTTTCTGGAATACTCTGAATATGTAGTGTGGATGTGAGGTTAACTTGTTGGAAACCATCTGAAGAATGTTTCTGGAATACTCTGAATATGTAGTGTGGATGTGAGGTTAACTTGTTGGAAACCATCTGAAGAATGTTTCTGGAATACTCTGAATATGTAGTGTGGATGTGAGGTTAACTTGTTGGAAACCATCTGAAGAATGTTTCTGGAATACTCTGAATATGTAGTGTGGATGTGAAGTTAACTTGTTGGAAACCATCTGAAGAATGTTTCTGGAATACTCTGAATATGTAGTGTGGATGTGAGGACTCTGTCTCCTGTGGATGTGAGAACATTTCAGCTAGACTGACAGAGCGATGGTTCCAAATTGCAGCTTTGAGCGTTTCTGGCGTTTTCAAAGCAACCGCTTGGTTAACGTTACTGACCGCCATGTTTGTTGTTTTAATGTCCTTCCACCTCGCGCGCATGCGTGCATTGAATGACGCGGCAAGTTAAAGTTCACGGGGAAATTGTAGGCATATCCTCTGAGTTACGGATCGATCTTTCGAAATTAATCCATCCAGAATCGGTGAATCAATTTTTTCAACACAGCACTACTTGTAGGTAGTGGCTGCTCCAATAGATGTCACTATAGCACTCTGTAGTTACTATATAATAACCATGTGTCCCAAACACACAGCCCTTACAGTTGCAGTTGCTTTCAGCATGGCTGTATTTCTGGATTCAGATGAGCTCTCATATACATTACAGTGATTGGGGCCAGTGGGGAATTACATTGGGCTCTTGTCACCACTGCTCTCTTAACTGAATTTCCCATTCGTCTCACACAACCTTTCCCATAATTATGTAAATCTGTTGACTGAATTTGGCGGCAATTCAACATTTAATAAAGTGTAACAACAAGTAATTTGAGGGGGGAGCGTGGCTAGTTCATATTAGAGCTCTATCGGATAGAGAGAGAAAGGGTTAGGCTGTGGACACCTCACACATGGAATGAATTAGTAATAGGAGAGATGGACGAGTGGAGGAGACAGAGAGCAGGAGGAGACAGAGAGCAGGAGGAGACAGAGAGCAGGCGGAGACAGAGAGCAGGCGGAGACAGAGAGCAGGCGGAGACAGAGAGCAGGCGGAGACAGAGAGCAGGCGGAGACAGAGAGCAGGCGGAGACAGAGAGCAGGCGGAGACAGAGAGCAGGCGGAGACAGAGAGCAGGAGGAGACAGAGAGGAGGAGGAGACAGAGAGCAGGAGGAGACAGAGAGCAGGAGGAGACAGAGAGCAGGAGGAGACAGAGAGCAGGAGGAGACAGAGAGCAGGAGGAGACAGAGAGCAGGAGGAGACAGAGAGCAGGAGGAGACAGAGAGCAGGAGGAGACAGAGAGGAGGAGGAGACAGAGAGCAGGAGGAGACAGAGAGCAGGAGGAGACAGAGAGCAGGAGGAGGAGACAGAGAGCAGGAGGAGGAGACAGAGAGCAGGAGGAGGAGACAGAGAGCAGGAGGAGGAGACAGAGAGGAGGAGGAGGAGACAGAGAGGAGGAGGAGGAGACAGAGAGGAGGAGGAGGAGACAGAGAGGAGGAGGAGGAGACAGAGAGGAGCAGGAGGAGGAGACAGAGAGGAGCAGGAGGAGGAGGCAGAGAGGAGCAGGAGGAGGAGGCAGAGAGGAGCAGGAGGAGGAGACAGAGAGGAGCAGGAGGAGGAGACAGAGAGGAGCAGGAGGAGGAGACAGAGAGGAGCAGGAGGAGGAGACAGAGAGGAGCAGGAGGAGGAGGAGGAGACAGAGAGGAGGAGGAGGAGACAGAGAGGAGGAGTATAAGTATAATGTTATATTAATCATAACGCTGACTCTGGAGTTCTGCACAAGCGTAAAAACAACAATGTGTCATAGTAAAATGCTAACTTGTGCCTCGCAGGTAACATATCATTCTCAGGCTTTCTATTGTAGCACTATGGTCTAGGTTTGACCTTGACTGTACCTCTAACCTTTAACCCTAACTGATGAGTGTCTGGGAGGCCTGTGGGCAGGGTTTGCTACGAGGCCCCAGAACCCAAAAGCTTAGTTGCGCCCTTAACTTAATATTGAAAATATATATTTTTTTGTTTATTGTGTTTTCTAGACTACCTTTAAAAAGAGGTGTAGATGTACCCATTATTGTGGGTCTAGCTGAGTATAAGGGTTAAACCCTGGAACACATTATAGTGGGCCTAGCTGAGTATAAGGGTTAAACCCTGGAACACATTATAGTGGGCCTAGCTGAGTATAAGGGTTAAACCCTGGAACACATTATAGTGGGCCTAGCTGAGTATAAGGGTTAAACCCTGGAACACATTATAGTGGGCCTAGCTGAGTATAAGGGTTAAACCCTGGAACACATTATAGTGGGCCTAGCTGAGTATAAGGGTTAAACCCTGACTCATATTCTGACCCTAACTGCTGTTGTTTCACCATGGAATGAAGACAGCATGAATTATATTGAAATGCAGGGAGGTACGTCATAAATGCAAACTCTTGTGTTGTTTATCTACTGATAAACTTTAGTCTACATTTTGGTTATGTTTTTAACAAGAGCTTTAGTCGGATTAAAGAATCTGATTAATTTATTTTTACGTAACTGCTGGACACCAGGCCAATTTGTATTCAAATAGTATTGAAACGTGTTAATTATCAAAACTGATTAGGGTAAATCACTCCTTTACTATTAACATACACAGAGTTGTAAGCCATGATTGGCAAACTGTAATTGATTTATTACAAAAATAAAAAAGGGAAAGTAAGTCCTGCTGTAGTATCAGGTTTGCACTTCTACTATCCACTTGGTTTCACCAGTCAGGCACAATTGATTGCATTTAAGAAATTTTTACGGAAAAAAAGTCTGTGTTAGGTTAGGGATGAATATTATCAGTCATGGGAGAGCAGTCTGTCATGGGAGAGCAGTCTGTCATGGGAGAGCAGTCTGTCATGGGAGAGCAGTCTGTCATGGGAGAGCAGTCTGTCATGAGGGAGCAGTCTGTCATGAGGGAGCAGTCTGTCATGAGGGAGCAGTCTGTCATGAGGGAGCAGTCTGTCATGAGGGAGCAGTCTGTCATGAGGGAGCAGTCTGTCATGAGGGAGCAGTCTGTCATGAGGGAGCAGTCGGTCATGAGGGAGCAGTCGGTCATGAGGGAGCAGTCTGTCATGAGGGAGCAGTCTGTCATGGGAGAGCAGTCTGTCATGAGGGAGCAGTCTGTCGTGAGGGAGCAGTCTGTCGTGAGGGAGCAGTCTGTCATGAGGGAGCAGTCTGTCATGAGGGAGCAGTCTGTCATGAGGGAGCAGTCTGTCATGAGGGAGCAGTCTGTCATGAGGGAGCAGTCTGTCATGAGGGAGCAGTCTGTCATGAGGGAGCAGTCTGTCATGAGGGAGCAGTCTGTCATGAGGGAGCAGTCTGTCATGGGAGAGCAGTCTGTCATGAGGGAGCAGTCTGTCATGAGGGAGCAGTCTGTCATGAGGGAGCAGTCTGTCATGAGGGAGCAGTCTGTCATGAGGGAGCAGTCTGTCATGAGGGAGCAGTCTGTCATGAGGGAGCAGTCTGTCATGGGAGAGCAGTCTGTCATGGGAGAGCAGTCTGTCATGGGAGAGCAGTCTGTCATGGGAGAGCAGTCTGTCATGAGGGAGCAGTCTGTCATGAGGGAGCAGTCTGTCATGAGGGTGCAGTCTCCACCGTAGCCCATAGTGACTCACTGTGGTTGATTCAACCTGGACTTCATATCCCATGGTGCCTCACTGTGGTTGATTCAACCTGGACTTCATATCCCATGGTGCCTCACTGTGGTTGATTCAACCTGGACTTCATATCCCATGGTGCCTCACTGTGGTTGATTCAACCTGGACTTCATATCCCATGGTGCCCCACTGTGATTGATTCAACCTGGACTTCATATCCCATGGTGCCCCACTGTGATTGATTCAACCTGGACTTCATATCCCATGGTGCCCCACTGTGATTGATTCAACCTGGACTTCATATCCCATGGTGCCCCACTGTGATTGATTCAACCTGGACTTCATATCCCATGGTGCCCCACTGTGATTGATTCAACCTGGACTTCATATCCCATGGTGCCCCACTGTGATTGATGAGGCTGTTGATGTTTGAGTGCCTCATACCATTTTCTTTGTGGCTTCATACAGATGCTGCGGTGCTGTTTATGAGACATTAGATAACGGCAGATAAGATCAAGGATATAGCTATTTAAGATTGGCTTAAGACTTAAGTCTGGTTACCATGCTAACAGATGGACAAGATGAAAATACTTTATTAAGTCTGGTTACCATGCTAACAGATGGACAAGATGAAAATACTTTATTAAGTCTGGTTACCATGCTAACAGATGGACAAGATGAAAATACTTTATTAAGTCTGGTTACCATGCTAACAGATGGACAAGATGAAAATACTTTATTAAGTCTGGTTACCATGCTAACAGATGGACAAGATGAAAATACTTTATTAAGTCTGGTTACCATGCTAACAGATGGACAAGATGAAAATACTTTATTAAGTCTGGTTACCATGCTAACAGATGGACAAGATGAAAATACTTTATTAAGTCTGGTTACCATGCTAACAGATGGACAAGATGAAAATACTTTATTAAGTCTGGTTACCATGCTAACAGATGGACAAGATGAAAATACTTTATTAAGTCTGGTTACCATGCTAACAGATGGACAAGATGAAAATACTTTATTAAGTCTGGTTACCATGCTAACAGATGGACAAGATGAAAATACTTTATTAAGTCTGGTTACCATGCTAACAGATGGACAAGATGAAAATACTTTATTAAGTCTGGTTACCATGCTAACAGATGGACAAGATGAAAATACTTTATTAAGTCTGGTTACCATGCTAACAGATGGACATGATGAAAATACTTTATTAAGTCTGGTTACCCTGCTAACAGATGGACATGATGAAAATACTTTATTAAGTCTGGTTACCATGCTAACAGATGGACAAGATGAAAATACTTTATTAAGTCTGGTTACCATGCTAACAGATGGACAGGATGAAAATACTTTATTAAGTCTGGTTACCATGCTAACAGATGGACAAGATGAAAATACTTTATTAAGTCTGGTTACCATGCTAACAGATGGACAAGATGAAAATACTTTATTAAGTCTGGTTACCATGCTAACAGATGGACAGGATGAAAATACTTTATTAAGTCTGGTTACCATGCTAACAGATGGACAAGATGAAAATTCTGCATCCAGTATTGCATCCAGAGAGGCATCACACTGTCCACTGTGGTTCTCACTAACTTATCTAGCCCCTCTAGGGGTGGATGCGATGGTACAGACATGGCCGAGGTCACGCCTATACGCTTTTCCCCCGGTTCCGCAGTTCCCAGGAGTTCTGGAGAGGGTCCATCAGGACGGTGTCAGTATACTGCTGGTAGCCCCGTACTGGCCAGTCCAAGTATGTTTTGCGGACCTGATATCTGTTCCTGCAGGAGCGCTTCTCCACAGGTTTATCCCCTTCCACACTGAAGGTGTACGTGGCGGCCTTATCCGCGTGCCATGTCCCTCTAAATGGAGTTTCTCTGGGGAGACACCCAGTGGTATCACGCACGAGGCCCGCACGAGGGTGCCATCTAGGGACCTGGCCATTGTACTGGAAGGTCTCTCCTGTGTTCCGTTCGAGCCCATTGAGGAGGTCGCTAAGAAGTTATTACTCTCAAAACGATCTTTTTACTTCCTCCTCCTTAAAAAGGATTGGAGATATTCAAGCCTTCTCGGTATCTCCCTCGTGCTTGGAATTCTCACCCGGCATGGTTTCTCCTGCCTAGTCCAGGTTATGTTCCTAAGGTCCCAACAAGTACTGTTGGGCCTATTGTGCGGCAGGCCTTCTGTCCTCCTCCTTTTCTGACGTTGGACCAGAAAGAAAATAACCTCCTCTGCCCGGTGAGGGCCTTGGATGCTTACGTCCACAGAACTGACATTGTTACATTCAGGACTGGTCTCTACTGCGTTATAACCTGGTTTGTTCTGTTACATTCAGGACTGGTCTCTACTGCGTTATAACCTGGTTTGTTCTGTTACATTCAGGACTGGTCTCTACTGCGTTATAACCTGGTTTGTTCTGTTACATTCAGGACTGGTCTCTACTGCGTTATAACCTGGTTTGTTCTGTTACATTCAAGACTGGTCACTACTGCGTTATAACCTGGTTTGTTCTGTTACATTCAGGACTGGCCTCTACTGCGTTATAACCTGGTTTGTTCTGTTACATTCAGGACTGGTCTCTACTGCGTTATAACCTGGTTTGTTCTGTTACATTCAGGACTGGTCTCTACTGCGTTATAACCTGGTTTGTTCTGTTACATTCAGGACTGGTCTCTACTGCGTTATAACCTGGTTTCTAACCTGGGCAATCTCTCATCTTCTGAGGTCACACCTGCTGGGGCTTCTCTAAAGTAGGCTAAAGTCAAACCAACCGAGGCTCTCTGATTGCCCTCTTTAGGGAGTCCCAAAGAATGAGCTATCTTATGTATTATGAGAATTATTCAACTATTTCTAAGTTTACCATAGGGGACAGAACCAATGCTTTTACCAGCAGGTTTGGTAGTATTATTCTGATTGGATATCATGAATAATTGTTGGTGGTGGATTCGACTGACATCCTCAGGGCTTTGAGTGGGTTGAGTTGTGTCTATATAACCCTGATGATGAAAACCCAACCACATTTCCCGTTTCCTCCAGTGTTCCTGATCCCTGGTGAGGCTAATAACAGCCACCACTAGAACTGTGTTGACTTCTGTGATGACAAACGGCTCGTCAGATGATCTCATGATGAAACTGAGAACCCGATGCCAAGGCCAGCCTGGCCGACAGCTTTGGCACGGAGAACCGTGTCAATTAACCTACGACCGGGCAGAGGCCCATGCCAGGGCACAGCTCTGAGGACGATTGGTTGTGTCAAACAAAAAGGAAGCAATAATCCAGTATATGGCAAAAGCCCAGGTGTGTTTATGTAGCTGCGCGGCAGAGCCTGATAGAAAAACAAACAGCACCTCACGAGTGATGGGTGGCATGTAAACTGGCAGGCCGCAGAGCCTTTAGTCAGCTGACGTGTGTTGACATGTTGTTCTGCCTGGTTGGATTGAAGTAGCTCAGCTGTACACAGACGCTGCATTCCTCAGGCCCCAATGGTACTGGGGGGAGGGCCCTGCTATGAAGATGGTACTGGGGGGAGGGCCCTGCTATGAAGATGGTACTGGGGGAGGGCCCTATGAAGATGGTACTATGAAGATGGTACTGGGGAGGGCCCTGCTATGAAGATGGTACTGGGGGGAGGGCCCTGCTATGAAGATGGTACTGGGGGGAGGGCCCTGCTATGAAGATGGTACTGGGGGGAGGGCCCTGCTATGAAGATGGTACTGGGGGGAGGGCCCTGCTATGAAGATGGTACTGGGGGGGGGGCCCTGCTATGAAGATGGTACTGGGGGAGGGCCCTGCTATGAAGATGGTACTGGGGGGAGGGCCCTGCTATGAAGATGGTACTGGGGGGAGGGCCCTGCTATGAAGATGGTACTGGGGGGAGGGCCCTGCTATGAAGTTGGTACTGGGGGGAGGGCCCTGCTATGAAGTTGGTACTGGGGGGAGGGCCCTGCTATGAAGATGGTACTGGGGGGATGGCCCTGTGGTGTAGATGGTACTGGGGGGAGGGCCCTGCTATGAAGATGGTACTGGGGGGGGCTGCTATGAAGATGGTACTGGTAGGAGGGCCCTGCTATGAAGTTGGTACTGGGGGGAGGGCCCTGTGGAGTAGTTGGTACTGGGGGGAGGGCCCTGTGGTGTAGATGGTACCTGGGGGGGGGGCACTGTGTAGATGGTACCTGGGGGGGCACTGTGTAGATGGTACCGGGGCCCGATCAGTTTGGTGGCGGTACACTGTACATGCACGGCGCTATGGAAACAACATGAGCACGGCATCATCAGTGAAATAGCAGTTTTCTGTTTCAGTCAGACCCCAGTTAGCATCACGTCATGCCCACTGGTAGCCAGCCCACTGGTAGCCAGCCCACTGGTAGTTAGCCCACTGGTAGTTAGCCCACTGGTAGCCAGCCCACTGGTAGCCAGCCCACTGGTAGTCAGCCCACTGGTAGTCAGCCCACTGGTAGTCAGCCCACTGGTAGTCAGCTCACTGGTAGTTAGCCCACTGGTAGCCAGCCAGCCCACTGGTAGTCAGCCCACTGGTAGTCAGCCAGCCCACTGGTAGTTAGCCCACTGGTAGCCAGCCCACTGGTAGCCAGCCCACTGGTAGCCAGCCCACTGGTAGTCAGCCCACTGGTAGTCAGCCCACTGGTAGTCAGCCCACTGGTAGTCAGCTCACTGGTAGTTAGCCCACTGGTAGCCAGCCAGCCCACTGGTAGTCAGCCCACTGGTAGTCAGCCAGCCCACTGGTAGTTAGCCCACTGTTAGTTAGACCACTGGTATTCAGCTCACTGGTAGTTAGCCCACTGGTAGCCAGCCCACTGGTAGTTAGCCCACTGGTAGTTAGCCCACTGGTAGTTAGCCCACTGGTAGCCAGCCAGCCCACTGGTAGTTAGCCCACTGGTAGTTAGCCCGCTGGTAGTTAGCCCACTGGTTGTAAGACCCACTGGTAGTTAGCTCACTGGTAGTTAGCTCACTGGTAGCCAGTCACAGTTGCCCACTGTTGAAAGGGGACTTCCAGACTAAACTCTTCATTGAGCCAATAGGTCTAGAATCTCTGTATGATGACAAGCTGATTTACTGGCATATTGTATTTGTATGACTTAGAAACCTGCTAATTGGTTGTTGAGTTAGAACTGCTTATGTTTAGAATTATACGTATTTACATTTTTCATCATCATCCCTTATGTACTCCAAAATCAAGCAGGACATATAATTTAAATATTACACGAAAACCAAATCTGAGTTAAATACTCGTCTTGTCAATCGTGACACTTTTCCAAACAATTTTCATCCTGTTTTCAAGGTCCTGTTGTTGCTTTCAATCGAAAGTGACGTCCAGATTTGTGTAATTTCTCTCTTTACACTCACAGCTTCACTGTTATGTTGTCCAATGCTCATTTAGGTGGCTGACTCTTCGAATGTTTTTCTATTTTTCCTTTTTGAAGAGTGTGAATAGGAGAGGAAAGGGCAGTTGTTTACTTACACAACAGTGAAGTGCCAGAATGCACTGCTTCTCTGATCAGTTTAATCACATGGAAACCAGAAAGTGCCAGAATGCACTGCTTCTCTGATCAGTTTAATCACATGGAAACCATAAAGTGCCAGAATGCACTGCTTCTCTGATCAGTTTAATCACATGGAAACCAGAAAGTGCCAGAATGCACTGCTTCTCTGATCAGTTTAATCACATGGAAACCAGGAAGTGCCAGAATGCACTGCTTCTCTGATCAGTTTAATCACATGGAAACCAGGAAGTGCCAGAATGCACTGCTTCTCTGATCAGTTTAATCACATGGAAACCAGGAAGTGCCAGAATGCACTGCTTCTCTGATCAGTTTAATCACATGGAAACCAGGAAGTGCCAGAATGCACTGCTTCTCTGATCAGTTTAATCACATGGAAACCAGGAAGTGCCAGAATGCACTGCTTCTCTGATCAGTTTAATCACATGGAAACCAGGAAGTGCCAGAATGCACTGCTTCTCTGATCAGTTTAATCACATGGAAACCAGGAAGTGGCCAGGATCCTGCTACTGTTGGGTATAGCCAGGTTGTGTTAAACACATTATTATATCTGTATGTGTAGACTGTGAAATGCTTATTCATGGGTTAAAACAGTGAGAGATAGGAATACATAGTGTAAAGGAATATGTATGTATGGAATACAAATACCAAATGACTTGTCTCTTAAGGAAATCCAGTACCTAGTTAAGGAAAATATAGGTGAAGCATATCAGAACTTTCTTAATGTAAGACTATAACTATAACTGTCCGATTGTAATGACAATAGATTCACATTTTGTCAGTTTGCAGGAATGTTGAAAAGTTTCCCAGAAAATGCAATCAGATTGTCAGGAAAGTGTGGGTATATTAGAAGAGAGGCCTCTCAGAGTCACACAAATACACCAAATATTCCCTGTTGCAATGACATTTCTAGGTGTTTTCTATGGCCCTTTGGCAGTGTGCCCATCACTGGCAGGGTGCCCATCACTGGCAGGGTGCCCATACCTACAGGCTGTATCAGTGACACTTGTTTCTCCATGTTCATCCCTTAGAGACGTCCAGCTTGTGCTCCTCAGGAACATCCTCCTCTTTATTCTCAGACAATAGCATTCATATTGAACAACCAATGATGTCACCTCTAGCTTGGCTTATTTCGCCCATATCACATTTCTGTGCTGCATGCCCTCTGTACTTTACAGCTTGACAGGGTAATTATAGTGGACACACACACACACACACACACTTTACACATATACAATATGCAATACACATATACAATATGCAATACACATATTCAATATACAAAACACATATACCATACACATATGCAATACGCAATAGACATAAAATATGCAATGCACATATACAATACACATATTCAAATCACATATGCAATACACATATACAATATAGCATACACATATACAATATGCAATACACATATACACTATGCAATACAATACACATATGCAATACACATATACACAATATGCCATACACATTCAATATACACATATGCAATACACATATTCAATATACACATATGCAATACACATATTCAATATGCCATACACATATACAATATGCAATACACATATACAATACAATACACATATGCAATACACATATGCAATAAACATATACAATATGCAATACACATTCAATATACACATATGCAATACACATATTCAATATACACATATGCAATACACATATTCAATATGCCATACACATATACAATATGCAATACACATATACAATACAATACACATATGCAATACACATATGCAATAAACATATACAATATGCAATACAATACATATATACAATATGCAATACACATTCAATATGCAATTCACATATTCAATATACAATACAATACACATATGCAATACACATATACGATATGCAATACACATATACAATATGCAATACACATATACAATATGCAATACACAAATACAATATGCAATACACAAATACAATATGCAATACATATATATATATATACAATATTCAATACAATAGACATATACAATACAGTACACAAATACAATATGCAATACACAAATACAATATGCAATATACAATACACTTATACAATATGGTAACATGTATTCAGTGTCCTCTGCTGTTATTGGCATAGTAATGCTGAGAAAAAAACATTATAATAATGCTATTTTTTATCAGCTTGTTCTTGCATTTCGAATATGGATGAAACTGTTTATCTGAGATACGTTAAAACAAACTATTGTCATTCAGACCTCTTAATTTGTTCCATATTTTGTGACGTTACACTTGATTGAAAAATGTTTTCAATGGAATTTTTTTATAATTACACCCAATACCTCATAATTAGACCAGGTAAAATCAGCTACTCAACCAAGATGAGCATTTGGAATATGGCTTTGATCAGGGAAATTAACAAAAAACCTGATGGTCAACCTGGTTGACGAATCCAGGGTTTTTGTGTGGGCATAGAAGAAACTTACTGAAGAACAACCATCTCTGCAGCAAATTACCAATCAGGTCTTTATGGAGTGTCCAGACAAAAGCCAAATGACACATACCAGTGATGCAACCTTCACAGCCAGAGCCCGGACTGAACCAAATGAAACATACCAGTGATGCAACATTCACAGCCAGAGCCCGGACTGAACCAAATGAAACATACCAGTGATGAAACATTCACAGCCAGAACCCGGACTGAACCAAATGAAACATACCAGTGATGCAACATTCACAGCCAGAGCCCGGACTGAACCAAATGAAACATACCAGTGATGCAACATCTCACAGCCAGAACCCGGACTGAACCAAATGAAACATACCAGTGATGCAACATTCACCATCCAATCCACCCTTGAGAGGATCTACAGAAACGAAAGGAAGAAACTCAAGAAATACAGGTGTATTGTCACACTCAGGATGTGTGTAGGTTGATGATGAACAAAATGTTTTAGAATTAGCCTGTAAGGTAATGTGGAAAAAGTGAAGTGGTCTGAATGCACTATAAAAAGAAGGTTGGTAGGAAATAAAAACCCACCCCTCACTAAATGTGGCTGATGTTTTTGTTTTGGCACATAGATTTGCCAAAACTACCCACCACTGTAGCGTTAAGGCATTTGCCAAAAAGGTGATTCCGAAAATACTTCTCAAAACATGTTTATCCTTAAAGACATAATAATATATATAATATTGGCGCACTGCATAACAAGCAGTTTTCACCTATTGGCACACTGCATTACAAGCAGTGTTCACCTATTGGCACACTGCATTACAAGCAGTGTTCACCTATTGGCACACTGCATTACAAGCAGTGTTCACCTATTGGCACACTGCATTACAAGCAGTGTTCACCTATTGGGCACTGCATTACAAGCAGTGTTCACCTATTGGGCACTGCATTACAAGCAGTGTTCACCTATTGGGCACTGCATTACAAGCAGTGTTCACCTATTGGGCACTGCATTACAAGCAGTGTTCACCTATTGGGCACTGCATTACAAGCAGTGTTCACCTATTGGGCACTGCATTACAAGCAGTGTTCACCTATTGGGCACTGCATTACAAGCAGTGTTCACCTATTGGGCACTGCATTACAAGCAGTGTTCACCTATTGGGCACTGCATTACAAGCAGTGTTCACCTATTGGGCACTGCATTACAAGCAGTGTTCACCTATTGGGCACTGCATTACAAGCAGTGTTCACCTATTGGGCACTGCATTACAAGCAGTGTTCACCTATTGGGCACTGCATTACAAGCAGTGTTCACCTATTGGGCACTGCATTACAAGCAGTGTTCACCTATTGGGCACTGCATTACAAGCAGTGTTCACCTATTGGGCACTGCATTACAAGCAGTGTTCACCATTGGGCACTGCATTACAAGCAGTGTGTTGGGCACTGCATTACAAGCAGTGTTCACCTGCATTGGGCACTGCATTACAAGCAGTGTTCACCTATTGGGCACTGCATTACAAGCAGTGTTCACCTATTGGGCACTGCATTACAAGCAGTGTTCACCTATTGGGCACTGCATTACAAGCAGTGTTCACCTATTGGGCGCTGCATTACAAGCAGTGTTCACCTATTGGGCGCTGCATTACAAGCAGTGTTCACCTATTGGGTGCTGCATTACAAGCAGTGTTCACCTATTGGGCACTGCATTACAAGCAGTGTTCACCTATTGGGCACTGCATTACAAGCAGTGTTCACCTATTGGGTGCTGCATTACAAGCAGTGTTCACCTATTGGGCACTGCATTACAAGCAGTGTTCACCTATTGGCACACTGCATTACAAGCAGTGTTCACCTATTGGGCACTGCATTACAAGCAGTGTTCACCTATTGGCACACTGCATTACAAGCAGTGTTCACCTATTGGGCACTGCATTACAAGCAGTGTTCACCTATTGGCACACTGCATTACAAGCAGTGTTCACCTATTGGGTGCTGCATTACAAGCAGTGTTCACCTATTGGGCACTGCATTACAAGCAGTGTTCACCTATTGGGCACTGCATTACAAGCAGTGTTCACCTATTGGGCACTGCATTACAAGCAGTGTTCACCTATTGGGTGCTGCATTACAAGCAGTGTTCACCTATTGGGCGTAATTTGAACTTTTATTAGAACCAAGTTTAATGGTCAAAGGAGACAAATTTAGAGATTTCTGGCCAAAAACACTAGAGGTGTTAGAGAGTTGTATGCTGAAAATATCCTAATCCCCACTGTGACGTATGGTGGTGGATATGTGTTGTTGTGTGCACATTTAAAGGCTGGGATAAATCAGCAGGACAATGACCCAAAGCGTTCCTCTAAACCCACTCAAAATGTCTGTGACCTCATAATCACACTTTTGAAATGACCTCCCTAGACTTGTTCTGTCGAGATTCAGCAAGGATGAAGGGTAGAGATTCAGCAAGGATGAAGGGTAGAGATTCAGCATGGATGAAGGGTAGAGATTCAGCATGGATGAAGGGTAGAGATTCAGCATGGATGAAGGGTAGAGATTCAGCATGGATGAAGGGTAGAGATTCAGCATGGATGAAGGGTAGAGATTCAGCAAGGATGAAGGGTAGAGATTCAGCATGGATGAAGGGTAGAGATTCAGCATGGATGAAGGGTAGAGATTCAGCATGGATGAAGGGTAGAGATTCAGCATGGATGAAGGGTAGAGATTCAGCATGGATGAAGGGTAGAGATTCAGCATGGGTAGAAGGGTAGAGATTCAGCAAGGATGAAGGGTAGAGATTCAGCATGGGTAGAAGGGTAGAGATTCAGCATGGATGAAGGGTGGAGAGATTCAGCATGGATAGAAGGGTAGAGATTCAGCATGGATGAAGGGTAGAGATTCAGCATGGATGAAGGGTAGAGATTCAGCATGGGTAGAAGGGTAGAGATTCAGCATGGATGAAGGGTAGAGATTCAGCATGGGTAGAAGGGTAGAGAAGGGTAGAGATTCAGCATGGATGAAGGGTAGAGATTCAGCATGGATGAAGGGTAGAGATTCAGCATGGGTAGGATTCAGCATGGATGAAGGGTAGAGATTCAGCATGGATGAAGGGTAGAGATTCAGCATGGGTAGAAGGGTAGAGATTCAGCATGGGTAGAAGGGTAGAGATTCAGCATGGATGAAGGGTAGAGATTCAGCATGGATGAAGGGTAGAGATTCAGCATGGATGAAGGGTAGAGGCATGGGTAGAAGGGTAGAGATTCAGCATGGGTAGAAGGGTAGAGATTCAGCATGGATGAAGGGTAGAGATTCAGCATGGATGAAGGGTAGAGATTCAGCAAGGATGAAGGGTAGATTCAGCATGGGTAGAAGGATTCAGCATGGATGGGTAGAAGGGTAGAGATTCAGCATGGATGAAGGGTAGAGATTCAGCATGGATGAAGGGTAGAGATTCAGCATGGATGAAGGGTAGAGATTCAGCATGGATGAAGGAAGGATTCAGCATGGATGAAGGGATTCAGCATGGATGAAGGGTAGAGATTCAGCATGGGTAGAAGGGTAGAGATTCAGCATGGGTGAAGGGTAGAGATTCAGCATGGGTAGAAGGGTAGAGATTTAGCATGGATGAAGGGTAGAGATTCAGCAAGGATGAAGGGTAGAGATTCAGCATGGGTAGAAGGGTAGAGATTCAGCATGGATGAAGGGTAGAGATTCAGCAAGGGTAGAAGGGTAGAGATTCAGCATGGGTAGAAGGGTAGAGATTCAGCATGGATGAAGGGTAGAGATTCAGCATGGGTGAAGGGTAGAGATTCAGCAAGGATGAAGGGTAGAGATTCAGCATGGGTAGAAGGGTAGAGATTCAGCATGGATGAAGGGTAGAGATTCAGCATGGATGAAGGGTAGAGATTCAGCATGGATGAAGGGTAGAGATTCAGCATGGATGAAGGGTAGAGATTCAGCATGGATGAAGGGTAGAGATTCAGCATGGATGAAGGGTAGAGATTCAGCATGGATGAAGGGTAGAGATTCAGCAAGGGTAGAAGGGTAGAGATTCAGCATGGGTAGAAGGGTAGAGATTCAGCATGGATGAAGGGTAGAGATTCAGCAAGGATGAAGGGTAGAGATTCAGCATGGATGAAGGGTAGAGATTCAGCATGGATGAAGGGTAGAGATTCAGCATGGATGAAGGGTAGAGATTCAGCATGGATGAAGGGTAGAGATTCAGCAAGGGTAGAAGGGTAGAGATTCAGCATGGGTAGAAGGGTAGAGATTCAGCATGGATGAAGGGTAGAGATTCAGCATGGATGAAGGGTAGAGATTCAGCATGGGTAGAAGGGTAGAGATTCAGCATGGGTAGAAGGGTAGAGATTCAGCATGGGTAGAAGGGTAGAGATTCAGCATGGATGAAGGGTAGAGATTCAGCATGGATGAAGGGTAGAGATTCAGCATGGGTAGAAGGGTAGAGATTCAGCATGGGTAGAAGGGTAGAGATTCAGCATGGGTAGAAGGGTAGAGATTCAGCATGGGTAGAAGGGTAGAGATTCAGCATGGATGAAGGGTAGAGATTCAGCATGGATGAAGGGTAGAGATTCAGCATGGATGAAGGGTAGAGATTCAGCAAGGGTAGAAGGGTAGAGATTCAGCATGGATGAAGGGTAGAGATTCAGCATGGGTAGAGATTCAGCATGGGTAGAAGGGTAGAGATTCAGCATGGATGAAGGGTAGAGATTCAGCATGGATGAAGGGTAGAGATTCAGCATGGGTAGAAGGGTAGAGATTCAGCATGGGTAGAAGGGTAGAGATTCAGCATGGGTAGAAGGGTAGAGATTCAGCATGGGTAGAAGGGTAGAGATTCAGCATGGGTAGAAGGGTAGAGATTCAGCATGGATGAAGGGTAGAGATTCAGCATGGATGAAGGGTAGAGATTCAGCATGGGTAGAAGGGTAGAGATTCAGCATGGGTAGAAGGGTAGAGATTCAGCATGGGTAGAAGGGTAGAGATTCAGCATGGGTAGAAGGGTAGAGATTCAGCATGGGTAGAAGGGTAGAGATTCAGCATGGATGAAGGGTAGAGATTCAGCATGGATGAAGGGTAGAGATTCAGCATGGATGAAGGGTAGAGATTCAGCATGGGTAGAAGGGTAGAGATTCAGCATGGGTAGAAGGGTAGAGATTCAGCATGGGTAGAAGGGTAGAGATTCAGCATGGGTAGAAGGGTAGAGATTCAGCATGGGTAGAAGGGTAGAGATTCAGCAAGGGTAGAAGGGTAGAGATTCAGCAAGGATGAAGGGTAGAGATTCAGCATGGGTAGAAGGGTAGAGATTCAGCAAGGATGAAGGGTAGAGATTCAGCATGGATGAAGGGTAGAGATTCAGCATGGGTAGAAGGGTAGAGATTCAGCATGGATGAAGGGTAGAGATTCAGCATGGATGAAGGGTAGAGATTCAGCATGGATGAAGGGTAGAGATTCAGCATGGATGAAGGGTAGAGATTCAGCATGGATGAAGGGTAGAGATTCAGCATGGGTAGAAGGGTAGAGATTCAGCATGGATGAAGGGTAGAGATTCAGCATGGATGAAGGGTAGAGATTCAGCAAGGATGAAGGGTAGAGATTCAGCATGGATGAAGGGTAGAGATTCAGCATGGATGAAGGGTAGAGATTCAGCATGGGTAGAAGGGTAGAGATTCAGCATGGATGAAGGGTAGAGATTCAGCATGGATGAAGGGTAGAGATTCAGCATGGGTAGAAGGGTAGAGATTCAGCATGGGTAGAAGGGTAGAGATTCAGCATGGGTAGAAGGGTAGAGATTCAGCATGGGTAGAAGGGTAGAGATTCAGCATGGGTAGAAGGGTAGAGATTCAGCATGGGTAGAAGGGTAGAGATTCAGCATGGGTAGAAGGGTAGAGATTCAGCATGGATGAAGGGTAGAGATTCAGCATGGGTAGAAGGGTAGAGATTCAGCATGGGTAGAAGGGTAGAGATTCAGCATGGGTAGAAGGGTAGAGATTCAGCATGGGTAGAAGGGTAGAGATTCAGCATGGATGAAGGGTAGAGATTCAGCATGGGTAGAAGGGTAGAGATTCAGCATGGGTAGAAGGGTAGAGATTCAGCATGGGTAGAAGGGTAGAGATTCAGCAAGGATGAAGGGTAGAGATTCAGCATGGATGAAGGGTAGAGATTCAGCATGGATGAAGGGTAGAGATTCAGCAAGGGTAGAAGGGTAGAGATTCAGCATGGATGAAGGGTAGAGATTCAGCATGGGTAGAAGGGTAGAGATTCAGCATGGATGAAGGGTAGAGATTCAGCATGGATGAAGGGTAGAGATTCAGCATGGGTAGAAGGGTAGAGATTCAGCATGGATGAAGGGTAGAGATTCAGCATGGATGAAGGGTAGAGATTCAGCATGGATGAAGGGTAGAGATTCAGCATGGATGAAGGGTAGAGATTCAGCATGGGTAGAAGGGTAGAGATTCAGCATGGATGAAGGGTAGAGATTCAGCATGGATGAAGGGTAGAGATTCAGCATGGGTAGAAGGGTAGAGATTCAGCATGGATGAAGGGTAGAGATTCAGCATGGATGAAGGGTAGAGATTCAGCATGGGTAGAAGGGTAGAGATTCAGCATGGGTAGAAGGGTAGAGATTCAGCATGGATGAAGGGTAGAGATTCAGCATGGATGAAGGGTAGAGATTCAGCATGGATGAAGGGTAGAGATTCAGCATGGATGAAGGGTAGAGATTCAGCATGGGTAGAAGGGTAGAGATTCAGCATGGGTAGAAGGGTAGAGATTCAGCATGGATGAAGGGTAGAGATTCAGCATGGATGAAGGGTAGAGATTCAGCATGGATGAAGGGTAGAGATTCAGCATGGGTAGAAGGGTAGAGATTCAGCATGGATGAAGGGTAGAGATTCAGCATGGATGAAGGGTAGAGATTCAGCATGGGTAGAAGGGTAGAGATTCAGCATGGATGAAGGGTAGAGATTCAGCATGGGTAGAAGGGTAGAGATTCAGCATGGGTAGAAGGGTAGAGATTCAGCATGGATGAAGGGTAGAGATTCAGCATGGGTAGAAGGGTAGAGATTCAGCATGGATGAAGGGTAGAGATTCAGCATGGATGAAGGGTAGAGATTCAGCATGGGTAGAAGGGTAGAGATTCAGCATGGGTAGAAGGGTAGAGATTCAGCATGGATGAAGGGTAGAGATTCAGCATGGGTAGAAGGGTAGAGATTCAGCATGGGTAGAAGGGTAGAGATTCAGCATGGATGAAGGGTAGAGATTCAGCAAGGATGAAGGGTAGAGATTCAGCATGGATGAAGGGTAGAGATTCAGCATGGGTAGAAGGGTAGAGATTCAGCATGGGTAGAAGGGTAGAGATTCAGCATGGATGAAGGGTAGAGATTCAGCATGGATGAAGGGTAGAGATTCAGCATGGGTAGAAGGGTAGAGATTCAGCATGGGTAGAAGGGTAGAGATTCAGCATGGGTAGAAGGGTAGAGATTCAGCAAGGATGAAGGGTAGAGATTCAGCAGGGGTAGAAGGGTAGAGATTCAGCATGGGTAGAAGGGTAGAGATTCAGCATGGGTAGAAGGGTAGAGATTCAGCAAGGATGAAGGGTAGAGATTCAGCATGGGTAGAAGGGTAGAGATTCAGCATGGGTAGAAGGGTAGAGATTCAGCAAGGATGAAGGGTAGAGATTCAGCATGGATGAAGGGTAGAGATTCAGCAAGGATGAAGGGTAGAGATTCAGCATGGGTAGAAGGGTAGAGATTCAGCAAGGATGAAGGGTAGAGATTCAGCATGGGTAGAAGGGTAGAGATTCAGCATGGATGAAGGGTAGAGATTCAGCATGGGTAGAAGGGTAGAGATTCAGCAAGGATGAAGGGTAACACCTCCCTGCCCACGTCTCCCTCTCCACACACCTCCCTGCCCACGTCTCCCTCTCCACACACCTCCCTGCCCACGTCTCCCTCTCCAAACACCTCCCTGCCCACGTCTCCCTCTCCACACACCTCCCTGCCCACGTAGCACTCACAGATTTATACAGTGGCGGTAGCACTCACAGCTTTATACCGTGGCTGTAGCATTCACAGCTTTATACCGTGGCGGTAGCACTCACAGCTTTATACCGTGGCTGTAGCATTCACAGCTTTATACCGTGGCGGTAGCACTCACAGCTTTATACCGTGGCGGTAACATTCACAGCTTTATACCGTGGCGGTAGCACTCACAGCTTTATACCGTGGCGGTAACATTCACAGCATTATACCGTGGCGGTAGCACTCACAGCTTTATACCGTGGCGGTAGCATTCACAGCTTTATACCGTGGTGGTAGCACTCACAGCTTTATACCGTGGTGGTAGCACTCATAGCTTTATACCGTGGTGGTAGCACTCACAGCTTTATACCGTGGCGGTAGCACTCACAGCTTTATACCGTGGCGGTAGCACTCACAGCTTTATACCGTGGCGGTAGCACTCACAGCTTTATACCGTGGCTGTAGCACTCACAACTTTATACCGTGGCGGTAGCACTCACAGCTTTATACCGTGGCGGTAGCACTCACAGCTTTATACCGTGGCGGTAGCACTCACAGCTTTATACCGTTGCGGTAGCATTCACAGCTGTATACCGTGGCGGTAGCACTCACAGCTTTATACCGTGGCGGTAGCACTCACAGCTTTATACCGTGGCTGTAGCATTCACAGCTTTATACCGTGGCGGTAGCACTAACAGCTTTATACCGTGGCGGTAACATTCACAGCTTTATACCGTGGCGGTAGCACTCACAGCTTTATACCGTGGCGGTAACATTCACAGCATTATACCGTGGCGGTAGCACTCACAGCTTTATACCGTGGCGGTAGCATTCACAGCTTTATACCGTGGTGGTAGCACTCACAGCTTTATACCGTGGTGGTAGCACTCATAGCTTTATACCGTGGTGGTAGCACTCACAGCTTTATACCGTGGCGGTAGCACTCACAGCTTTATACCGTGGCGGTAGCACTCACAGCTTTATACCGTGGCGGTAGCACTCACAGCTTTATACCGTGGCTGTAGCACTCACAACTTTATACCGTGGCGGTAGCACTCACAGCTTTATACCGTGGCGGTAGCACTCACAGCTTTATACCGTTGCGGTAGCATTCACAGCTGTATACCGTGGCGGTAGCACTCACAGCTTTATACCGTGGCGGTAGCACTCACAGCTTTATACCGTTGCGGTAGCACTCACAGCTTTATACCGTGGCTGTAGCATTCACAGCTTTATACCGTGGCGGTAGCACTCACAGCTTTATACCGTGGCGGTAGCACTCACAACTTTATACCGTGGCGGTAGCACTCACAGCTTTATACCGTGGCGGTAGCACTCACAGCTTTATACCGTGGCGGTAGCACTCACAGCTTTATACCGTGGCGGTAGCATTCACAGCTTTATACCGTGGCGGTAGCATTCACAGCTTTATACCGTGGCGGTAGCATTCACAGCTTTATACCGTGGCGGTAGCATTCACAGCTTTATACCAAGGCGATAGCACTTAGAGCTTTATACACATATGTGGCTCTCTGCCAGAGGCCAGGGTTCAATACCCTCCATACCTGTCTCCTCTTCAGCTCTTCCCTAAATGTCAGTAAATGCTATGAAAAAACTTTCCACCCTCAAGGATCCACTGCACATATTTTAATCCTGACATGACATAGTGCAGAAAGCTCCCCTGGTTGCTAATGTATTATTTCTTTTTTCTTCCTAGTTGAGATACCAGCATGGTCTGTCCACTCCAGACCTCCGTCAGACCCTCCCAAACCTCAAGAACTTCCTGGAACACGGCCTTCTAGTCCGATGGTGAGTCAGATCTGTGCAAATAAATACACTTACCATATCTGTACTATACCTACCTGTACAAAACACCTGTAATTAAATACACTTACCATATCTGCTCTATACCTACCTGTACAAAACACCTGTAAATAAATACGCTTACCGTATCTGCTCTATACCTACCTGTACAAAACACCCGTAAATAAATACACTTACCATATCTGTACTATACCTACCTGTACAAAACACCTGTAATTAAATACACTTACCATATCTGCTCTATACCTACCTGTACAAAACACCTGTAAATAAATACACTTACCATATCTGCTCTATACCTACCTGTACAAAACACCTGTAATTAAATACACTTACCATATCTGTACTATACCTACCTGTACAAAACACCTGTAATTAAATACACTTACCATATCTGCTCTATACCTACCTGTACAAAACACCTGTAAATAAATACACTTACCATATCTGCTCTATACCTACCTGTACAAAACACCTGTAATTAAATACACTTACCATATCTGCTTTATACCTACCTGTACAAAACACCTGTAATTAAATACACTTACCGTGTCTGCTCTATACCTACCTGTACAAAACACCCGTAAATAAATACACTTACCATATCTGTACTATACCTACCTGTACAAAACACCTGTAATTAAATACACTTACCATATCTGCTCTATACCTACCTGTACAAAACACCTGTAAATAAATACACTTACCATATCTGCTCTATACCTACCTGTACAAAACACCTGTAATTAAATACACTTACCATATCTGCTTTATACCTACCTGTACAAAACACCTGTAAATAAATACACTTACCATATCTGCTCTATACCTACCTGTACAAAACACCTGTAAATAAATACACTTACCGTATCTGCTCTATACCAACCTGTATAAAACACCTGTAAATAAATACACTTACCATATCTGCACCATACCTACCTGTACAAAACACCTGTAAATAAATAACACTTAGCATATATGTGCTTACAGAGAGAATTACAGAGTTTATAGCTGCAGATGTCCTGTGTTTCTGTGTAGCTTTTACACTTGGTAAATACATTCATGTCAACACAATTGACCTCATTGGTGGCAGATATTGATTCAGATCTATTAAGCATTAGGCATTGAATGAGCTCACCATAGAACGTGAGAAGCAACCCATATTATGGACTAAAACACTTTTAGACATTGAATGCTTGCTCTTCCATTGGTGAAGATTTAGTGAAACAAGGACATCTTTTGTAATAATTGATGCCAACCAGAATCCACCTCTATTTAGCTCTATTACTGGGGACCTTCCATTTACCTTCAAGCTCTATTAGAGGGGACCTTCCATTTACCTTCAAGCTCTATTAGAGGGGACCTTCCATTTACCTTAATGCCATATTAGAGGGGACCTTTCATTTACCTTAAAGCTCTATTAGAGGGGACCTTCCATTTACCTTAATGCCATATTAGAGGGGACCTTTCATTTACCTTAAAGCTCTATTAGAGGGGACCTTCCATTTACCTTAATGCCATATTAGAGGGGACCTTCCATTTACCTTAAAGCTCTATTAGAGGGGACCTTCCATTTACCTTCAAGCTCTATTAGAGGGGAACTTCCATTTACCTTAATGCCAAATTAAAAGGGACCTTCCATTTATCTTCAAGCTCTATTTGAGGGGACCTTCCATTTACCTTAATGCCATATTAGAGGGGACCTTCCATTTACCTTCAAGCTCTATTAGAGGGGACCTTCCATTTACCTTAAAGCTCTATTAGAGGGGACCTTCCATTTACCTTAAAGCTCTATTAGGGGACCTTCCATTTACCTTAAAGCTCTTCTAGAGGGGACCTTCCATTTACCTTCAAGCTCTATTAGAGGGGACCTTCCATTTACCTTCAAGCTCTATTAGAGGGGACCTTCCATTTACCTTAAAGCTCTATTAGGGGACCTTCCATTTACCTTCAAGCTCTATTAGAGGGGACCTTCCATTTACCTTAATGCCATATTAGAGGGGACCTTCCATTTACCTTCAAGCTCTATTAGAGGGGACCTTCCATTTACCTTAAAGCTCTAATAGGGGACCTTCCATTTACCTTAAAGCTCTATTAGGGGACCATCCATTTACCTTAAAGCTCTTCTAGAGGGGACCTTCCATTTACCTTCAAGCTCTATTAGAGGGGACCTTCCATTTACCTTAAAGCTCTATTAGGGGACCTTCCATTTACCTTAAAGCTCTAATAGGGGACCTTCCATTTACCTTAAAGCTCTATTAGGGGACCATCCATTTACCTTAAAGCTCTTCTAGAGGGGACCTTCCATTTACCTTCAAGCTCTATTAGAGGGGACCTTCCATTTACCTTAAAGCTCTACTAGGGGACCTTCCTATTACCTTAAAGCTCTAATAGGGGACCTTCCATTTACCTTAAAGCTCTATTAGGGACCTTCCATTTACCTTCAAGCTCTATTAGAGGGGACCTTCCATTTACCTTAAAGCTCTATTAGGGGACCTTCCATTTACCTTCAAGCTCTATTAGAGGGGACCTTCCATTTACCTTAAAGCTCTATTAGGGGACCTTCCATTTACCTTCAAGCTCTATTAGAGGGGACCTTCCATTTACCTTAATGCCATATTAGAGGGGACCTTCCATTTACCTTCAAGCTCTATTAGAGGGGACCTTCCATTTACCTTCAAGCTCTATTAGAGGGGACCTTCCATTTACCTTAAAGCTCTATTAGAGGGGACCTTCCATTTACCTTAAAGCTCTATTAGGGGACCTTCCATTTACCTTAAAGCTCTTCTAGAGGGGACCTTCCATTTACCTTCAAGCTCTATTAGAGGGGACCTTCCATTTACCTTCAAGCTCTATTAGAGGGGACCTTCCATTTACCTTAAAGCTCTATTAGAGGGGACCTTCCATTTACCTTAATGCCATATTAGAGGGGACCTTTCATTTACCTTAAAGCTCTATTAGAGGGGACCTTCCATTTACCTTAAAGCTCTATTAGAGGGGACCTTCCATTTACCTTAATGCCATATTAAAAGGGACCTTCCATTTATCTTCAAGCTCTATTTGAGGGGACCTTCCATTTACCTTAATGCCATATTAGAGGGGACCTTCCATTTACCTTAATGCCATATTAGAGGGGACCTTCCATTTACCTTAAAGCTCTATTAGAGGGGACCTTCCATTTACCTTAAAGCTCTATTAGGGGACCTTCCATTTACCTTAAAGCTCTTCTAGAGGGGACCTTCCATTTACCTTCAAGCTCTATTAGAGGGGACCTTCCATTTACCTTAAAGCTCTATTAGGGGACCTTCCATTTACCTTCAAGCTCTATTAGAGGGGACCTTCCATTTACCTTAAAGCTCTATTAGGGGACCTTCCATTTACCTTCAAGCTCTATTAGAGGGGACCTTCCATTTACCTTCAAGCTCTATTAGATGGGACCTTCCATTTACCTTAAAGCTCTATTAGGGGACCTTCCATTTACCTTAAAGCTCTAATAGGGGACCTTCCATTTACCTTAAAGCTCTTCTAGAGGGGACCTTCCATTTACCTTCAAGCTCTATTAGAGGGGACCTTCCATTTACCTTAAAGCTCTATTAGGGGACCTTCCTATTACCTTAAAGCTCTAATAGGGGACCTTCCATTTACCTTAAAGCTCTATTAGGGACCTTCCATTTACCTTCAAGCTCTATTAGAGGGGACCTTCCATTTACCTTAAAGCTCTATTAGAGGGGACCTTCCATTTACCTTGAAGCTCTATTAGGGGACCTTCCATTTACCTTAAAGCTCTAATAGGGGACCTTCCATTTACCTTAAAGCTCTATTAGAGGGGACCTTCCATTTACCTTAATGCTCTATTAGGGGACCTTCCATTTACCTTCAAGCTCTATTAGAGGGGACCTTCCATTTACCTTAAAGCTCTATTAGAGGGGACCTTCCATTTACCTTCAAGCTCTATTAGAGGGGACCTTCCATTTACCTTAAAGCTCTATTAGAGGGGACCTTCCATTTACCTTAAAGCTCTATTAGGGGACCTTCCATTTACCTTCAAGCTCTATTAGAGGGGACCTTCCATTTACCTCCAAGCTCTATTAGAGGGGACCTTCCATTTACCTTAAAGCTCTATTAGGGGACCTTCCATTTACCTTAAAGCTCTTCTAGAGGGGACCTTCCATTTACCTTCAAGCTCTATTAGAGGGGACCTTCCATTTACCTTAAAGCTCTATTAGGGGACCTTCCTATTACCTTAAAGCTCTAATAGGGGACCTTCCATTTACCTTAAAGCTCTATTAGGGGACCTTCCATTTACCTTCAAGCTCTATTAGAGGGGACCTTCCATTTACCTTAAAGCTCTATTAGAGGGGACCTTCCATTTACCTTAAAGCTCTATTAGGGGACCTTCCATTTACCTTAAAGCTCTAATAGGGGACCTTCCATTTACCTTAAAGCTCTATTAGAGGGGACCTTCCATTTACCTTAAAGCTCTATTAGGGGACCTTCCATTTACCTTCAAGCTCTATTAGAGGGGACCTTCCATTTACCTTAAAGCTCTATTAGAGGGAACCTTCCATTTACCTTCAAGCTCTATTACAGGGGACCTTCCATTTACCTTAAAGCTCTATTAGAGGGGACCTTCCATTTACCTTAAAGCTCTATTAGGGGACCTTCCATTTACCTTCAAGCTCTATTAGAGGGGACCTTCCATTTACCTTCAAGCTCTATTAAAGGGGACCTTCCATTTATCTTAAAGCTCTATTAGGGGACCTTCCATTTACCTTAAAGCTCTAATAGGGGACCTTCCATTTACCTTAAAGCTCTATTAGGGGACCATCCATTTACCTTAAAGCTCTTCTAGAGGGGACCTTCCATTTACCTTCAAGCTCTATTAGAGGGGACCTTCCATTTACCTTAAAGCTCTATTAGGGACCTTCCATTTACCTTCAAGCTCTATTAGAGGGGACCTTCCATTTACCTTAAAGCTCTATTAGGGGACCTTCCATTTACCTTCAAGCTCTATTAGAGGGGACCTTCCATTTACCTTAAAGCTCTATTAGGGGACCTTCCATTTACCTTCAAGCTCTATTAGAGGGGACCTTCCATTTACCTTCAAGCTCTATTAGATGGGACCTTCCATTTACCTTAAAGCTCTATTAGGGGACCTTCCATTTACCTTAAAGCTCTAATAGGGGACCTTCCATTTACCTTAAAGCTCTTCTAGAGGGGACCTTCCATTTACCTTCAAGCTCTATTAGAGGGGACCTTCCATTTACCTTAAAGCTCTATTAGGGACCTTCCTATTACCTTAAAGCTCTAATAGGGGACCTTCCATTTACCTTAAAGCTCTATTAGGGGACCTTCCATTTACCTTCAAGCTCTATTAGAGGGGACCTTCCATTTACCTTAAAGCTCTATTAGAGGGGACCTTCCATTTACCTTGAAGCTCTATTAGGGGACCTTCCATTTACCTTAAAGCTCTAATAGGGGACCTTCCATTTACCTTAAAGCTCTATTAGAGGGGACCTTCCATTTACCTTAATGCTCTATTAGGGGACCTTCCATTTACCTTCAAGCTCTATTAGAGGGGACCTTCCATTTACCTTAAAGCTCTATTAGAGGGGACCTTCCATTTACCTTCAAGCTCTATTAGAGGGGACCTTCCATTTACCTTAAAGCTCTATTAGAGGGGACCTTCCATTTACCTTAAAGCTTCCATTTACCTTAAAGCTCTATTAGGGGACCTTCCATTTACCTTCAAGCTCTATTAGAGGGGACCTTCCATTTACCTCCAAGCTCTATTAGAGGGGACCTTCCATTTACCTTAAAGCTCTATTAGGGGACCTTCCATTTACCTTAAAGCTCTTCTAGAGGGGACCTTCCATTTACCTTCAAGCTCTATTAGAGGGGACCTTCCATTTACCTTAAAGCTCTATTAGGGGACCTTCCTATTACCTTAAAGCTCTAATAGGGACCTTCCATTTACCTTAAAGCTCTATTAGGGGACCTTCCATTTACCTTCAAGCTCTATTAGAGGGGACCTTCCATTTACCTTCAAGCTCTATTAAAGGGGACCTTCCATTTACCTTCAAGCTCTATTAGAGGGGACCTTCCATTTACCTTAAAGCTCTATTAGAGGGGACCTTCCATTTACCTTAAAGCTCTATTAGGGGACCTTCCATTTACCTTAAAGCTCTTCTAGAGGGGACCTTCCATTTACCTTCAAGCTCTATTAGAGGGGACCTTCCATTTACCTTATAGCTCTATTAGGGGACCTTCCATTTACCTTCAAGCTCTATTAGAGGGGACCTTCCATTTACCTTAAAGCTCTATTAGGGGACCTTCCATTTACCTTCAAGCTCTATTAGAGGGGACCTTCCATTTACCTTCAAGCTCTATTAGATGGGACCTTCCATTTACCTTAAAGCTCTATTAGGGACCTTCCATTTACCTTAAAGCTCTAATAGGGGACCTTCCATTTACCTTAAAGCTCTTCTAGAGGGGACCTTCCATTTACCTTCAAGCTCTATTAGAGGGGACCTTCCATTTACCTTAAAGCTCTATTAGGGGACCTTCCTATTACCTTAAAGCTCTAATAGGGGACCTTCCATTTACCTTAAAGCTCTATTAGGGGACCTTCCATTTACCTTCAAGCTCTATTAGAGGGGACCTTCCATTTACCTTAAAGCTCTATTAGAGGGGACCTTCCATTTACCTTGAAGCTCTATTAGGGGACCTTCCATTTACCTTAAAGCTCTAATAGGGGACCTTCCATTTACCTTAAAGCTCTATTAGAGGGGACCTTCCATTTACCTTAATGCTCTATTAGGGGACCTTCCATTTACCTTCAAGCTCTATTAGAGGGGACCTTCCTTAAAGCTCTATTAGAGGGGACCTTCCATTTACCTTCAAGCTCTATTAGAGGGGACCTTCCATTTACCTTAAAGCTCTATTAGAGGGGACCTTCCATTTACCTTAAAGCTCTATTAGGGGACCTTCCATTTACCTTCAAGCTCTATTAGAGGGGACCTTCCATTTACCTCCAAGCTCTATTAGAGGGGACCTTCCATTTACCTTAAAGCTCTATTAGGGGACCTTCCATTTACCTTCAAGCTCTATTAGAGGGGACCTTCCATTTACCTTCAAGCTCTATTAGAGGGGACCTTCCATTTACCTTAAAGCTCTATTAGGGGACCTTCCTATTACCTTAAAGCTCTAATAGGGGACCTTCCATTTACCTTAAAGCTCTATTAGGGGACCTTCCATTTACCTTCAAGCTCTATTAGAGGGGACCTTCCATTTACCTTAAAGCTCTATTAGAGGGGACCTTCCATTTACCTTAAAGCTCTATTAGGGGACCTTCCATTTACCTTAAAGCTCTAATAGGGGACCTTCCATTTACCTTAAAGCTCTATTAGGGGACCTTCCATTTACCTTCAAGCTCTATTAGAGGGGACCTTCCATTTACCTTAAAGCTCTATTAGGGGACCTTCCATTTACCTTAAAGCTCTATTAGGGGACCTTCCATTTACCTTAAAGCTCTATTAGGGGACCATCCATTTACCTTAAAGCTCTTCTAGAGGGGACCTTCCATTTACCTTAAAGCTCTAATAGGGGACCTTCCATTTACCTTAAAGCTCTATTAGGGGACCATCCATTTACCTTAAAGCTCTTCTAGAGGGGACCTTCCATTTACCTTCAAGCTCTATTAGAGGGGACCTTCCATTTACCTTAAAGCTCTACTAGGGGACCTTCCTATTACCTTAAAGCTCTAATAGGGGACCTTCCATTTACCTTAAAGCTCTATTAGGGGACCTTCCATTTACCTTCAAGCTCTATTAGAGGGGACCTTCCATTTACCTTAAAGCTCTATTAGGGACCTTCCATTTACCTTCAAGCTCTATTAGAGGGGACCTTCCATTTACCTTAAAGCTCTATTAGGGGACCTTCCATTTACCTTCAAGCTCTATTAGAGGGGACCTTCCATTTACCTTAATGCCATATTAGAGGGGACCTTCCATTTACCTTCAAGCTCTATTAGAGGGGACCTTCCATTTACCTTCAAGCTCTATTAGAGGGGACCTTCCATTTACCTTAAAGCTCTATTAGAGGGGACCTTCCATTTACCTTAAAGCTCTATTAGGGGACCTTCCATTTACCTTAAAGCTCTTCTAGAGGGGACCTTCCATTTACCTTCAAGCTCTATTAGAGGGGACCTTCCATTTACCTTCAAGCTCTATTAGAGGGGACCTTCCATTTACCTTAAAGCTCTATTAGAGGGGACCTTCCATTTACCTTAATGCCATATTAGAGGGGACCTTTCATTTACCTTAAAGCTCTATTAGAGGGGACCTTCCATTTACCTTAAAGCTCTATTAGAGGGGACCTTCCATTTACCTTAATGCCATATTAAAAGGGACCTTCCATTTATCTTCAAGCTCTATTTGAGGGGACCTTCCATTTACCTTAATGCCATATTAGAGGGGACCTTCCATTTACCTTAATGCCATATTAGAGGGGACCTTCCATTTACCTTAAAGCTCTATTAGAGGGGACCTTCCATTTACCTTAAAGCTCTATTAGGGGACCTTCCATTTACCTTAAAGCTCTTCTAGAGGGGACCTTCCATTTACCTTCAAGCTCTATTAGAGGGGACCTTCCATTTACCTTAAAGCTCTATTAGGGACCTTCCATTTACCTTCAAGCTCTATTAGAGGGGACCTTCCATTTACCTTAAAGCTCTATTAGGGACCTTCCATTTACCTTCAAGCTCTATTAGAGGGGACCTTCCATTTACCTTCAAGCTCTATTAGATGGGACCTTCCATTTACCTTAAAGCTCTATTAGGGGACCTTCCATTTACCTTAAAGCTCTAATAGGGGACCTTCCATTTACCTTAAAGCTCTTCTAGAGGGGACCTTCCATTTACCTTCAAGCTCTATTAGAGGGGACCTTCCATTTACCTTAAAGCTCTATTAGGGGACCTTCCTATTACCTTAAAGCTCTAATAGGGGACCTTCCATTTACCTTAAAGCTCTATTAGGGGACCTTCCATTTACCTTCAAGCTCTATTAGAGGGGACCTTCCATTTACCTTAAAGCTCTATTAGAGGGGACCTTCCATTTACCTTGAAGCTCTATTAGGGGACCTTCCATTTACCTTAAAGCTCTAATAGGGGACCTTCCATTTACCTTAAAGCTCTATTAGAGGGGACCTTCCATTTACCTTAATGCTCTATTAGGGGACCTTCCATTTACCTTCAAGCTCTATTAGAGGGGACCTTCCATTTACCTTAAAGCTCTATTAGAGGGGACCTTCCATTTACCTTCAAGCTCTATTAGAGGGGACCTTCCATTTACCTTAAAGCTCTATTAGAGGGGACCTTCCATTTACCTTAAAGCTCTATTAGGGGACCTTCCATTTACCTTCAAGCTCTATTAGAGGGGACCTTCCATTTACCTCCAAGCTCTATTAGAGGGGACCTTCCATTTACCTTAAAGCTCTATTAGGGGACCTTCCATTTACCTTAAAGCTCTTCTAGAGGGGACCTTCCATTTACCTTCAAGCTCTATTAGAGGGGACCTTCCATTTACCTTAAAGCTCTATTAGGGACCTTCCTATTACCTTAAAGCTCTAATAGGGGACCTTCCATTTACCTTAAAGCTCTATTAGGGGACCTTCCATTTACCTTCAAGCTCTATTAGAGGGGACCTTCCATTTACCTTAAAGCTCTATTAGAGGGGACCTTCCATTTACCTTAAAGCTCTATTAGGGGACCTTCCATTTACCTTCAAGCTCTATTAGAGGGGACCTTCCATTTACCTTAAAGCTCTATTAGAGGGAACCTTCCATTTACCTTCAAGCTCTATTACAGGGGACCTTCCATTTACCTTAAAGCTCTATTAGAGGGGACCTTCCATTTACCTTAAAGCTCTATTAGGGGACCTTCCATTTACCTTCAAGCTCTATTAGAGGGGACCTTCCATTTACCTTCAAGCTCTATTAAAGGGGACCTTCCATTTATCTTAAAGCTCTATTAGGGGACCTTCCATTTACCTTAAAGCTCTAATAGGGGACCTTCCATTTACCTTAAAGCTCTATTAGGGGACCATCCATTTACCTTAAAGCTCTTCTAGAGGGGACCTTCCATTTACCTTCAAGCTCTATTAGAGGGGACCTTCCATTTACCTTAAAGCTCTATTAGGGGACCTTCCATTTACCTTCAAGCTCTATTAGAGGGGACCTTCCATTTACCTTAAAGCTCTATTAGGGGACCTTCCATTTACCTTCAAGCTCTATTAGAGGGGACCTTCCATTTACCTTAAAGCTCTATTAGGGGACCTTCCATTTACCTTCAAGCTCTATTAGAGGGGACCTTCCATTTACCTTCAAGCTCTATTAGATGGGACCTTCCATTTACCTTAAAGCTCTATTAGGGGACCTTCCATTTACCTTAAAGCTCTAATAGGGGACCTTCCATTTACCTTAAAGCTCTTCTAGAGGGGACCTTCCATTTACCTTCAAGCTCTATTAGAGGGGACCTTCCATTTACCTTAAAGCTCTATTAGGGACCTTCCTATTACCTTAAAGCTCTAATAGGGGACCTTCCATTTACCTTAAAGCTCTATTAGGGACCTTCCATTTACCTTCAAGCTCTATTAGAGGGGACCTTCCATTTACCTTAAAGCTCTATTAGAGGGGACCTTCCATTTACCTTGAAGCTCTATTAGGGACCTTCCATTTACCTTAAAGCTCTAATAGGGGACCTTCCATTTACCTTAAAGCTCTATTAGAGGGGACCTTCCATTTACCTTAATGCTCTATTAGGGACCTTCCATTTACCTTCAAGCTCTATTAGAGGGGACCTTCCATTTACCTTAAAGCTCTATTAGAGGGGACCTTCCATTTACCTTCAAGCTCTATTAGAGGGGACCTTCCATTTACCTTAAAGCTCTATTAGAGGGGACCTTCCATTTACCTTAAAGCTCTATTAGGGGACCTTCCATTTACCTTCAAGCTCTATTAGAGGGGACCTTCCATTTACCTCCAAGCTCTATTAGAGGGGACCTTCCATTTACCTTAAAGCTCTATTAGGGGACCTTCCATTTACCTTAAAGCTCTTCTAGAGGGGACCTTCCATTTACCTTCAAGCTCTATTAGAGGGGACCTTCCATTTACCTTAAAGCTCTATTAGGGGACCTTCCTATTACCTTAAAGCTCTAATAGGGGACCTTCCATTTACCTTAAAGCTCTATTAGGGGACCTTCCATTTACCTTCAAGCTCTATTAGAGGGGACCTTCCATTTACCTTCAAGCTCTATTAAAGGGGACCTTCCATTTACCTTCAAGCTCTATTAGAGGGGACCTTCCATTTACCTTAAAGCTCTATTAGAGGGGACCTTCCATTTACCTTAAAGCTCTATTAGGGACCTTCCATTTACCTTAAAGCTCTTCTAGAGGGGACCTTCCATTTACCTTCAAGCTCTATTAGAGGGGACCTTCCATTTACCTTATAGCTCTATTAGGGGACCTTCCATTTACCTTCAAGCTCTATTAGAGGGGACCTTCCATTTACCTTAAAGCTCTATTAGGGGACCTTCCATTTACCTTCAAGCTCTATTAGAGGGGACCTTCCATTTACCTTCAAGCTCTATTAGATGGGACCTTCCATTTACCTTAAAGCTCTATTAGGGGACCTTCCATTTACCTTAAAGCTCTAATAGGGGACCTTCCATTTACCTTAAAGCTCTTCTAGAGGGGACCTTCCATTTACCTTCAAGCTCTATTAGAGGGGACCTTCCATTTACCTTAAAGCTCTATTAGGGGACCTTCCTATTACCTTAAAGCTCTAATAGGGGACCTTCCATTTACCTTAAAGCTCTATTAGGGGACCTTCCATTTACCTTCAAGCTCTATTAGAGGGGACCTTCCATTTACCTTAAAGCTCTATTAGAGGGGACCTTCCATTTACCTTGAAGCTCTATTAGGGGACCTTCCATTTACCTTAAAGCTCTAATAGGGGACCTTCCATTTACCTTAAAGCTCTATTAGAGGGGACCTTCCATTTACCTTAATGCTCTATTAGGGGACCTTCCATTTACCTTCAAGCTCTATTAGAGGGGACCTTCCATTTACCTTAAAGCTCTATTAGAGGGGACCTTCCATTTACCTTCAAGCTCTATTAGAGGGGACCTTCCATTTACCTTAAAGCTCTATTAGAGGGGACCTTCCATTTACCTTAAAGCTCTATTAGGGACCTTCCATTTACCTTCAAGCTCTATTAGAGGGGACCTTCCATTTACCTCCAAGCTCTATTAGAGGGGACCTTCCATTTACCTTAAAGCTCTATTAGGGACCTTCCATTTACCTTAAATCTCTTCTAGAGGGGACCTTCCATTTACCTTCTAGCTCTATTAGAGGGGACCTTCCATTTACCTTAAAGCTCTATTAGGGGACCTTCCTATTACCTTAAAGCTCTAATAGGGGACCTTCCATTTACCTTAAAGCTCTATTAGGGGACCTTCCATTTACCTTCAAGCTCTATTAGAGGGGACCTTCCATTTACCTTCAAGCTCTATTAAAGGGGACCTTCCATTTACCTTCAAGCTCTATTAGAGGGGACCTTCCATTTACCTTAAAGCTCTATTAGAGGGGACCTTCCATTTACCTTAAAGCTCTATTAGGGACCTTCCATTTACCTTAAAGCTCTTCTAGAGGGGACCTTCCATTTACCTTCAAGCTCTATTAGAGGGACCTTCCATTTACCTTATAGCTCTATTAGGGACCTTCCATTTACCTTCAAGCTCTATTAGAGGGGACCTTCCATTTACCTTAAAGCTCTATTAGGGGACCTTCCATTTACCTTCAAGCTCTATTAGAGGGGACCTTCCATTTACCTTCAAGCTCTATTAGATGGGACCTTCCATTTACCTTAAAGCTCTATTAGGGGACCTTCCATTTACCTTAAAGCTCTAATAGGGGACCTTCCATTTACCTTAAAGCTCTTCTAGAGGGGACCTTCCATTTACCTTCAAGCTCTATTAGAGGGGACCTTCCATTTACCTTAAAGCTCTATTAGGGACCTTCCTATTACCTTAAAGCTCTAATAGGGGACCTTCCATTTACCTTAAAGCTCTATTAGGGACCTTCCATTTACCTTCAAGCTCTATTAGAGGGGACCTTCCATTTACCTTAAAGCTCTATTAGAGGGGACCTTCCATTTACCTTGAAGCTCTATTAGGGGACCTTCCATTTACCTTAAAGCTCTAATAGGGGACCTTCCATTTACCTTAAAGCTCTATTAGAGGGGACCTTCCATTTACCTTCAAGCTCTATTAGAGGGGACCTTCCATTTACCTTAAAGCTCTATTAGGGGACCTTCCATTTACCTTAAAGCTCTAATAGGGGACCTTCCATTTACCTTAAAGCTCTATTAGGGGACCTTCCATTTACCTTCAAGCTCTATTAGAGGGGACCTTCCATTTACCTTAAAGCTCTATTAGGGGACCTTCCATTTACCTTCAAGCTCTATTAGAGGGGACCTTCCATTTACCTTAAAGCTCTATTAGGGACCTTCCATTTACCTTCAAGCTCTATTAGAGGGACCTTCCATTTACCTTAAAGCTCTATTAGGGGACCTTCCATTTACCTTCAAGCTCTATTAGAGGGGACCTTCCATTTACCTTAAAGCTCTATTAGGGACCTTCCATTTACCTTCAAGCTCTATTAGAGGGGACCTTCCATTTACCTTCAAGCTCTATTAGATGGGACCTTCCATTTACCTTAAAGCTCTATTAGGGGACCTTCCATTTACCTTAAAGCTCTAATAGGGGACCTTCCATTTACCTTAAAGCTCTTCTAGAGGGGACCTTCCATTTACCTTAAAGCTCTATTAGGGGACCTTCCATTTACCTTCAAGCTCTATTAGAGGGGACCTTCCATTTACCTTAAAGCTCTATTAGGGGACCTTCCATTTACCTTACAGCTCTATTAGAGGGGACCTTCCATTTACCTTCAAGCTCTATTAGATGGGACCTTCCATTTACCTTAAAGCTCTATTAGGGGACCTTCCATTTACCTTAAAGCTCTAATAGGGGACCTTCCATTTACCTTAAAGCTCTTCTAGAGGGGACCTTCCATTTACCTTCAAGCTCTATTAGAGGGGACCTTCCATTTACCTTCAAGCTCTATTAGGGGACCTTCCTATTACCTTAAAGCTCTAATAGGGGACCTTCCATTTACCTTAAAGCTCTATTAGGGGACCTTCCATTTACCTTCAAGCTCTATTAGAGGGGACCTTCCATTTACCTTAAAGCTCTATTAGAGGGGACCTTCCATTTACCTTGAAGCTCTATTAGGGGACCTTCCATTTACCTTAAAGCTCTAATAGGGGACCTTCCATTTACCTTAAAGCTCTATTAGAGGGGACCTTCCATTTACCTTAATGCTCTATTAGGGGACCTTCCATTTACCTTCAAGCTCTATTAGAGGGGACCTTCCATTTACCTTAAAGCTCTATTAGAGGGGACCTTCCATTTACCTTCAAGCTCTATTAGAGGGGACCTTCCATTTACCTTAAAGCTCTATTAGAGGGGACCTTCCATTTACCTTAAAGCTCTATTAGGGACCTTCCATTTACCTTCAAGCTCTATTAGAGGGGACCTTCCATTTACCTCCAAGCTCTATTAGAGGGGACCTTCCATTTACCTTAAAGCTCTATTAGGGGACCTTCCATTTACCTTAAAGCTCTTCTAGAGGGGACCTTCCATTTACCTTCAAGCTCTATTAGAGGGGACCTTCCATTTACCTTAAAGCTCTATTAGGGGACCTTCCTATTACCTTAAAGCTCTAATAGGGGACCTTCCATTTACCTTAAAGCTCTATTAGGGGACCTTCCATTTACCTTCAAGCTCTATTAGAGGGGACCTTCCATTTACCTTAAAGCTCTATTAGAGGGGACCTTCCATTTACCTTAAAGCTCTATTAGGGGACCTTCCATTTACCTTAAAGCTCTAATAGGGGACCTTCCATTTACCTTAAAGCTCTATTAGAGGGGACCTTCCATTTACCTTAAAGCTCTATTAGGGGACCTTCCATTTACCTTCAAGCTCTATTAGAGGGGACCTTCCATTTACCTTAAAGCTCTATTAGAGGGGACCTTCCATTTACCTTCAAGCTCTATTAGAGGGGACCTTCCTTTTACCTTAAAGCTCTATTAGAGGGGACCTTCCATTTACCTTAAAGCTCTATTAGGGGACCTTCCATTTACCTTCAAGCTCTATTAGAGGGGACCTTCCATTTACCTTCAAGCTCTATTAAAGGGGACCTTCCATTTATCTTAAAGCTCTATTAGGGGACCTTCCATTTACCTTAAAGCTCTAATAGGGGACCTTCCATTTACCTTAAAGCTCTATTAGGGGACCATCCATTTACCTTAAAGCTCTTCTAGAGGGGACCTTCCATTTACCTTCAAGCTCTATTAGGGGACCTTCCTATTACCTTAAAGCTCTAATAGGGGACCTTCCATTTACCTTAAAGCTCTATTAGGGGACCTTCCATTTACCTTCAAGCTCTATTAGAGGGGACCTTCCATTTACCTTAAAGCTCTAATAGGGGACCTTCCATTTACCTTAAAGCTCTATTAGGGGACCTTCCATTTACCTTAAAGCCATATTAGGGAAAGAAATGTGGATGAGCCGGATGTTTAGGGAGACCATGACCAATAACACCATGAGGATCGAACAAGAATCCCACTGGGATGACTCAGCGTATCTCTCTGTGCGTGTGTGTGTGTGTCAGGGTGGGTGTCAGTGTGTGTATATTTGTGGCTGTGGGTGTGTGGCTACAGACAGCAGGTACATACAGACAGCAGGTACATACGGACAGCAGGTATATACGGACAGCAGGTACATACATACAGACACACGGCAGCTACGTACATACAGACAGACAGACGCCAGGTACGTACATACAGACACAGACGGCAGGTACGTACATACAGACAGACCGACAGACGGCAGGTACCTACATACAGACAGACGGCAGGTACGTACGTACGTCCATACATACAGACAGACGGCAGGTACGTACATACAGACAGACAGACGGCAGGTACGTACAGACAGGAAGGGGTTCCAACACTGGATCTGCAGTTGGAACAACTTGCACTCATTCCTGCTCTCCTTTTCTATGGGACGTATTTTATTGCCTTTCCTCCCAATCGTATCGCTTCCAGCTGCCTGAAAATACCTACATTCAGATAGTATTCCCAGTAGAGGGGCCAAGTATATGAAATATGGATACGTAAAAATGTAGTGTCGCATCTGCAGGGAGTTAACTGGTATCCCCACACACCAACCCCCATCTACTCACTAAATGGGGTTGAGGGTGTGGCCTCACTCAAACTCTGTAGAGAAGTGTCCCTTCTAATAGAGCTAATTCAGCATGAGGAGTCTGTCATGCATGAGAATAAAGGCTTTATTCACTTAATTTGACACTATAGTACATTGGGGATGTTTACTGTGTGTCTATGTACTGTTTGCTCTATACTGGGCATATGTACTGGTCATGTGTACTGGTCATGTGTACTGGTCATGTGTACTGGTCATGTGTACTGGTCATGTGTACTGGTCATGTGTACTGGTCATGTGTACTGGTCATGTGTATACTGGTCATATGTATACTGGTCATGTGTACTGGTAATGTGTACTGGTCATGTGTACTGGTCATGTGTACTGGTCATGTGTACTGGTCATGTGTACTGGTCATGTGTATACTGGTCATATGTATACTGGTCATGTAAAATTTCAAACAAAATAAAATGCCATGTTACTTCACGTTATGCGCCGCTCATTGTCTATTTTACTAATTTAATTTACCGATTTGAAACGAACACATTTACTGCCCCACAATCCGTCGAAACAGCCTCCAATGCTTTGATTGGCCAATCAGGAGTCGGTCCAAGTTCAAACATTTTTACCTGCGTCAGTGGTCGCTTCCGCCACGGCATTTAAACACAAAAGAAGATGTTTCTTCAGGCTCCGCAGCCCGGCCAAGCGCCAGGAAAAGCCCATAAAACAATTCACCTCACACCAACAGAATTAAAACGAGACAGGAAGTTCTTAGACAAATGGAAGGATGAATTGGACTGGGTTGTTTATGAAGACGGAGTTATGCTCTGCGGGGTCTGTCGGGAGCAACCCACCCAGGCTGACAAGTAAGTGACGTTTTACATTGCACTGGGTCTTGCAGCAGTTTGATTCACTGAAATTACTATGAATAGGGGTGTAACGATAAGTTTACATGTATTCGTAATATTGAACCGTTTGGTACGAGGCTTTCGGTTCGGTTTTCGGTGCGCATTTTGGACCATTTTTATTGCTGACCAAAAAATGTCGTTATTTCAATTTTCAAATACAGCCGTGACGTGTGTGGCAAGCGCGCTCATAATGTCCAACATCAAATGGCAAACATAATGCAAGTTAAGCGGAACGAAACTGAGCCAAAGTAACGTTACTCTATTGTGTGGTTGACAGACACAAGTGTATCGTATCAAACGAACCGTGAATTTTGTGAACCGTTACACCCCTAATTAAGAAAAGTTATGTTCTACCAGCCATTTGCCTACTTAAGCAAGTCACAGTATTTCCAAACCATGATAATGTACATACTGTAACTTAGATGATGCAGAGTTCCTCTTTCAAGTAATGACACCCCAGTTCAAGTGTTGAGCATTAAATTAACTGCACAGTCTGTATGTTACCAAAGTATTTTGGGACGGACCTGCAAAACAGTAACTTACATAACAACGTGTTTAAATCTGCAGAAGTTGTGTAAATGTTGTATGTAACAAATATATTTTCTTTTAATAACACCTAAATTGTTACATATACATATATATATATATATGTATCCTTAAACAGGAGGAAGACAAGTAAAACGTAGTGGCTGTCATCAGAATGAGAGAACGATAAAATATAATCTTATATTTTCCTATCTTTTCAGATGAGAGATGTGAACGGTTCAGGAGTTTGGTGACACTCTTGAAAATGTACTTGGTCCTGCCAGTCAGCACAGCTGTGTGTGAGAGAGGGTTCTCAACCATGAAATGCATTAAGTCTGACTGGAGGACCAGCCTCAGATCAGTCCAGCTTCAGAGGCTGCTATTTCTGTCAGTAGAGGGCCCAAAGTTGCAAAACTTTGATGCTGGATTGGTGGTGGACCTGCAGCAAAAGGCAGCGGCGCACAGGTTTTAACCCCTGGGAATCAAGGAGGTGTCGGTCCGAAGATACAGAGGATGAATAGTGTTCCAGTTATGTTGCCTATATGACTTACCCTGCATAAAGGTCAGAGTTTTATTTTTTTACACCAAGAGTCACCACTACCTCTGGTGATAGACTGCACACCAGAGTGCAAAGAATTACTTTGTATTATTGAGACAAAGTTATTTCTACTGTTTCAAATGAATTGTATTGATATTGTGTTTATATTTTGTATGCTTTCAATTTGCAAAAATAAAAATGTAATTTATAAATCTTTACCCGGACAAGTGACTTTTGTGCATGGACAAGTGAAACATAAATTTACTTGTAAATAATTGCGATTACGACGATTAATTGTCTCTTATAACTTTGACAATTAATAACCTGTTTTAGGGCTTTGTCGATTAATTGTCATACAAATTTTTGTGATTATTTAATTGAATCCCTTGTAAATTGTCACTTGCAATAACACATTAATACACTTAAAGCCTTGAAATAATAAAGTTATTTATTCAATGAAAAAAATGTATATTTCAGTTACCATAACACAAAAAGGATTCAGTATTCCCAACTAAAGTAAAATATATATATTTACTGTAAATTCTGTAAATAACATAAACAATGAATCACAAATATTAACTATGACCATAACAGAACAGGCCATAAAAGTCAAATTCTTAAATACAAACAATCATGCTCCTTAATGGCTTGAAGATTCCGGGAAAGAAACACTAGCATGTTGACCTTTTCTGGCTTAAGACAGCATCAGATCCTACCTCCGTTTCACTATGGAAAAACACTACACATAAGAAACGGCGCTGCTTCAGATCTCTCAAATGTATATTTCCAGATTTTTTTCAAATTGGCCATCGTTTTATCCAGCAGAACTTCAGCTTTTCAATAATATATAACAGTTTAGCGGGCTTCCATGTGATCATACACAAGTCCAAAAAAATGATTATCTTATTGGAACTCTGAGCTCTGCCCATTGGTTTTCTATGGCGAGGAGAGTGATGCCGGTCTTTAGAGGCAAATTACTCAAAATGTATATTTCCAGATCTTTTCAAGTCGGGCATCATTTTATTCAGCAGAACCTCAGCTTTTCAATAATATATAACAGATTAGCGGCTTCTATGTCATTAAACGTTATACAAGAAATAGTCCGAAATAGCATTTTTCTAAATACTTCCACCGAACGCACCGAGTGCATATGCTGTTTTTGATCATCGGGATGTGGCTGTTTCTCACAGCAAGAAGTGAACTATTTAAAAATGACGGGGTTATTCCGGGTTAGTGGAAATGCACTAATAGTGGGCGATCATATTGATTATCTGTAATGACCGCGATTAGACCAAATAATCGCGATCAAACGATTATTTAATAATCGTGACAGGTCTAGCCAGTAGTTAAGCGTTTGTGAGCCAGCTAATTTAACGTAATATGTTTGACAAGAAGGAACATTACCAAAGACATTTACTATTTATTTGCAAAATGGGAAAGCCTGACCGGTTTAGAACAAATCCATTGAGCTCCTAGTCGTGACTCCTCAGCCGTGGAGACTTTGGCACAGATCTTAAGCCCAGACCAGTGGACCAGGTATGGGCTGAGAGGGCTGGATGATTGGACACAGCCTTCGGCTGGTTTGGAATAGCCACCACCACTGTGTGGTAACAGCCCTAAGTCTAGATCCTTTACTTTTGCGTTCATACATTGACATGAGTGTTCATCTGCCAATCCAAACAGATAGAGACACACACAGAGACAGAAAACACACACAGAGACAGAAAACACACACAGAGACAGAAAACACACACAGAGACAGAAAACACACACAGAGACAGAAAACACACACAGAGACAGAAAACACACACAGAGACAGAAAACACACACAGAGACAGAAAACACACACAGAGACAGAAAACACACACAGAGACAGAAAACACACACAGAGACAGAAAACACACACAGAGACAGAAAACACACACAGAGACAGAAAACACACACAGAGACAGAAAACACACACAGAGACAGAAAACACACACAGAGACAGAAAACACACACAGAGACAGAAAACACACACAGAGACAGAAAACACACACAGAGACAGAAAACACACACAGAGACAGAAAACACACACAGAGACAGAAAACACACACAGAGACAGAAAACACACACAGAGACAGAAAACACACACAGAGACAGAAAACACACACAGAGACAGAAAACACACACAGAGACAGAAAACACACACAGAGACAGAAAACACACACAGAGACAGAAAACACACACAGAGACAGAAAACACACACAGAGACAGAAAACACACACAGAGACAGAAAACACACACAGAGACAGAAAACACACACAGAGACAGAAAACACACACAGAGACAGAAAACACACACAGAGACAGAAAACACACACAGAGACAGAAAACACACACAGAGACAGAAAACACACACAGAGACAGAAAACACACACAGAGACAGAAAACACACACAGAGACAGAAAACACACACAGAGACAGAAAACACACACAGAGACAGAAAACACACACAGAGACAGAAAACACACACAGAGACAGAAAACACACACAGAGACAGAAAACACACACAGAGACAGAAAACACACACAGAGACAGAAAACACACACAGAGACAGAAAACACACACAGAGACAGAAAACACACACAGAGACAGAAAACACACACAGAGACAGAAAAACACACAGAGACAGAAAACACACACAGAGACAGAAAACACACACAGAGACAGAAAACACACACAGAGACAGAAAACACACACAGAGACAGAAAACACACACAGAGACAGAAAACACACACAGAGACAGAAAACACACACAGAGACAGAAAACACACACAGAGACAGAAAACACACACAGAGACAGAAAACACACACAGAGACAGAAAACACACACAGAGACAGAAAACACACACAGAGACAGAAAACACACACAGAGACAGAAAACACACACAGAGACAGAAAACACACACAGAGACAGAAAACACACACAGAGACAGAAAACACACACAGAGACAGAAAACACACACAAGAGACAGAAAACACACACAAGAGACAGAAAACACACACAAGAGACAGAAAACACACACAAGAGACAGAAAACACACACAAGAGACAGAAAACACACACAAGAGACAGAAAACACACACAAGAGACAGAAAACACACACAAGAGACAGAAAACACACACAAGAGACAGAAAACACACACAAGAGACAGAAAACACACACAAGAGACAGAAAACACACACAAGAGACAGAAAACACACACAAGAGACAGAAAACACACACAAGAGACAGAAAACACACACAAGAGACAGAAAACACACACAGAGACAGAAAACACACACAGAGACAGAAAACACACACAGAGACAGAAAACACACACAGAGACAGAAAACACACACAGAGACAGAAAACACACACAGAGACAGAAAACACACACAGAGACAGAAAACACACACAGAGACAGAAAACACACACAGAGACAGAAAACACACACAGAGACAGAAAACACACACAGAGACAGAAAACACACACAGAGACAGAAAACACACACAGAGACAGAAAACACACACAGAGACAGAAAACACACACAGAGACAGAAAACACACACAGAGACAGAAAACACACACAGAGACAGAAAACACACACAGAGACAGAAAACACACACAGAGACAGAAAACACACACAGAGACAGAAAACACACACAGAGACAGAAAACACACACAGAGACAGAAAACACACACAGAGACAGAAAACACACACAGAGACAGAAAACACACACAGAGACAGAAAACACACACAGAGACAGAAAACACACACAGAGACAGAAAACACACACAGAGACAGAAAACACACACAGAGACAGAAAAAACACAGAGACAGAAAACACACACAGAGACAGAAAACACACACAGAGACAGAAAACACACACAGAGACAGAAAACACACACAGAGACAGAAAACACACACAGAGACAGAAAACACACACAGAGACAGAAAACACACACAGAGACAGAAAACACACACAGAGACAGAAAACACACACAGAGACAGAAAACACACACAGAGACAGAAAACACACACAGAGACAGAAAACACACACAGAGACAGAAAACACACACAGAGACAGAAAACACACACAGAGACAGAAAACACACACAGAGACAGAAAACACACACAGAGACAGAAAACACACACAGAGACAGAAAACACACACAGAGACAGAAAACACACACAGAGACAGAAAACACACACAGAGACAGAAAACACACACAGAGACAGAAAACACACACAGAGACAGAAAACACACACAGAGACAGAAAACACACACAGAGACAGAAAACACACACAGAGACAGAAAACACACACAGAGACAGAAAACACACACAGAGACAGAAAACACACACAGAGACAGAAAACACACACAGAGACAGAAAACACACACAGAGACAGAAAACACACACAGAGACAGAAAACACACACAGAGACAGAAAACACACACAGAGACAGAAAACACACACAAGAGACAGAAAACACACACAAGAGACAGAAAACACACACAAGAGACAGAAAACACACACAAGAGACAGAAAACACACACAAGAGACAGAAAACACACACAAGAGACAGAAAACACACACAAGAGACAGAAAACACACACAAGAGACAGAAAACACACACAAGAGACAGAAAACACACACAAGAGACAGAAAACACACACAAGAGACAGAAAACACACACAGAGACAGAAAACACACACAGAGACAGAAAACACACACAGAGACAGAAAACAGAAAACACACAGAGACAGAAAACACACACAGAAACAGAAAACACACACAGAGACAGAAAACACACACAGAGACAGAAAACACACACAGAGACAGAAAACACACACAGAGACAGAAAACACACACAGAGACAGAAAACACACACAGAGACAGAAAACACACACAGAGACAGAAAACACACACAGAGACAGAAAACACACACAGAGACAGAAAACACACACAGAGACAGAAAACACACACAGAGACAGAAAACACACACAGAGACAGAAAACACACACAGAGACAGAAAACACACACAGAGACAGAAAACACACACAGAGACAGAAAACACACACAGAGACAGAAAACACACACAGAGACAGAAAACACACACAGAGACAGAAAACACACACAGAGACAGAAAACACACACAGAGACAGAAAACACACACAGAGACAGAAAACACACACAGAGACAGAAAACACACACAGAGACAGAAAACACACACAGAGACAGAAAACACACACAGAGACAGAAAACACACACAGAGACAGAAAACACACACAGAGACAGAAAACACACACAGAGACAGAAAACACACACAGACAGAAAACACACACAGAGACAGAAAACACACACAGAGACAGAAAACAGAAAACACACAGAGACAGAAAACACACACAGAGACAGAAAACACACACAGAGACAGAAAACACACACAGAGACAGAAAACACACACAAGAGACAGAAAACACACACAAGAGACAGAAAACACACACAAGAGACAGAAAACACACACAAGAGACAGAAAACACACACAAGAGACAGAAAACACACACAAGAGACAGAAAACACACACAAGAGACAGAAAACACACACAAGAGACAGAAAACACACACAAGAGACAGAAAACACACACAAGAGACAGAAAACACACACAAGAGACAGAAAACACACACAAGAGACAGAAAACACACACAAGAGACAGAAAACACACACAAGAGACAGAAAACACACACAAGAGACAGAAAACACACACAAGAGACAGAAAACACACACAAGAGACAGAAAACACACACAAGAGACAGAAAACACACACAAGAGACAGAAAACACACACAAGAGACAGAAAACACACACAAGAGACAGAAAACACACACAAGAGACAGAAAACACACACAAGAGACAGAAAACACACACAAGAGACAGAAAACACACACAAGAGACAGAAAACACACACAAGAGACAGAAAACACACACAAGAGACAGAAAACACACACAAGAGACAGAAAACACACACAAGAGACAGAAAACACACACAAGAGACAGAAAACACACACAAGAGACAGAAAACACACACAAGAGACAGAAAACACACACAAGAGACAGAAAACACACACAAGAGACAGAAAACACACACAAGAGACAGAAAACACACACAAGAGACAGAAAACACACACAAGAGACAGAAAACACACACAAGAGACCGACATATAAACACAAACACATTTTTTTAATATAAGTTTTACTTTGACTAATTGAACCGTTTGTGCCAGTTTAGGGTAAATTAAACGTGTCTGTTTGGAGTGGGGCTGATGTAGTTCAATGTTTATCTCTGCTTTACTGAACAGCTGAGAATGAGGTGAATCACAGTGTAGTTATTATTGGCAACATGGTTAGTGTTTATACTAGGGACTTATACTTTCAATATGTTATACATGCTGTAGTGATTTTGATATAATGGTTTTGTTCTTCATCTTCAAAAGGCCAGACTTGGAGACTTGCTCTGTTATTATATGTTCACGTCTATTCCCCTTGACTCCCGTAGTGATTACAATATTTCAGTTATGCCATTTGGGTTAGTAGGCCCATCGGGATTTACGGGTTGCCACAGCATCAAAGCCTCAATGAAATGATTGTGTTTTTTGGCCCTGATCATGGGTCCTTAGCAGGAATTGAATATGAAGAATGCTATTGAAGCCTTGAAGTCGAGATGAGGTCTGAAGGATAAGACAGTGGAAAATATGTGGGAGGTTGTGGCTTCCTTTAGTTGTACATCCTGATCCTTCATGTCCTTCCTTAAAGAAAAGAATACCTACAGTACAACTAGCCTGGCTATACTGCTAATAATATTGTACAATACCTACAGTACAACTAGCCTGGCTATACTGCTAATAATATTGTACAATACCTACAGTACAACTAGCCTGGCTATACTGCTAATAATATTGTACAATACCTACAGTACAACTAGCCTGGCTATACTGCTAATAATATTGTACAATACCTACAGTACAACTAGCCTGGCTATACTGCTAATAATATTGTACAATACCTACAGTACAACTAGCCTGGCTATACTGCTAATAATATTGTACAATACCTACAGTACAACTAGCCTGGCTATACTGCTAATAATATTGTACAATACCTACAGTACAACTAGCCTGGCTATACTGCTAATAATATTGTACAATACCTACAGTACAACTAGCCTGGCTATACTGCTAATAATATTGTACAATACCCACAGTACAACTAGCCTGGCTATACTACAATACCCACAGTACAACTAATATTGTACACAATACCCACAGTACAACTAGCCTGGCTATACTGCTAATAATATTGTACAATACCCACAGTACAACTAGCCTGGCTATACTGCTAATAATATTGTACAATACCTACAGTACAACTAGCCTGGCTATACTGCTAATAATATTGTACAATACCTACAGTACAACTAGCCTGGCTATACTGCTAATAATATTGTACAATACCTACAGTACAACTAGCCTGGCTATACTGCTAATAATATTGTACAATACCTACAGTACAACTAGCCTGGCAGTACAACTACTGCTATATGCTAATAATATTGTACAATACCCACAGTACAACTAGCCTGGCTATACTGCTAATAATATTGTACAATACCCACAGTACAACTAGCCTGGCTATACTGCTAATAATATTGTACAATACCCACAGTACAACTAGCCTGGCTATACTGCTAATAATATTGTACAATACCTACAGTACAACTAGCCTGGCTATACTGCTAATAATATTGTACAATACCTACAGTACAACTAGCCTGGCTATACTGCTAATAATATTGTACAATACCTACAGTACAACTAGCCTGGCTATACTGCTAATAATATTGTACAATACCTACAGTACAACTAGCCTGGCTATACTGCTAATAATATTGTACAATACCCACAGTACAACTAGCCTGGCTATACTGCTAATAATATTGTACAATACCTACAGTACAACTAGCCTGGCTATACTGCTAATAATATTGTACAATACCTACAGTACAACTAGCCTGGCTATACTGCTAATAATATTGTACAATAGGGCTGTCAACGAATATTCTAAATTCAAATACATATTCGAATAGTTTTATAAAACAGAAATTCGAACGTGAAAATGAATATTCGAATGTGTATTTCGAATATGGAAGAAACACGCCCGCCGAAGCAGAGAGAAATATCTTTCCATCCCCGGATCCTCAGTGCGCTCTGAACGCGTCTTTTCCTCCGCTGGGAATATAGGCTGGCAGGCCTAAGACCCGATGGTGAAAGTGCACTAAAAAGACAATGCAATAAATTGCAGTCAGTTTTTTCTTTTTTTAATACAAGCACCAAGAACGTAAGTAGCCTTTATCTTTTTTAATAGCACTTTATTTTTTATGAACCTCAGGGTAAAAGTTCTTTGTCACATTTCTCGGAATTGTGTGCCTCCTTTTATTTAACGTTAAACAGAAAAGTTCCATGTTTACAGCACAGCTCGCTCGGATCGTTCAATGTCGGTTCTGTAAAACTTCAATTAACCTTTTCGCGCGTATGTTCCGAAAACATCTTCCAGGCCCCTCAGCGTGAATTATTTTGCGCGTGATTTCTGAAGTCGCGCCGAGATCCATAATGTGATTATGACGTAACAACAGGGACCGGCTGCTGCATTAGCTGCAGTTTACTAGAGCCACGCTGCTTGCTATTTATTTATTATTTAGACCTATTAACGTATAATTATATTTTATATGACTACCAAGAATAACGTAGGTAAAGCAGTATTAAAAGACGACCGGAATAATATCTGGAGACTTGTAGGGGTTTACGTCTTAGCGTATTGTAGCTAGACACGACTAATCAGCGCGTAGCAGTCAATGCATCAACTCATGTAATGGCTAAAACTTATAGCATGTTATTTGCATTGCATTGCTCGTGTGTATATTGTAATATGAACGCCATCGGGACTGAGTGCTCATTCCTGACTACGGATTATTTTCCGACTAATGAGGGACTGTCAAAGAGCATGAATGTACTGAATGATTACCGGCGTGAAACAAAGGTGCACTTGTATCAATAAACAACCTAACTTTTGGACAATCTGTGTGCTAATACTTGATTTTCTTATTCACATATTTTAAAATGCTTATGACAAATTATACATTCCGATTTCTGCATACTTGGTAATAAGACATGTCATCAGTGTAAATTGTTTTTTTTAAGGTTGTAGTGATGAAGTTGAGCTATTTTAGATAAATATGTTTTGTGTGCGCGGCCATGTTTGTTTACATTGAAATGCATGCTGGGAGTCGTAAGCTCGGTCCAACGTAAGATAATATTATACAGACGATTCACGAATCGGTAAGTTGTTGATAATATCATTAGTTTTTGTGTCGGGTGTATTTTTATCCTGGACAATAGAAAACAACTAATATTATGTTTAGCAGCCTATTTAAATATTAGCAAAATATTACGGTACCGTTTGTGTTGGTACATTCAGCTTCCGATTAAAATATGTTCTACCGTGTAATTGTTTAAAAATATACTCTATAAATATTTACATTTGACATTGAGGAAATAAGTTATAAACACTGAGCTAATGGCAGCTAAATAAGTAAGTATGGGTAGTCATTGTTGCGTCACTTTTTCTTGGACGTTCTAATGAAACGTTCCAATCACACGGGTGTGATCGTACGCATCAGGGACCAGTCAAGCCAGAACACACCGGTGTGATCATACGCGCAAAAGGGTTAATGTTAATAAATTTGTTTAAATCACTGAATGAAGCCTGCTATATTTGGGACAAGAGTCGCGACCTTAAATTGCTTGCACAAAACTCTTGATCAGCACTCAACATGTGCTTATTGTTGTTGTTAATTTAAACCGTTATGCGTTGCGCAGAGAGAGAGAGAGAGCCTGCGAGAGAGAGAGAGAGCCTGCGAGTGAGCGAGAGTGAGGTCTGCGTTCTTGGTAATTAGTTTATTTACTTGGTTTTGTGTTTAAACTTAAATTAACTACCTATACAAGTAGTTATGTGTCTTTGTATTAATTTGGCCTGTTATTGACGTAATGCGCGTCATTGACAAAATGTGCAACCAGATGTTCGAATAGTTCGAATATTCGTTTGTTTTTTAGAGGGAATATTCGAACGTCATATTTGAGCAATTTTGACAGCTCTATTGTACAATACCTACAGTACAACTAGCCTGGCTATACTGCTAATAATATTGTACAATACCTACAGTACAACTAGCCTGGCTATACTGCTAATAATATTGTACAATACCTACAGTACAACTAGCCTGGCTATACTGCTAATAATATTGTACAATACCTACAGTACAACTAGCCTGGCTATACTGCTAATAATATTGTGCAATACCTACAGTACAACTAGCCTGGCTATACTGCTAATAATATTGTACAATACCTACAGTACAACTAGCCTGGCTATACTGCTAATAATATTGTACAATACCTACAGTACAACTAGCCTGGCTATACTGCTAATAATATTGTACAATACCTACAGTACAACTAGCCTGGTTATACTGCTAATAATATTGTACAATACCTACAGTACAACTAGCCTGGCTATACTGCTAATAATATTGTACAATACCTACAGTACAACTAGCCTGGCTATACTGCTAATAATATTGTACAATACCTACAGTACAACTAGCCTGGCTATACTGCTAATAATATTGTACAATACCTACAGTACAACTAGCCTGGCTATACTGCTAATAATATTGTACAATACCTACAGTACAACTAGCCTGGCTATACTGCTAATAATATTGTACAATACCCACAGTACAACTAGCCTGGCTATACTGCTAATACCGTACAATACAGCCAGTAATGCCGTACAATACAGCCAGTAATACCGTACAATACAGCCAGTAATACCGTACAATACAGCCAGTAATGCCGTACAATACAGCCAGTAATACCGTACAATACGGCCAGTAATGCCGTACAATACGGCCAGTAATGCCGTACAATACGGCCAGTAATGCCGTACAATACGGCCAGTAATACCGTACAATACGGACAGTAATGCCGTACAATACGGCCAGTAATGCCGTACAATACGGCCAGTAATGCCGTACAATACGGCCAGTAATGCCGTACAGTACAAATTCCACATCACCCTTGATGCTCTCTGTACCACATCAGGGCTTCATTGTTCACATGTGGAAAGAAATGTATTTAGCAAAAATCTTAACGAAATAAACAATCGTGTTCCGAACTAGCCATGTGTTTTCCAGTCTGATTGTTTATCATGTCAGTGTTTGTGGGACAGAATCAACGCACATGCAGGTTTGTCTGTTGGTTCTATCCTAGATTCCAGATTGTGCCGAAGCAGAGATGGGTTACTGTGTGGCAGGGAACTGTGTGGCAGGGGTAATGGCAGAGAACCAGGGTTACTGTGTGGCAGGGAACTGTGTGGCAGGGGTACTGGCAGAGAACCAGGGTTACTGTGTGACAGGGGTACTGGCGGAGAACCAGGGTTACTGTGTGACAGGGGTACTGGCAGAGAACCAGGGAACTGCCCCATTTGTATTCATGTGCTGAATCTATCTCAGAGCTTTGCCATGAGGACACCATTAAGCAATCATTAGCATGTTATAAATTACGCATGGAATGTTTGAAACTGCTTAATAAACAGTCAGCTCCGTTTATCCCACCTGTCTTGTGTTTGGAATGCCTGGTCTGGGCCACAGTTTGCTTTTGCTGGATGGAATGTCAATTCATTTTATCTATGAGGTAAAACAATTTATATAGATTCTTTCCAATTCAGTTTGGATCTTGTTGTTTAAAATAATTCATTGCAAACCATTGAACCTTTGTTCTATTGAAGAAAACGGACCATTGTTTTTGAATGATGTGTTAGACCTGCTTCATAGTTATATGATTTATCATCATAATTGACCATGCGAAAACAATTGCATTTCTGATTGATGAGCTAAATGTGAACAAGAGCAGCACAATTAATCCCTAGTTATAGTTTGTGAATTGCAGGTCATGACTAATATGTACATCAGCCATTATTACTTGTAAGTAGTCAGGTATGATATCAGTCATTATTACTTGTAAGTATTGTCAGGTATGATATCAGCCATTATTACTTGTAAGTATTGTCAGGTATGATATCAGTCATTATTACTTGTAAGTATTGTCAGGTATGATATCAGCCATTATTACTTGTAAGTATTGTCAGGTATGATATCAGTCATTATTACTTGTAAGTATTGTCAGGTATGATATCAGTCATTATTACTTGTAAGTATTGTCAGGTATGATATCAGTCATTATTACTTGTAAGTATTGTCAGGTATGATATCAGCCATTATTACTTGTAAGTATTGTCAGGTATGATATCAGTCATTATTACTTGTAAGTATTGTCAGGTATGATATCAGTCATTATTACTTGTAAGTATTGTCAGGTATGATATCAGTCATTATTACTTGTAAGTATTGTCAGGTATGATATCAGTCATTATTACTTGTAAGTATTGTCAGGTATGATATAAGTCATTATTACTTGTAAGTATTGTCAGGTATGATATCAGTCATTATTACTTGTAAGTATTGTCAGGTATGATATCAGTCATTATTACTTGTAAGTATTGTCAGGTATGATATCAGTCATTATTACTTGTAAGTATTGTCAGGTATGATATAAGTCATTATTACTTGTAAGTATTGTCAGGTATGATATCAGTCATTATTACTTGTAAGTATTGTCAGGTATGATATCAGTCATTATTACTTGTAAGTATTGTCAGGTATGATATCAGTCATTATTACTTGTAAGTATTGTCAGGTATGATATAAGTCATTATTACTTGTAAGTATTGTCAGGTATGATATCAGTCATTATTACTTGTAAGTATTGTCAGGTATGATATAAGTCATTATTACTTGTAAGTATTGTCAGGTATGATATCAGTCTTGTAAGACTGTGTATGAGTCCTTTAACCCTGTGTGGGTATGAGCCCTTTAACCATGTGTGTGTATGAGTTCTTTAACCCTGTGTGTGTACGAGTATTTTAACCCTGTGTGTGTACGAATTATTTAACCCTGTGTGTGAACCCTTTACCAGTGCCCTGTAGTCTGCTGTTTCCACATGTGTTTAGCGCTTTGGCGTTCAATTAAGCAGTTAGGCAATGCCCAGTCGCTGTGTTTTAGACATCCCCTGGTGATGGAGGGACTGTGTGTGTCTTATCTGTGTGTGTGTGCCTTGCTGTGACCCATCAGACAAGCCTTAATCTGACAGACAACAAGGCGTCTGATTCAGGGACATCACCAGTCTGTGACCTCACAACCCCTGTTAACTTGTTTAACTAGCACAGGATCACTTATTCAGCCATGCTTCCTCTCTAACCAGCCACAGGTGGACATCTGACAGCACAGGGGCCCAATTTTGCCTTTGACCGCATGAGATATGCCCCGAAATGATGACCAGGTTAAGTACACTGGGTGTTGATGTGGACATCTTGTCCAAGTTAATTTACGGTTAGAGTGTGCTCGTGGTACAAATCTGGATTGTTGAGTCCAGATGAGATCTGCCTGACCGTGTCTGTTATGTGTTATTCAGGAGGCTGTGAGCTCCGACTCTGCAGGGTGCTGCCGTCTCATAAGCTGAGCAAATGTTTTTCAAAGTAATAATAGGGAGTGGTTTGCAGTGTGCCAGGATCAGGAGAAATAAGATCAGGACCATGTCCTACCAGAGAGGTCTGGATCAGGAGAAATAAGATCAGGACCATGTCCAACCAGAGAGGTCTGGATCAGGGGAAATAAGATCAGGACCATGTCCAACCAGAGAGGTCTGGATCAGGGGAAATAAGATCAGGACCATGTCCAACCAGAGAGGTCTGGATCAGGAGAAATAAGATCAGGACCATGTCCAACCAGAGAGGTCTGGATCAGGGGAAATAAGATCAGGACCATGTCCAACCAGAGAGGTCTGGATCAGGGGAAATAAGATCAGGACCATGTCCAACCAGAGAGGTCTGGATCAGGAGAAATAAGATCAGGACCATGTCCAACCAGAGAGGTCTGGATCAGGAGAAATAAGATCAGGACCATGTCCAACCAGAGAGGTCTGGATCAGGAGAAATAAGATCAGGACCATGTCCAACCAGAGAGGTCTGGATCAGGAGAAATAAGATCAGGACCATGTCCCACCAGAGAGGTCTGGATCAGGAGAAATAAGATCAGGACCATGTCCAACCAGAGAGGTCTGGATCAGGAGAAATAAGATCAGGACCATGTCCAACCAGAGAGGTCTGGATCAGGAGAAATAAGATCAGGACCATGTCCAACCAGAGAGGTCTGGATCAGGGAAATAAGATCAGGACCATGTCCAACCAGAGAGGTCTGGATCAGGAGAAATAAGATCAGGACCATGTCCAACCAGAGAGGTCTGGATCAGGAGAAATAAGATCAGGACCATGTCCAACCAGAGAGGTCTGGATCAGGAGAAATAAGATCAGGACCATGTCCCACCAGAGAGGTCTGGATCAGGAGAAATAAGATCAGGACCATGTCCAACCAGAGAGGTCTGGATCAGGAGAAATAAGATCAGGACCATGTCCAACCAGAGAGGTCTGGATCAGGAGAAATAAGATCAGGACCATGTCCAACCAGAGAGGTCTGGATCAGGAGAAATAAGATCAGGACCATGTCCAACCAGAGAGGTCTGGATCAGGAGAAATAAGATCAGGACCATGTCCAACCAGAGAGGTCTGGATCAGGAGAAATAAGATCAGGACCATGTCCAACCAGAGAGGTCTGGATCAGGAGAAATAAGATCAGGACCATGTCCAACCAGAGAGGTCTGGATCAGGGGAAATAAGATCAGGACCATGTCCAACCAGAGAGGTCTGGATCAGGAGAAATAAGATCAGGACCATGTCCAACCAGAGAGGTCTGGATCAGGAGAAATAAGATCAGGACCATGTCCAACCAGAGAGGTCTGGATCAGGAGAAATAAGATCAGGACCATGTCCAACCAGAGAGGTCTGGATCAGGAGAAATAAGATCAGGACCATGTCCAACCAGAGAGGTCTGGATCAGGAGAAATAAGATCAGGACCATGTCCAACCAGAGAGGTCTGGATCAGGAGAAATAAGATCAGGACCATGTCCAACCAGAGAGGTCTGGATCAGGAGAAATAAGATCAGGACCATGTCCAACCAGAGAGGTCTGGATCAGGAGAAATAAGATCAGGACCATGTCCAACCAGAGAGGTCTGGATCAGGGAAATAAGATCAGGACCATGTCCAACCAGAGAGGTCTGGATCAGGAGAAATAAGATCAGGACCATGTCCAACCAGAGAGGTCTGGATCAGGAGAAATAAGATCAGGACCATGTCCAACCAGAGAGGTCTGGATCAGGAGAAATAAGATCAGGACCATGTCCAACCAGAGAGGTCTGGATCAGGAGAAATAAGATCAGGACCATGTCCAACCAGAGAGGTCTGGATCAGGAGAAATAAGATCAGGACCATGTCCAACCAGAGAGGTCTGGATCAGGAGAAATAAGATCAGGACCATGTCCAACCAGATTGGTCTGGGGGATGTAGGGGAGGGAGGGGCTTTCTCCCTGGCCCCCATTGGATGCAATAAGTTTATGAGTACATCCATGATCTTTTATTCTTCCTTACATTCTTCCTCTCCTCCTCTCCCACAGTGACCGGCACCATGTCTCCAGCTCCATCCCCGTCCCAGCTGGAGCCAAGTCTCAGCCCGGTGTATCGGATGGGTCTGAGGTAGGCTTCCCCGCCCACACCAGCTCTCCAGATCGGGGCTCGCTGAGGAAGAGGGCCAGCTCTGAGACAGACAAGCAGAAATACAAGGCCAGCACTCCTCCGACTTACAACAAGGCAATGCCCATAGCCTCTGCCCAGGGGGGCCTGGTGCAGCCTGACCCGTCTTCCAAGCCCTTGTCCTCCTCCCTGGACACCAGCATGGACCTGGCCAAGAGGCAGGAGGTTCAGACATGTCACAAATCAGCCCCAGAAGAGGAGAAGGAAAACAGGGCGGTAGAGGGAGAAGATCTAAAAATGGAACAGGAGACAGAGGAACAGAAGTCCTTCAGCGCCACTACAGGAGGTATCCCAGCTGGGTTCCCCACCAGTCAGGATGTGATGGAGGTGGTGCCAATCAGCAGGCAGAACATGGCCATCATCATGAACGGCTCAGTAATGCCGGGCGAAGGAGTGGCTGAGCAAGCAGGAGAGCGAACAATGTCCATACCATTGAAACCAGAGATGTGCTGTTCAGTGGAGGAGGCAGAGGAGATCATGGGGACTGAGGCCACAGGCATGGGCTTGGGAATAGGCCTGGAAGATGGGGCAAGGCTGGAGGACTACCCCTGCATCCCTGTGGAGGAGGCTGTGGCTGTAGAGTGTGACGAGCAAGTACTAGGTGAGATGGACGCCGCTGGCTTTGAAGAGTTTTCCCGACGCATTTATGCACTAAACGAGAACTTGTCCAGTTTCCGCAGGCCGCGCAAGAACTCCTCTGAGAAGTGACGGCAGGGCATGAGGGCAGGGCATGAGGGCAGACTGGGCTAAGAGTTTAGGACAGAGCCAGGCAGGAATATGGAACACGTTCTGGACATAAAGTGCAGAGGGGTCGATCCTTTGTGTGTGTTTCCTCTCCCAAGCATCAATACAAAGAAACATAGGAGCTACATGATTACCAACTTGCACTTCTTTTCATTTCTATTATCCTTTACAAGAAATAAAGTGATTGTTTGTGGATCAAATGTTTCCAGAGCCTCCTTCTTTTAGGATGCATGGCATGTTGGGAGATGGAGGGAGACTGTGTGAGCCAGGAGACCTTCTCTACCCACAAAATGATATAAAAAGTGTGTCCTCAGTCATACCTGACAACTCCTGTTGAATCAGTAATGACTCTAAGATGACTCACTCAGTCATACCTGACAACTCCTGTTGAATCGGTAATGACTCTGACAGCTCCTGTTGAATCGCTGATGACTCACTTAGTCATACCTGACAACTCCTGTTGAATCGGTAATGACTCACTTAGAACAGAGACAGGCCCTTTAGCGTGGTTTACCACTAGGTCAGCTTACATCGTTGGCTTAATCAGATGCTACATTACTGTTCCACCCTGCACCTTTAGATCCAAAATGCCAACTGCTTTGTTTTGAGGCCCTGGGGCCGTTTTTGATCTGTTCTTATGGAGGGCCATTAAGGAGGGTTAGGCTGGCAGATGTAAGCTAATGGCACATTACAGAATACTATCATAGGTTTCTCCTCCATACATGCTTTCCAATTGTGTTGCTGTCATTAAGCACTATTAATATAAAGTATTAATATGAAATTCAACAATGATCATATTATTCAGTTTACCAAAAAAATCTATAACATGTATAATGTATTCTGCTGGCATGTCTCAGGCCCTACATATACTAACCACCTTCTAGGTTTTACACTTACTGTCTGTTTTTTTACCTGCTTTTAATTAATATATCTTTTTTAAGTTTGGGGTCACTTATACGTTTTGTTGTTTTCAAAAAGAAAAAAAATATTTTGTCCAATAAAATAACATTAACCTGTTCAAAAATACAGTGTAGACATTGTTTATGTGCATGACTGTTGTAGCTGGAAACATCTGATTTCGAATGTTATATCTACATAGACATACAGATGCCCATTGTCAGCAACCATCACTCTGGGGTTCCCATGGCATGTGGAGTTTGATACAGTTTATCATCAGGTCAATTGTTTATTAGAAAACCCTTTTGTCATCAGTGAAGATGTGACTTCGGGAGGCTGGCCTTCTTGGCAGAGAATCTTTCAGACTGGCCAATAAAACAAAAATATTAAGATGGGCAAAAGAACACAAACTGGACAGCGGAAGATTGGAAAAAAGATTTATGGACAAGACAATTCCAAGTTATCTGATCTCAAAGAAGAACATTTATGAGACGCAGATGCATAACTTCAAACTATGCAAAAATTATTTAGGGAAGAAGCAGTCAGCTGGTATTCTGTCTATAATGGAGTGACCAGCACAGTCAGCTGGTATTCTGTATATAATGGAGTGACCAGCAGTCAGCTGGTATTCTGTCTATAATGGAGTGACCAGCAGTCAGCTGGTATTCTGTCTATAATGGAGTGACCAGCAGTCACCTGATCTCAATCCTATTCAGCTGTTGTGGGAGTGGCTTGGCCATATGGTACGTATCAAGTGTCCATCAAGCCAATCCAACTTGTGGGTGGTGCTACAGAAAGCTCAGGACGAAATCTCTTCAGATTATCTAAACAAAATTACAACTAGATTGCTATGTATGTATGTATGTATGTATGTATGTATGTATGTATGTCTGCAAAACTGTAGTTGCCAAAGTTGGACACAATTCATATTTGAATCAAAAATAATATATTCTTACCATGTCAATGATTATATTTCTTATGCATATTGCTTTATTTTCTATTTAAACAAATTTCATTTTTTTTTTAAACAAGGACATTTCTAAGTGATCCATACTTTTGAACTGTAGTGTCAATTTCCTTGTTAAAAACTTTGTTTCTTTCCGTTTTTTTCTGACAATATGTGTGTTATTTAATATATCTCGGAGTCTGTCAGTCATTTTAAGTGTTAAACCTGTTACTATGGAAGAAAATCTGTCTCATCAGATTCTGAAACTGAATTTCTTGCACAGAATTTTTTTTTAAAATTGAAATAATGCATCTGAATTTTTTTGCATTGAAATAAATCATCTTAGGGCTGGACAATAATTCAATATCAATATATGTTGCGGTAAAAAAAAAATCAATAACTTAAACACATTTTCGATATTTCAATATTTTTGCTACAAAAATAGTTTACGCTACAAAATGAGCGCCCATGACCGCAATTCAAACGTGACTCAACGAGCTTCCACAAGTGAGGAGAAAGCAGACAGTTGATAAGAGAGGAAAAACGAATTCAGTGGTATGGAAGTGGTTCGGCTTTCTGAGATCTGATAAACTTCAGGTTTCAGCGTGCTGCTAAATGTGCGCCGACTAGCAGCGTGTTATGTTAAAGCCCCAGTACCTTTTTAGTTAAAAATTTGCAAAATGTATATAATGAGCCAGTACATCA